>JAKZAN010000004.1:809588-1143901 GCA_023053545.1 Lepidurus packardi
GGGACGAAGGGAGGAGGAGAGGCGAGAAGGCGCTTGGGGAAAAAGGGGAGTCGGCCGCGCCCACCCCAGTGTGCCGGCACCTTTCCAAGTCAGGGTCGCCTCGCCCACGGCCTACCCCTAACCCCGGGGTGAGCCCTATCGCTCTCTAAGGGTTGGAGGTCCTATCACTCTAAACCCATTCCTTGACGTGACAAGAGCAACATGGAAAGTGCAAAAAAACAACAACCACGGTAACGGTGCAGGTAGGCGGGCAGTGGCTGGTGCAGGACCTGACGATACCCCCACCCCCACTAGGGTGGTTGATACCACCCCAGCCAGTCCAACTCCGCAGCCCCCCGCTACCAACTAACCGTCCGGCAGGCCAGGAGCAGGGCGCTCGGGGACTTTCCCCAGACCCGGGGGTGGACTCCAGGTTTGAGGGAATGCCGGAGTTGACGAGGATACCGGCGTGGGTTCGAGCACCGCAGGTGGTCGCGATGCAGGGGAGGGCCTCCGCCGCTGCCAAGAAAATCAAACAGCTGGAGGCCTGCCTAATCGGAGAACGCTGGAGGGCCCAGCAGGAGCGAGGAGAGTGGCGGGGCCAGGTAGAGGATCTTCGACAGGCCTTGGGCGAGCTGGAAAACCAGTGGGAAGCCCGCATGGCCAACCTGACCCAACAGCTGGAAGAATTGGATGTCAAATTGGAGTTTGTGGCATACCAGCATGCCCGCAACTTGTGGACCTCACGGGGGGGCGGAGATTGCTAAATTCACCTTCGGTACCACCGCTGTTACCCGAGATTGAAATACACTGTTAACGCGTACAACAGTCTGAGTTCGCTTACTATGCGTTTTCAGGGAAGGTGAAGGGCAGACACGAGAGACTCCTCTAGACAACTGGCGCTGGAGCCAGCTGACGTGACGTAGCCGCCAGCTGGAGAACTACGTGGGATACCTTCCAGAAAGCAGCCAAGCAGCGCAGAAATCTCTTCGAGGAAGCTCCCGGCGTATGGGGCGATACCAGCTATCCCTCGATAACCATCTCCGGGTCGTTTACCGTGGTAGTACTAGTGATCGTCGCCATCCTGAGTTGGTGCCTATGGCGAGTAACAGCTGGACGTGACCAAGCGCTCCTGACACGGATCGAGCAATTGGAGGCAACCTTACGGCTCCATGAGCCAGCCGCCTTGGGCAGACCCAGCTACAACATCGACGCACTTGTGCGACGTGTGCGAGCCATAGAAGTAAGGATGCGTGACCATGGAGGCGTACTCCCGCTGACCATGGAGGGAACCGCCGACCAGTAATCAAGACAATCAGTGTAGTGGTAGTGTCGTACTTGTTCCCCTCAGTACAAGTTACCCCAAAGTATCCACGGTTTAGTCTAGTGTTTAACCAGTAGTTATCAACTATTAGGTGTGTACGCTTGCTGATTTTAACCATGTGCTTGCAAGCTTGTCATTAAATTTCGCCTGGCATTGCCTCTAGATAGCGCTATCGACGCGTGGTCCGCTTGTTTCGACCGGGACGTTCGAAAGCGGGCCGGGGGTAATGTCACGGCTATATTTCGCATTGCTTGCTTTTTCTCACGCTTCGCTTTACTTATTCAGTTAAGATCAGCGTAACACCAGAGGATCCATCCGCCTGTGTACCGGATTACGCGTCCTGTACGGATACACCAGGCAGGATGGATCCCTGAGAGTGAGGATGATGTTTTTCAGTTAACCAAGTCAGTTGGTTAGAGAGTTGAAGTACTAGTCGGTAGTCTGTTAGTGGGAGCGTAAAAGGGTAGACTCTCCTAGTAGTGTGTTAGGCAGTAGTCCTCTGTTTTTCATGTAGTGTTTTTGTCCTCTTAACTTTACCACTGTAATCTTCCCGAATACAGTTCTATAAATCCACCTTTCCCGAACATTACTCTAATCCCTTGCTAGATTGATGCCCTGGCAAAATTAGACGTGACAATATTAAGACAGGTACTGGTCTACCTGTTTTATTCCAAGCTGGGACAGTGTCGGCTATACTACATCTACAACGAGTTCGCTCTCATGGCGCCTTTTAAGGGATGTTTATCGGTTGAATGTTATATGAAGGCGTTAAACCCACAACAGCGAGGTGGTGGAGGTGAAACTTTTTATCGAGGCAACCACCGTCAACGTGGTTATGGATTTTTCTCGCGCTACATAATACCAATTTTCCGTGGATTAGTAGCACCCTCGCTCAGACATCTAGTTAGAAACGTGGCTCGTGATGTCTCATCGGGTAAGAAATTGACAGACACCATGAAAACTCGAGGTATGGAAAGTTTACAACAAATGGGTCAAGAAATTTTGCAACGCAACACCAACGATGCAAAAGCTCAAGTTGGACAAGGGTTCATTCAATTCTTAAACAAAACTCCTCTTCAACGACAGCTCAGTATGTCTAGCACCACAGTTGTGAAAACACCTCGTCGTCGTCGTCCTCGTCGAAAATTAGCGGGTGCTGTGGCACCTTATCCAACAGGTAGCGGACGTAAACGTAAATCTTCAGCAGTCAAACGTAAAAAACCTCGTGTCAAGAAGCGCTCAATTAAACGAAAAACAGCCACCGATATATTCGGTTAGATGGATACCATCCGCGAGGGTAGCACACCTTTCATTTCAGACAAACTAGACTTGTTGAGTATTCCTCATACTGAAGCTGGTATTAGTCAATCTAAAGATTTTATTGTTCAAACTCGCGCGTCATCCAAAGACAATGTAGCTCCTATAGAATTTAATTTTTCCACCCACTCCAACCAATTTTTGGATCTGGAACGTCCCCAGCTTTACGCGCAAGTTAAAATTGTACGCAGCGACGGGGTTAATATTACAGATTCAGATTCTGTTTTTCCAGTCAACAATCTGCTTCATTCGCTCTTTAGTCAAGTTGATCTGTATCTCAACGATACGCTTGTCACTTCTTCAGGGCAAAATTACGGTTACAAAAGTTTTTTAAATTGTTTGCTACGCCATGGTGAAGTATGGCATTCGGTAAGCCCCAAAACTATTTGATATACAACAGAAAACGGACTTGACTGATAGACGACCTAATAGATAGATAGCCTAAAAGACGACCCGTAAAAATCTATCAAACGCTATCAAGTTGTATCAAACCTTCTTTCAAACGCTATCAAGTTGTATCAAAACTTCTATCAACTGCTATCAACTTGTATCAAAACTTCTATCAACTGCTATCAACTTGTATCAAACTCCACCTAGTGTATCAACTTCGAACAAGTTGTATCAAACTTTCTCTTCTGTGTTTTCAAGTGCTATCAACTCACCGATTTTGTACAAGTTTGTCTCGCCTGGCCCGGGCCAGGCTCGCTTCAAGGGACGGCCATTTTGTTGTTAGCTGTGACAACAGCTTATATCGTCCAGACTTTAGCCTTGTTTTTGAATGACGATTGTTTTTCGTATTCTTAATAAGACTAATAGTGTCCTGTTTCTTAATAAGACTAGTAGTAATAGTTACCTGTCCAATAATAGTGAAGACAAAGAAGATTTTTACTAAGTCTTATAGTGAAAAAAAAACAACACTTCTAAGAAAGTGTTGTTTAAATTAATTGGTAAGTTTTTAGAAGAGGACAGTTTGATATTACTATTATTTTTATAATACTCTTTCCGGTTTGGGATCCCGCGCTTTTTCAATACTTTTAACTTCATTTGAAGAAAACGATTAACATGGACGAATTCACGGATTTTTTCGAAAGTTTGCGAACTAAGATACCTTACTGGCGTGAATCCTACCCAACGGATGATGCTACGTTGGTTGAGCGCACTGTTTCTGATATCGAGTCTTATTATCGCGCAATTAGTGGGTTACTACTGCGAAAGGTTAGTGCGTTTATGATTTAAACAAATTAATCTATTTTCTGGCGACTGCCATTCAGGAAGCATTTACTCCTCCTGTCGTTGCGACACTTGAAAGTTTACTTGATGGTGTTAGTGCCGCACTGGAAATCTGGAAGTCGTTACCAGTAGCCACCAGCTCGTGTTGCGCTTTGTATTTTGCTCCGAATAAGCAACGTACACTTCACGATGGCGGTAATGGGAGACCCAGGTACTTGATTTTACAAGAACAAGTTCAAGAACTCTGCTCTTTCGGTAAGCTAGGATATTTAAAAGTAAATGCAATAGCCCCGTCATTTCGATATAGGTTTTAACTGTAAACAGATTGCGGGGATGCTAGGAGTCTCGCGTAATACTATGTCTCGTCGCTTTGCCGAATGGGGGTTACAAAGGAAATTTAGGTAATTGTGTTGTTTTAAATGACTTGCTCGTTTTTGTACTTTTAGTACGTCCATTACCTAGGTTTTCGAATGTTTCCGACGCTGAATTGATCAACGTAATTCGAGAAATTCATCTTGACCATCGACATTTAGGATGTACCGTGCTTTATGGGCTTCTACGTGCAAGAGGTTTGCACATACAACGAGACAGAGTCCATTCAGCCCTTCGCCAATGTGATCCGCTTAATGTAACGTTTCTAACTTCTTTTTTATTCGTGTTAGTTGTATTTTATTGCCTCTCAGGTTCGAAGGAGATGGGGTGCGCTGGTGACCCGAAAAAAATATTCGGTGAAGGGTGCCAATTCTCTCTGGCATATAGATGGCCATCATTCTTTGATTCGCTGGGGCATCGTAATCCATGGTGGCATAGATGGCTTTTCTCGGCTCGTTGTGTTCCTTTCTGCGAGCGGAAACAACCGTGCCGCTACTGTGTTGAAGCGTTTTGAAGAAGCTGCCGAGAGCTACGGTTATCCTTCACGAGTGAGAAGTGACAAAGGGCTAGAAAATGTCTTAGTTTGTCGACGAATGGTCGAAGTACGCGGTGTTGGTCGGCGAAGTTTTATTACGGGACGCAGCGTTCACAATCAGAGGATTGAACGTCTTTGGCGCGATGTGTACCGTTGCTTCGTTATCACGTACTATTCCCTATTTTACCATTTCGAACATTCGCAGATACTCGACCCATCGAACCCGTATCACATTTTTGCTCTACGCTACGTCTTCTTGCCAAGAATTAACGCGGGACTTAAAAGATTTCGACAAGGATGGAACTTCCATAAACTTCGCACGGAACGTAATTGGAGCCCTAATATGATATGGGTAAATAACATGATTAGCCTTGCCGAAGAGCCTGACGAGGTTGACGACAGTTATGGAGTCGATGATGACGGTCCAGCTGACCCAGAATTGGACAATTACAATGAAGCCTCCGAGGATGAAGCAATTAACGAAACTGCGGATTACCCGTGTCCCATGAGTGGCGAGAATTACCGTCTACTTTGCGAACATATTAATCCTCTGAAAATCTCTACAAATCATGCGCAAGATGTTTTCGAGGAAGTTTTGAATTATTTGGAAACCTTGCGTGAGAATAACGATTTCGTCATGTTGCCGCGAGTGTAAGTTTCCCCGCAACTGTTAGCTTCTTGGCGCTGGACGGGTAAACACGTTTTTGCTCCAAGTTTTAATACCAAAATATCTCGTGATGGATTCGTCATCGAAGGTTTTAAAACAAGTATTGTGGGATTTGGGAAAGGAACATTTATTGGAAACCTTTAAATTAAATATGGTAATTACATTTTCAATGACTTTGTGGACACCACATGTTATTGACAATCAACCGCATGCTATATTGTTTATATATTTTTAACAGATGCATATAGTAATAACTTTCTGATGCATAGACGAAGGCGTGTCAAAATAATCTGTTCTCTTGTCTTTTTGGACAGATAACCGACGAAAACGCCAAATTCATTAGCGAGGCTCAACTAAACGCTCTTGGTTTGACAGAGATTGGTTTGCAGCTTAACTTTAAGTCTTTCTTCCGGAAACATGAAGAAGGTACCTATGGCTTACCTGGACAAAGCCAGTGTACCAACGCTGTTTCGCAGTATAATTCTCCTTCCATAGGTTTGTTATTTTCAACTTAATTTGTTTTATACATACCACTATCGTCTTTTAGTATAGGACAGTCTCATGAAAATGCGTTCCGGCGATTATCGCAAGCTGAATGTGCCACAAATAATTTGTCTCAAGTCGAGAAGGAGTGTCGTGATGCATTCAAACCATACAGCAAGCCTACAAATTTCAAAAACAAACGTCACAAAATTGATGAATCTTATTTTGACTCACCATCATCGGTAGCTAAGCTAGAGTCAAGCCGTGGTAAACGGAGCATGCCGCGTCATTTGGAAGATGACCGTATTGTTGGGTTTTTGAAATGGAATTCGCAAACAACAGCGGCCAGAAACGTCATTGTTGAAACGTCCATGCAACTGGGTGCCCACGATTCAGCAACCGTAGTGATGGAACGTATAATTTCCTTCTTGAGCCGTCGGCCAAAGGTTTATAAATATATGTATGTATATTGTATATTTATTTATTCTTTTTCCCCTAGTTTGCCTTCGTGTCACATCATGATATCCAACTAGTCCGTGTAAAAGGGCGAGAGGTTCACGAGGTAGATGTCGAAAAGATAGATGGGGCAACTATTTGTAGGTTTTATCCAAAAGAAAAGTCTGCCGTTTATTTTCGAGCTCGGGTAACCCGTTTCATAACAACAATAAAAATCGTAAACCTACTATCGTTTTACAGGAATGGGAATTGGTTAAAGGAGAGAATCCAAAGCGAGCTCCCCAATCAGATTCCGACTCCGATTTTGAAATTACTGCCAGACCCTTGACGGTACACAGTCCTCGCTTCTTCAAACCTTTTACTTAATTCTGCCTTTTTTCATACCAAAACTTACCAGAAAAAGACAGTTGATCTTTCTTCTTCGGACACGGATTCCAATGCACGTACCCAGGATGTACCCCAGTATTCTGCGCTTTCTCCAAGTAAACCATCAGTCAAAGAGTCCGAAATCGCTGATGATGGTAAAAAAAGTGAAACCCTCCCCGATTTTGTTAATTTTATGGACTCCATTGGCGGGTACTGCACTAATATTTTTTCTAAACAAAAATACTTACACAGTTACAAGTAGGATTGTTTCAAACGGAACTGGGTCGCGTGAGCTTAACCTTCCCGTCTTTGTCCCTGTAATGGATACAACGTCCGTTGGCGACAAGTACGTGAAGTATTTCCCACCTTCTTTAAGAGGCAACTAATTTTGTTCTTTCCAGAGCTAGTAATCGGTCCCTCATAATAGATGTGTTAAATACGCTCAAGTCAAGTATGCTGCCTGGCGTTGTCCAAATTTATTCAACAAGAAGCAATGCGTTTTCGAAGTTCTGCGAAAAGTCACAATTAGATAGCAAATTGGTGATGAAACACCTCAGCGTGACCCTGGCAGGGGAATCTGGAATTGACGCTGGAGCGTTGACTAGGGAGTTCTGTCGTCTTGCGCTTATTCAAGCTTTCCAGGAGCTGTGTGAGCCCGCCCCGTTTGGATATATTTTTTCATCCAGTGCACTGGCATTGGAAGAGGAGAAGTTCGTTCATTTTGCCAAACTTATCGTTGTCGCACTTTTGAATGGCCATCCAGGTCCCAAAAGCTTCGCTCCGGCAGTCGCTAATTGGCTTTTGCAATGCCGTAAAGCTGACGCAGAACCGTCCATTTGCGATATTCCCGGAGAAGAACTGAGAAGCACTTTGACGAATGTAATAATAAAAAAACATGTTGCGGTTATAAAATCAATATTTGCAGGTACGTGACGCTGGCTCGAAAGAGGAATTTTTAGCATTGCTTTCCCACACTGATTTGCTATCAAAACTTGGCTGCAGACGTTTGCCATCGTTTAACGAAAAGGATTCCTTTATTAAAGCGGCTTGCAAATTCTTTGTTATTCACAGCGTGAAAGCGCCGATGGACCAGTTTTTACAAGGTAAGCTGTTAATTACAGTGCTAAGTAAAGTGGACCAATAAACGATCCGTAACTTTTCATAGGTTTGGGAGAATTAAATTTCTTGGATTCGGCCAGACAATTGCCAGATCATTTCTGGCCGTTATTTGTTGCTAAATCAGTTGACGATATAGTTGCCAAGGAACTAGTAGAATTGTTCCAAATTGAGTTTGCGGATATCGGTAATACGAAACGCCCAAAAGAAGAGGCTGTTATAGAACACCTTTTTAACACGTGGCAAGAGATTGAAGGTGAATATAGAGCTATAGTTACACTTTTATAAAAAATTTTGACCTATTAATGTTTTCCGACTTTAGAGTGTCCGCTTCAATGTCAGATCTATTTGCCCGGCTTGACCGCTGCCGAAGATACCCAAACAAGTGAAACAGTAGCCTTAAGTCTGGGTTGCTTTCTCACATTTGCAACTGGTTCACAAGGGTTAAGCGCTGTGGGGTATGGGAGTTTTACCCCTACCATCCAATTTTACCACCCCGCGCCTGAAGAGGACAATGCTAAGTTTTATATCACTGCCCATGTATGTGCAAATACCGTCATCATTCCTGTTACCAAAAACTATCAGAGTTATGATGAATTTAAAACAATGTTCATCACTTCAATAGCGTCCTCACCAGAATTTGGCAGGATTTAAGAATATTCAATTTGATCATGCTATAGGCTATGCTATAGGTTAAGTTATTAAATTAACCTAACCCAACTTTAACCCATCCAGGTAAAAAAATAGCACACCGGTGTTTGCTGATTTCAATCTGAAGAGCAGCAGATAATAGTATTATTCAAGTGCCTTAAATTGTTTTTATACCAAATTGGTCCATTATGATTATTGTTATCTGATTAGCATTTACTGTACTCAAGTGCCATTTATTCCAAATTGATGCGTTTTTATCGTTATCAGCAGTCCATTTGTGATCTCGTCTGTTTTGTGGCGACCCTCGTCTGATTTGAATATTACTGCATACTCAAGTGCCTTCAATAATTATACCAAATTAATTACAATTTTTTAATCGTTGCTGGCTTATTACTACCGCGCTCTCATAAGTGCCTTCAATAATTATACTAAATTTGATCCTTCTATGCTGTTTGACTTCAATCTGTTATGATGGTGTCTGATTTCAATCTGAAGAGCAGATAATAGTATTATTCAAGTGCCTTAAATTGCTGTTATACCAAATTGATAAATTGGACGGTATTTGGTCCATTTTATGGTCCTTGATTATTAAGAAAAGAAACGGACGCATCTAACTTATCGATCGATCTTTAATTTATGTTTTATGTTTCATGCAGCATAGGTACCGGAACACTATAAAACAAGAATTAACTTTAATGAATATATGCTAATTATCTAAATATATAAAATAAATGTTCAAAATAAATACAGATAAAAAAGATGAGCTATTAACAAATCCTGTGACCGTGCCGTTTATGGATTCATTTTAGCGTATCCGCGTCTAAGGTAAATATTTTGTGCTTGTGTTAATTATTAGCTATATATGATCCTGCTGTTCTAATAAATCAATATCATCAAGTAATTACACTACCAAATCAGGCTATAGAAATTAATCAAGCAAACGCATCACTTCGAAGAAAAGTACTACAGAATTCCAATAATAAGTTTCGAACAGATTCGATTAATAACGTACACTCCGTGTTATTTTTCACTGTATTGGTTTTTGCATGGGATTCAATTACAAAGATGTAATAATTTGACCACACTTTTGAATAATAAAAGGTTACGAGGGAGGGCAATAAAATTCTGCAGCAACAAAGATGAAAAAGGTGAATGAAAAATATCGAAACGAAATTGCAATGAAACAGGAATTATTACTTTTAAAAAAACCGAATAATCTCAAGTACAGTATTTAAATACTCCATGTGAGGTTATATACCTTTATTAGTCGGATAGTCGTTGGAAGTAATTTAAATTATTCCGCGTGTTTGTGTGTTATATATTTATCTTTTCGTAGCAGTAAATTAACTGTGCGCCTATGTTCCAAATTAAATATAATTATAACGCTCAATTAGAAAGAGATTTATTACTATAATACCCTTACCACTTTTTAACCATTATTATACAGACCCTTTTGAAACAATAAATCAAACAAATGAAGTACTACGGAATGCAATTTATACATGCTATGTTTCAATGTATTTATTTTTGCACGATATAACAATCTGAAAAATACGTTTGAATAAAAGCGCTAAATATGGTACACGTTATTATTTTGCGAGGAAAGGAACACGTATAATCTGCAACCATAATAATGCTCATATTATATCACTAACAGGTATAACCAACTTTAAAAAACATTGCACTATAATGAAAAAACCTGTATTCAAATAAATAAGAGATTGTAGACCAGAAATAAGGATATAAGTATAATATCACAATAAACTGATGAAACTATATAAATTAACAGCAGACTATACCAATAATGAATAAACCTACTCCCATTAGAACTTATTAATTAACTCCTCAAACAAGTATAACGCTTATGAGTGCAATCTAAATACTTTATATGTATTCGCCACAACAATATTATTATTACAGGCTTATTATTGTTACTATAGTGTGTAAAAAAAAACATTTCGCATAATATTATATCATGACATAAACAATCGGCATTCAAACAAATCATAACAAGAGGGGTTTGTTAAATGAACGTTAGAATATAGCAGAGTTTTGTTGAGGCTTTGAGCCTGTTTACTGTGGGCAATACGCAATAATAATAATAATAATAAATCATAAATAAATAACAATAACAAATAGGCGTGGTTTGGAAGCGAGCCTGGCCCGGGCCAGGCGATAAAATCAGTGAGTTGATAGCACTTGAAAACACAGTCGTTTCGCATTTCGCGTTTGGTTTGTATGTCTGTACGCGTTTTCAGAGAAAGTTTGATACAACTTGTTCGAAGTTGATACACTAGGTGGAGTTTGATACAAGTTGATAGCAGTTGATAGAAGTTTTGATACAAGTTGATAGCAGTTGATAGAAGTTTTGATACAACTTGATAGCGTTTGAAAGAAGGTTTGATACAACTTGATAGCGTTTGATAGATTTTTACGGGTCGTCTTTTAGGCTATCAGTCAAGTCCGTTTTCTGTTGTATATCAAATAGTTTTGGGGCTTACCGAATGCCATAGTGAAGAATATCATCGAAGTTTTGGTACTGCTGCTCTCTACATCAAAGATGAAAATGCTGACGTTATAGAAACCGGTAGTTCGTCTCTTTTGCGTAAAACTTTCACAGAAAAATCTAAATTAGTGGAACTTATGGGCGTCTTGAATGTGGATTTATTCCAATGTCCCAAACTGTTGCTGCCCGATGTAAGCTGCGTCTTACGGTTACATCGACAAGCTGATAGTTTCTTGATTAGCCACAATGCGTTACCTGCAACACAGACTTATTCCTACAAAGTTGTTATCGAAAAAGCTCAAATGGTGTTGCGAGTTCATACTCTCAATTCTGAATATCGCTTAGGATTGGAGAAAATGTTGTTGGGGGGTAATGTAGCCAAATATCCTTTTCTTAAAACTGACGTTCGCTCTTTTACCATACCTGCTGGCACCATGCAAAAAACTGTGGAAGATTCCTACCTGCGTCGCGTTCCTCGACGGATAGTTATCGGTTTCTGGCTCAGCAATCCTTACCTGTTTCAACATCATAACGTATCTACCATAAGCGTGTCCCTCAACAATGAAGAAGTTCCTTTTCCAAGTATTCCTGTTGGTTCTGATGAATACCTGTTGGGTTATTACTCGCTTTTAGATTGTTACAATCTAGTGAACTCAGAGGTTGGACTATCATTTGAACGTGATCTTTACCAACAGTACTATCGTCTTTACGGTTTTCAAATTATTCCCGTCACCGAAGGTTTTGGAATGTTGAAAGAGGGGAATTTGAAAATAGATGTTCGCTTTTCTAAAGCAGTAGTCGATTCTTTAACTATGATTGTTTTTAGCGAAACAGATTCTTTGTTGCAAATTGATAGTGCTCGTCAAATTCTCGTTGAATGAGTTGATTAGTTATGTCTTCATGGTTCAAATGTTTGTTGACAGTGAACCTTTGAATCATCAATACACACCAAACCTTTGAAGTGGATAAAAGTCTTGATTTATTTAGCTATGAATACTAGCCAGCTTTATCATATCTTGCGTCATGACCCTGTTATTCAAAAACGTGGTTTTGAAACTTGGGTTATTCCTCGCGACCATCTTACTCGTCTCAAGTCCAACTCTGGGAAACCTTTACTTGTTATTTGCAACACTCACCCTCATCAACATGAAGGTGTTCATTGGCTTTTAATTTATGTTCCGGCTATTGTCACCCCGCTGCAACCAGTTGAATTTTTCGATAGTTTAGGTCAAAGCATCCATAGCTACCATCCGGACTTTGCCACACGGTGTGGTTCGCACCTCTGGCAAAACCATCCTTTAACCCTTCAACATCCTACATCGCGCGCTTGTGGACAATGGTGTCTTTATGTGGCTTTACATCGAGCTCGAAATCATTCTTTGAAAAATATTCTAATTCCTTTTCGTTGCAATAGCGGTAAAACTCGACTTTTACAACAAGATGGCTGGGTTGAAAAGCAAATTCAACAAAGATATGGGTTACAATTGAAACCCCTACGAATTGTGTGTACTGACCAAACCTGTCGAGCTTTGTATGATGATGATGAATAATACAAACAAATTTCAATACAAATAGTGTATTTCTGACAATGTCAAACAATACAGATGGTGTATCTCTATGTTATTAGAGACATTTGCATACCCCGTTATTAAAAACGTGGACGAAGAGTGCGACCATTGACAACAGCTTTTACTTTGGTTGACTTATGCTCTTCTATTTCAACATCAGAGTCTTCAACCATGGTGGGTTTATGCTTCTTGTCTTCAAACGTGGGTGTCGCCTCTTCTACTTCAGCGTCAGAATCTTCCATCATTTTGACGATCTTGCGCTTCTTGAATTCTTTTACTTTCGTATTGGAAGCGTTCATTTTGACAATGGTACGTTTCTTGTCTTCTTTAATTGGCGGGCACACCTCTTCTATTTCAATATCAGAGTCTTCAGACTTGTCCTCTTGGTTGTTGATGTACTCTTTCAGTGCTAGCAACGCATCGATTACATCCTCGAGATGATCGGTTGGAAAACCGTATGTGGCGCCATAGGTTGTCGGCTCTCCGGTGGCTCGTAACACTTTTACTGCCACCACCCAACGTTTTGCCGGTTTCCTGAGTGTGCAGTGCCAATGTCCTTTGACATGCACTGTCTTCTCTTGAAAACGGGTTGGGCTTTCTTCAGCGTAGACGGGTTGCCATTTACGCTCGCTTCTAAATCCGGAATTGGAGACTGCTCCAGTCTGCTTGTTAGAGTTTGACATTATTATCAAATTCAGAAAGCTGACTGAATACTTTTAAAAGGATGTGTGCTGTTTATAAAGAAGATCGGCCGACTGCAAGGGTAGGGGAAACTGTGTCGACGCGAGATAGCGAATTTATCAACCAATCAGTGATGGGGTGCACAGGCGCAAGAGTGTGGGTTGTCAAACACCCTAGCCTGAGAGTGTGCATGCATAACAATGGGGGTAGTCACACAGTCAAGTCTGAGGGGTGTGTCGATGGAAGAATGGGATTGGTCAACACTCCTGCATGAGAGGGTGTGCGAGCGCAACAGTGTGGGTTGTCAAACACACTAACCTGAGGGAAGAGTGGGGATTGGTCAACATCTCAGCTTGAGGGGTGCGCAAGCGCAAGAGTTGGTATCGTTGAACATTCTAGTGTGTGTGTAGAGTGCACTGGCGTTATCAGAGAGTGTGTGCGTGTGCGACAGTTGACTGCCCGACGAGCATGATGGCACGCTCTCCAAAAAGTTTTGTTACTGCTTTGGGTAAATTTCGTATTTACATAGCAACTGCAAATGGTTATCAATGTCTTGTAACGTGTGATAGTTCGAGTCAAGCATGTATTAAATTTATACATAACGAAGATCCGATTGTGTTTCACAACAATTTCAACGAAATTTGGGTTTGCGCGCAAGATGGTGCTTTCCGGTTTATTCCAGAACCTTCTCAACAAAGAATGCTTGTGAACCTATTCGTTGGTGGTGAGACCGCTTCTATTCAATCTATTAACGGATGTCTGCTTGATGATGGACTGACCTGTTCGATGGATATTGCCGATCATTTCCTGTGGAATGACTATATGCAATCCACGTGGACTTCTACAGAAATTGTAGAACCAATGTTTGTGTACACCTGCACATTTAACAACGATAATTCTGTAAATGTTTGTATGTATTGAAATGTATTCAACATGTTAAAATTCATTTTGGGTAAATTTGGTATTTACAGTGCTGCTGTGAAGGTTATCAAAAACGTAGTAACACGTGATAACAATAAATATTACTACATAACAAATAAATGAAGTTCTTGTGGACGCTCGCATAAGCTTTACTCCAACATCATGGCAAACTGTAATTATTATCACAAAGTTTATGTTCAAATAAATAATCTAAACTCGATTTAGATACAAAGAGTTTGAGGGTGCGAACTCGTGCAGAATTGTATATCGACCCAACATTCGATCACGACTACATCCCCTCGCCATCGATAAATTGTATTGTTCCAAAGTTTTTCTCTATAGAACAATTCGCTATGGATACCAAAAGTGAAGCACTCAGTGTTATATTAAAATGTGGACAAGAACACTCCAACATTATGTTAAAAATAGTGCCAAGTGTTGTGATGGAACAGTTAAACAATGGGGAAAAACTGTGAAGCAAATATTGGTGAGAAAAATGTTTTTAAACGATGTGATAAAAAAATTGAAAGACTCTCCCAACGAGTATGCTTTTGACAAACATTATAACAATGCGTCAGGTCAATTGAAAAGCAAAGTGACACGTTTGACAGTGCGCGCCAATGAAAAACTATATGGTATTCTCGAATACTCAATAACAGCCACAGCTTGATGGGGTGTCAAACACATGAGTGTGAGCTGACAAGCATCCTAGCCAGAGGGGTTGTGCAAACGCAAGAGTTGGTGTTATCAGTGTGTGTGCAACAGTTGATAGCCTGATGGCACACTCTCCAAAAAATCTTACAGTGTAGTGAAACCACCAACCATTATTTTGAATGAATTTGTAATTGTATTTGTTGAAAGAAAATACATTTCGAAGGTTAAACTTACAAAAAGTGTCTTTAACTTAAATGTCTATCTCCGAAAAAGTGTCATTAACTTTAATGTCTATTTTTGAAAAAGTGTCTTTACTTAAATGTGTGTGTATTTTGTGAAAAAAGTGTCTTTAACTTAAATGATGAATCTCGAAAAGTGTCTTTAACTTTAATGTCTATTCTCGAAAAAGTGTCCTTAACTTTAATGTTGATTCTGAAAAAGTGTCTTTAACTTTAATGTCTATTCTCGAAAAAGTGTCCTTAACTTTAATGTCGAATCTGAAAAAGTGTCTTTAACTTTAATGGTAATCCTGAAAAAGTGTCTTTAACTTTAATGTCGAGTCCGAAAAAGTGTCTTTAACTTTAATGGTAATTAAGTTTGTTTGCGGAGGACACTGTTGTCGACACGAGAGCTGCTCAATTGTGAGGACAGCGCCAACGTGAAAGTGGCGGAAACGCTAGAAACTAGGTGTTGTCAAACCATACTGCGCAGGCGTCAGGGCGGGGACTAGGGGAGAAATGAAGGCATCCTATTGGTGCAGCCATAAAAGGGGCGGGGCTTGGGAGAAATGGAGGCTTCCTATTGGTGCGGCAGTAATGGAGGTGGCAGTAATGGTGGTACCTATACTACTGCAGATCTTCCCGCGGCTCTCCCGCCGCCCACCAAAAAACACGACACTTCAAACATCAAAGCTACCGAGACCCGTTATGCGGATCACTCAGTCTTTGCCGCAGGTGTCCAAGTGATTGAGGCCAGTCCCAGGACTCTATTCACTCCTTCAGTGTGCACTGCACCTGAAATAGCGCGCGCTACATTCGCGCAGCTCGTAACCGATGACACTAACATCGGAAAACTTCTGTTGGAAGAGTATTTGGAGTATTACTCCACAGCTTTACTCTGGTTCCGCTTCATCACCATCAAGCAAAAATTGAGTTTAAATCTCACATCAAAGGAACAAGATGTTTTAACACTCATCCAACCACTAATCTTCAGCATTCCAGAGCCCCTGATGCTAATGATTCGCTCACTAGGAACAGTGGTGACATCCACCAAACAACATTTGTTCCCAGACTTCCCCGCATTGCCAGACGAAATCATTAATGGTTTCGGAGGCTACTACGGTGACTTAGAGCCACCAGCCCCCGGCGTTAACAACTCACGCCACAATCTCTACGCGGAGATCCCATGCCTAGGCGTTTCCGCCGAGGCCATTAGACACGCCTTAAGCGTTGAACCCCCAGGCCCATACGTATCATCCATCACATATGGTCCCCTGCAGCCTAACCAAAATCTGTTAGGTTATCATCCTTAAGTCTTCGTCGCGTAGACGCTAAGAAATTGGCGTATACCGTTGGAATTACGGAAGCACAATTTCCGAATTATCCAACTAATTCGATGATCAATATCGAATTCCTCCAAGGTGTTTCTGATGCTTTAGCAACTACAACTACCTTTAAGTCAACGCAAGTTAACTTCCACACTTTATCAGAGGTTGGATGATTAAGTTATCAAGTTATCATTAAAACGCCGGTTTGTCTTTGTTCTCTACGATGCCAACTGCGTGTTAGGTGACTTATTTTCCATTTTTTGTTTTTGGAATAGAGAACTTGCCAAATTCACTAGTGACATCTAGTGATGTTTACATAAACTAACCGCCGCCATTAGACGCGACTTTTTCGCTGTTCTCACTTTCCCTAGACCTGCGGTGGTGAGTTCCGTTTTCTTTGTTATAATAAATAAGTTTTCAAAATTCAATGGCCGAAAATATTAGTGAAACTTGGTGTAAAAATATAGAGAAGCTACCAAAGCTAACTGAGAAACTTATTCAGCAATATTTTGAGCAACAGACTACATCAGCCAGGCATTATAATCGAAGTGAACTTTTCCTAAACGAGCACTACGTGACGGACGTGGAAACTCAACTTCTTCCTTGTGGCAATCAAATTCGCGTTAGAGCCAGATGCAACAGAAGTTTCAGGAAAAACGATGCTCCTCATCGGGTGGAACTTCTATTTAGAACATCGGTATGTTGTATTTCGTGGCAAGATGCCATAGTTTTTTTTTCGATTTAATAGAGGCTTGAGCATAGCTCGTTGCCTCGTCTTTATATTGATTATTATTATTTTTGTTTTACATAGGCTTTTGTACCAGGTGATGCCATAGTTTCTGTAAGCTGTTCTTGCACAGTTGGGAGTCCTGGGTACTGTAACCACGCGATAGCCACCTTAAAACTTTTACACGTTTATCAGAAAGAAGGTTTTACAGAGGTTCCTCCAGAAATTTCATGCACCAGTAAGCCACAGCAGTGGGGCCGGTCTCGAACCCGGAATGAATTTTCGTTCAGGCTTACAGATGAAAGCCACGGCGAGTGTAATGCTTTCCAGCCTTGTAAGAAGCCTCGGTTCGACGCGGAACACAAGAATGCTGTTGATGAGCTTTCTCGATCGTTTGAACGGAAGAACAAGCATATTGCCAGACTCCTTAGGAGTGGGACTTCAATTGCTTCGTCTTCGGGGAAATTGACTCGTCTCGGTGAGGTACCTGGGCAGTCAACCCTCGTATTTCAACTTAATACCAACGAGTCAGAGTATGACGTAAGTTTGCCTAACACAAGTTTAAGTCTTCATGTTCATTTACGTATTTATGTTCTAGGTGGAAACAAATATTCAACAAACAGTATCCCTCCTTCGCTCGAAGCTACCTGAGAAATCGTGGTGCGGATTTGCAATGAATGTCCCTGAAGTTAATAAGCACTTGCCAAAGAACACCTTGGATACTGAATTGCTTAAAAAGCTTCAACTAGACATGTCGAAATCCAAATTTATTGAGAAGAACAGTCGCGCACAATCGAAGAGTGCAATGTGGAAACAGGAACGTGCATTCAGGTACAGTTTTAGTAGCTCAGTAACTGGAACAAACTCATTTGAATAAAGTATTTTTCAATTTTACAGGGTAACGGCCAGTACTTTCGGCCAGATCGTCAAACGTTCATCTCCGTGGACATTGCAAGGAATCAAAAACGTGCTAGAAAGCCGGGACCTTTCCAACCTCCGGCAGATTACACATGGGCAAAAATTTGAATCCGTAGCTGCAACTCGCTATCAGAGTTCCATGCACCACCTTGGACACCAGATTACAGCACATTTATGTGGCCTTGTAATAGACCCCAACCGGTATTGGCTGGCTGCTAGTCCGGACCGACGTGTATTTGATCCAACTGAAAATGACCCCGAGGGTCTTGCAGAATTCAAGTGCCCCTATTCTTTAAGGAATCAAACTGCCAAAGAATGTCTTTCGACTGCAAATTTCTACGTGCAATTCGTTGATGGTACACCTAGGCTGAACCGGTCACACGAATATTACTGGCAAGTTATGGGCCAAATGGCCTTAACTGGTTTGAAGTGGTGCGATTTTGTTGTTTTTACGTATAAAGGATTGATTATTGAGCGCATTAGATTTGATCCTGTTAAATGGAATGAAATGTCACAAAAACTGAACCTATTCTATTTCTCTTATGCACTGCCGTTTTATTCCAAAAGTAATGTTTTGAAGCCTTCATCCAAACTTAATACTTAAGTCATATTTATAAGAAATTGCTAGTACGTAAACACCGAAGTCTATTACAAGTTTGTAAAATAAAGTCAAGTTTGCTAGAAATAAATGGTGAATTTAATTCACATAGTTCAAGAATCAGAATCCGAGTCATTACAACTCTCTTCGGAAATATACATCACGGGCTCGAGAGGGTCTTCTACAGTTGCATTAATAATGGGAGTTTGGAAATTTGACAAAGTAACACATACAGTCCAAATTTGATTAGCAAGACTTCTTAAAGAGTGTGGAATAACTTGCGAGAGAATTCTATAGCTCTTTATCCTCGCAATTCGTCTTTCGACGTGCACTCTAAGAGAAGCAATTTCCTGTGTCGCTTGAACTTCTTCCCTGCTAAACTGGCGGTCCCCACGCTTAAACGGGGGAATATTGAGGGAGACACCATTTGGCAGCATCTTTTTGATATTAAATCCCTTGTCTGCCATTATTGAATCTCCATCTTCATAAGCCTGGTTTAAAATTCCACAACGCCTCGTGATTTCCTCATCGCTAATGGATCCAGAATAAAGTGCAGAAACAAATGTGACAAAACCATTTGGGGCAATACCAATAAGACCTTTAAAGGTATGTGTCCCCTTGTAGTGAGAATAGAGGCCCGTTTTCAGCATAAAGGAACCAGGACTTTCGCACTTAAGCTCCGTACAGTCGATGATGACCCTTGTAGATGGGTACTTTTCTTGAAAATCCTCTGGCATTGTTTCTGTTATGTACTCCTTGGAGGGCCACAGCTGTAAGCATCCAAGTCGGAAATACATAAAATTGCTCCAACTAGCGAATATTCTGCTGACCGTGGAAACGCTGACTTGAAATCTGTGTGCTAAATCTAGCTCCAGAAGATTCAATCGCAGTCGACATAACACCATCAAAAATTGGTCGACGGCTTTCAATTTTTGTGGTCGCCCTCGTCTTGTCGGTAGTGCATTCAAGTTGGTACTAACAGGTCCGCGCCATTGTATAATATTTTCGCAATTATCTCCTGGGTCCAAGTAGCGATATAAGGCACAAAACTCATCCTCGGTCTCCATACCCGTGTAGAGTTTCATCAAGGTGGGGTTCTTACGGATACTGTCGAATGACATCTTACTGTTCTTAAGTTGTTGTACTTCGTCGCGGGACGATTTTAGTGCTCGCTGTGATTCCTCAAGCGAGACCTTCAACGCCGCAGTTTCAGTTTCAGCTAATTTCCTCTTTTGCTTCTCCTTTTCAAGACTGTACAGCAATTCATACTTCTCTTTTTCAATATTTTCCAGTTTCGAAAGAAGCTCTTCAACTGTTTGTAAGGGTTGCCTCTTTTCTTGAACGCTAGCTGTTTGTGGCAAGTCAATGCCTGATTCGTAAGCCAATAAGTCGCATTGTTCTTCAAAATTGTGAGCTTCATCTGGAACACAGGTGACATTTATGCTTGATAACTCCTGTTCCCGTTCTGTACGTGCCACGTGCTGATGTTCCGTATTTTGAGACTCGTTTGCTATTTGTGGTGAGTTGCAGATTGGTTCGTCCGAGGATAAAGTGACCAGACTTTGTCCGTTTAGAGCTTCATTTGGGGTGTAAAGTTGAGTTTCGGCAGGCTCCGAATGTAAATGCGGAGATTGAATCTGTAACAGTTCGCTGGACGGTTGGGATTCAAACACAGGTTTGCTCGCCGAAAGTTTGTTTTCTTCAATAATGTTGGCAGCTTCCTCTTGATCAGGAGTAAAAGTTTTCGCTGGTGATTTGTGTTCTTTGCGAGGTTTCCTTTGTTTCGGCTTAGGTTTAAATTCGAATACAGACGGTAGAACACCAGGTTTCAGCTGACGTCTTCCCGATGGAGGGTCGCAACAGTAGAAATCCTCGGTGTTGTAATGTTTCGAACAAATAACAGTGTTTTTGGTAACCTGTTCGACAGTAAAATCCAACGTTTTAAAAATAAACAAAAAGAAGGCAAACACGTTCATTTACTTTTATGTTTAGCCCAAGATCTCGCTTAATACGGGATGTTAATTGCTTTAATAACGTTGGTTCCTTCGGTAACTTGTGGAAAGATATTTTCGGTCCATCACTCAATTTGTAAGATTTTCCTGTTTCTTCCGTGCAGGAAGGAACACAACAGCTCGGCATTTCAGTTGTTTTTGTTTAATTATCTAAACTAGTTCATAAGAAACTTATATTAAGATAAATAAGCACGTAAATTACCAATTTGAGGCAAGATTGTGTTGGTCCTATTTGTTTGTTTACCTTCCAGAAAATCGCGTCTAATGGCGGATTTCGCACGTTTTAGTCGATAGAGGGCGAATTTGGCAAGTTCTCTATTAAGTTAATTTTTTAAAATAAAGGAACTATCTTGGATCCACGCTTCAAGAAGGGCTGGATCAAAACGGCTGGACTTAACGAGGACGCAGTCTTAGAAGCTGTCAAGATGGAGATCGATGTGCGCTATCGTACCCAGCGTAAAAACAAATAATTGAAGTTAATTTAAAACAAAATGTAATAAAAAAATGTTGTAAATTTATACAGGTGAAGCCACCAATGCTGTTGCTGCGGATGATTGGACTGAAAGTGAGAATGATTCTGGTGTTGCTGGTGCTGCTCCTGCCAATCAACGTGCCCCACGTCCACAAGACAAGACAAACAGAAAACGTAAATCAAATGGGTCTTCTATCTACTCCTCCTCGATTCAAACATCAAGGCCCAGCTCGCTAGGGCCTGCTAAGGTTTTAGAGGAGCTCGAGGATTATTTGAGAGAGCCGGTTGTGCCTTTTGAGGTACCAGTTGATCCCCTCAATGTGGATGGCGCAGTGGAATCCACGAAACCACTTGGCTATTGGAAATGTAATCGAGCTCGATTCCCTATTCTCAGTGGAATCGCTCGAGACGCTATTTCTGTGGCAGCATCTTCGGGATCTATTGAGCGCAATTTCAGTGTTGCCACTGACATTCTTTCCTCGAAGCGCAACAATATCAAGCCCGACCTTTTCTCAAAATTGATGCTGATAAAATGCAATGCAAAGTACCTTAACGATATCTAATTTATTAATACTGAATGCCCCTCGTCTTGTAGAAGGCTTCCTTTTTTTGTTTTCGAATTTCGTTTGATTACCTCAGTGAGGTAATCACTGGTGGGTAACCTCAATGATTACCTCACTGAGGTAACCTCACCTCAGGTAACCTATTATTCCTGCTAAACAAAAAAAAACGAAACGAAAATGTCCTGTCTGTGCTCGCTATAATGCTCGTTCCTTTAGTGAACCTACCGGTCTTCTTTCTTTTGATCGATGTACAGCGTCTATTCCATTTGAAGTATGCGGAGTTGATTTTGCTGGCCCAATAATCATTCAGCAGGAAGTTTCATTCAGCAATAATCATTCCCGCGTGAAATCTTATATTTGTCTTTTTACGTGTGCAACCACCCGTGCTGTACATTTGGAGCTTGTGTTAGACATGAGTGCCTTTTCTTTTATAAGCGCTTTCAGATGTTTTATTTCTCGACGAGGTAATACACTAGTGGAACTCTTAAAACCAACAGTTGTTCGGATTCAACATAACATTTACCTCAGGTAACCTCACCCCTCACTTGGAAAATACAGAAAAGTGTCTCTTAAAATTTGCATTTTTATATAATTATCTTATCTTATCTTATATCTTATCTTTTAAGATTTTTTATTGGGGCAAAAACATCTTATCTTATCTGGTTTTTTTTAAGATAGTATCTTTATCTTAAGGTTTTGAAATAAAAAAAAAGTATCTTTTATCTTTATCTTATCTTTTTTATTTTAAGATAAGTTATCTTTATCTTTTCTCTAAAAAAAAAAGATGAGAAACACTGGTTGGATCTTTATCCCAACTTTTGACAGTAAGACCTGAGAATTTACTTCCCGGTCGATGCACCAATTGTCACGGTTTAATTTTGCCAGGGCATCAATCTAGCAAGGGATTCGAGTAATGTTCGGGAAAGGTGGATTTATAGAACTGTATTCGTGAGGATTACAGAGGAAAAGCTAGGTGGACGAAAACACTACATGAAAAAAACAGAGGACTACTGCCTAACACACTACTAGGAGAGTCTACCCTTTTACCCTCCAACTAACAGACTACCCTCTAGTACTTCAACTCTCTAACCAACTGACTTGGTTAACTGAAAACATCATCCTCACTCTCAGGGATCCATCCTGCCTGGTGTATCCGTACAGGACGCGTAATCCGGTACACAGGCGGATGGATCCTCTGGTGTTACGCTGATCTTAACTAAATAAGTAAAGCGAAGCGTGAGAAAAAGCAAGCAATGCGAAATATAGCCGTGACAATATGTTGTTTTCTCCAATGTGTGGGGCGTATACAAAGGGGATACGGGCAAACTCTCGAGGAACTTGTATTCCACCTTCCTCAGTAACCGTTGGTTACGCTCGTTTGCATGTTATCACACAAGAGTAACTTGGTTCGCTCCGATCCTGTCGTTTTTGTTGTCAAGTGGTGTTGGGTCGCGGTTAAATAAAAGCCTACTTCTTGGATGACCGCAATTTCTCTTATTCCTTGCCTGAAGTTGTCTACTATAGGTAAGTCCAAACCATCCTTTCTTTGGTCTTCTCTACAACAGCGTCGCGACAATAGTAATCACCCAACTACTCCCGGGTAGAGATGGATTAACCCGAGCCGCTGAATTGAGGACTACAGGCGGAATTACTAACCGACCGATCATAAAGCTATACCCCTTCGAAGTCGGACCGTCCGCGGAACGAGAGGAAGTGGAAACCGCACCAGATGCACGTCCCATAAGAAAGCCAGCCCAAAAAGCACGACCACGCATGGAGGTTGAACTACCGTGAGGAGAGGTTGGACTACCGTGGGACGAGTGGAAATCAAAGACATTCATAGGGATCGGCGGAGAATGAAAATGATTGGCTAAATGGTACTCCAAATTGCAATTATTTTTGGTATTGAAATTTAAATCATTGGTATTGAAATTTTGTATAGGGTTGGGGGTTTAGGGAGTTCCTGCACAAAAGGAGAGACTTTCCATTTGGGGGGCGTGCTCTATTCCCATCACTAAAACTGAGCGGTGACCCCCTAACGCCGGATTAGGATAATATACTATCCAGCTGCTCCTGGAAAGTACGGTATTAAGATACTTCGCACCGAAGCAGCCGAGACACAAGTCACACACCTGCTCGGAGAGAGAAAGGTGCCTACTGTCGACCGCCTGGACAGGTATACACCTACAAGCCAAGCAGAAGCCCTGAAATGAATCAAGGAATCAGTAACAAAAAGTGGAAAAGTCGACGGGAAAACTGAGAACCCCTTACATGACCGATCCATCTCATAAGAATTTTGTGGAGAAACCGTTTACGCTATAGCACTTAACAATTCTGTCAAATCCCACATACCACAGCCATTTTGGATTTAATCAACAAACAAAAAAAAAAAACTCCCGGACGCCATTATACATTCCGTCACCTGTCCCAAACAAGCCCTAAACTTTACACAATGTCGAAAATGTCAAAATAAAAACCGAAAAGTACACTTGAGCAAAGGAACGGCCTTCCTTATATGGAAATGTTCAAAGCCATAAACACTATATGACGTAATAACAATGAAATTTCAATACAAGAAGCTGTTAATAGCCGAGGTATAAGAGGTCATTTAAATGAAAAAAGCACATACGTCGGAAACCAGAAATAACCTCAAAAACCCTGATTCATTCTTACTACAACACCTAGTAATAGCCGACTTCGACGTTAAATGCTTCGACGAAAAGAATAACTCGAATGTTTTAGCAGCAGCTGAGACACCTCGTGTCAAGACACGAACACTCTCGGCTAAAACAACCTTTGAAGAATCCAGACAAACTCAACAAAAGTACAACGCAGAGAAGAACCCAGATGGCTGCAAAAAGGCTGCTGGTTCACTGCAAAGTTAGCTGCCCTTGGCGGTACCTATCTACCAAGGGAAACAAAAACTCTATGAAAACAATTATTCTTATCTTATTACCAAATTTAGCAGCAGCTGAGACACCTCGTGTCAGGACACGAACACTCTCGGCTAAAACAACCTTTGAAGAATCCAGACAAACTCAACAAAAGTACAACGCAGAGAAGAACCCAGATGGCTGCAAAAAGGCTGCTGGTTCACTGCAAAGTTAGCTGCCCTTGGCGGTACCTATCTACCAAGGGAAACAAAAACTCTATGAAAACAATTATTCATATCTTATTACCAAATTTAGCAGCAGCTGAGACACCTCGTGTCAGGACACGAACACTCTCGGCTAAAACAACCTTTGAAGAATCCAGACAAACTCAACAAAAGTACAACGCAGAGAAGAACCCAGATGGCTGCAAAAAGGCTGCTGGTTCACTGCAAAGTTAGATGCCCTGGGCGGTACCTATTTGCCAAGAGAAACAAAAACTCTATGAAAACAATTATTGATATCTAATTACCATATTAAAGCTAGCATGCATTGTACGAATAATGTTTAAATAGCATCAAATTAAATAGTATCAAATAGAAATCAAACCAATCTACCAATAAAAAATGGCCATGAAACTGGAAAGTACTGAAGTTTTTCCACTATCGTGCTGAAAAATTCCCCGCAAAAGTGAACGCTTACCATGTGCAGTTTATTACGCCAATTTCAACGAGCCACTCTATCCCATTGTATGCTAGTAAGCTCTCCTTATGTTAAATAGAAAAAAAAAGTGAAAATACAAAAATCCTTCATTTTTTCTAAACATTTCGTTTGTTTAGAAAATCTAAATGTTGTCTAAACGTTGGAGTGTGGAGGCAACGGACAGCCTGTTATCGCTCTTAAAAATGGCAAGAACGGGCTTAACTGGCATACTTATACGTTAAACTTGGTACATTAATGAAATCTAAGTGAATGCGAATATTCTCCACTTGTTTCTTACCTCTAAAACTTCCAAAAAGTTCTACTTTTTAAGCCACTTATTCTGACAAAACACGCTAAACGCCAACAGGAGAGGCTTCCTTAGGGGCTGCCACCCAGCCACAGCTGCGTTCTAATAGCGCAATACGACCCGAGCGCCATTATGAGAGCTTTTTGGCATTAACGATGCAAACAGAACTAGTTAGTTTTGAAATATTTCCTTTTCCTAACTCAGTTCTTCAATAATGACAATTAACTGTTTAATTTAACTGCGCTCTCTGAAATGGATGGGAATGGGATGAGATTTAAAATGAAATGAAACAAATTGTAGAGAAATTGTAGAAAAATTAATTGTAGAGAGCTAATTGAGATAATTCAATAAACTAACGATTAGCCAAGTAAGAAATAAACTGATTCCCAACTAAACGTAAAAATGGTATTTTAGCAAAAGGTCTAACTCAGGCCATTTCATTATGTACTGGTAATGAATCCTTAGCGATTCTAAGCTAATAATAAATTGATCAAAACGACGGTTATTTGCCATGTAATTGTAGTCAAATGTTCCCTTTAACTGCGCTCTCTGAAATGGGTGGGAATGAAAGGAGATTTTAAATTTAATTTAATTCAAAAAATAAGTTATAGGGAGCTAATTTAAATGAGTCAATCAACTAACGATTAGCCAAGTAAGAAATAAACTGTTTACCAACTCCATGTAAAAATGGTATTCTAGCAAAAGGTTTAACTCAAGCCATTTCTTTATGTACTGGTAAATAAGCCTTAGAGTTTCTAAATTAATAATAAATTGATCAAAACGACGGATTACTTGCCTGTAGTGCGGTCATAAGGGTGGCACGATATCTTCCAAAACGTTGACTATATCCTCAAGTTGCTGCTGTCAATTGGTGACTAGCAAAAAAATCACATAAATATCTTTTCGGTTTTTCTTTTTGTACCCAAACACGAATACCTGCAAATCGAGCGGCTATTAGGTAAAGTAGATATCCAACCCGTAGATATCCAAGACGCCGATAAACCGCAAGGATGTGACATTACTAGCCAAAGATTTGTTGATCAGGGACACATTTTTTTAAAATAAAGGCCAATAAATATGCTTAGTTAGGGCGTCACGCGGACATATCGCCTGAAACAAAAGAAAAAGTCGACATTTTGACTTTATATGTTGACTATTTTTTACTTGAAAGGACAAAATTGAGCGCTTTTTACCTCTTTCAGGTTCAATGGCTTTGTAACCATTTCTCGCTTAGTAACAATCTGGCGCTAACGCAACCATTTACGCAAATCCTCTTTATATTCAATTTCAAACCCATTACGTGGCAGGAATCAACCAGGAGTATCAGGACGCTAAAAATAATATCTTAATAAATGGAACTACAAGAACTCGAAAATTCTTCTTAAAGAGTGCTTGAAACATAAATACTTTTAAACATGGGTGGTGCAGTTCTCTTGATCCGCTTCTTGGATCTGCACATTTCCTAGGTGCAACATAGCCCCCAAAATCCTGAAAATGTTCTTCTGGATCTCATCATTAAAGCCCAATGAATGGAAGGCGCGATTGGTGTGCGTGAACTACTCCAAATCCTTTACCCCATCAAGGTAAGGACTCCCGCCCTGGTTCGTGTAATGAAAGCTGTCTTAATGACAATAAAAATAAAGAAACGATTCAAAACGCAATAAAATTGCATTTAACGCTACATAAAAGCAAAAGAAGAGCATATCGACTCACCTAAGCGTACATCCTGGTACTCGGGAAGACTAGCAGCAGCATATAACTGGTAAAAGATGTGGTAATTCCGTTCCTGGTTCGAGTGGAAGACCACCCGTGACTTTTCGAGTAAATACGTCCGTATGTTTGCTCCCGTAGTATGATATAGACTGTTAAAGTCGATTTCCATATATTTGCCTTATCCAAGTCGATTTCTATATATTTGCCTATTTCCATATAAGTTGATTTCGATATATTTGCCAAATCGGGAACTGTTATCGTTTCTCGTCGTTTTCGCATTCCCAATCGCCTGCCAAAGATAACCAATTTACAAGCTTCCTGTGCTCCCCGTTCATTTTTTCCCCTGCTTTTTGCCACTTTTTCAAAGGAAAAATAACAAAAATGAAGTATATTTACCTCCATAATGGGATTCGAAGCCAAAAATGTCCTCTCCTCTTGCGTTTCAGTGGCAGAACCTCCGACAGGGGCAAAATAACGAATTGCGTACTTGGCAGAAACAGTTTTGCCTGCTCCTGACTCTCCTGACACAATGATGGACTGGTTTCGGTTCTCTCTGCAACAAAAAATCGCCCATTTTTTTTTTTTTTTTTTACAAAGTGAGGAATTTATTGTAAAAAGGAATCAAATAGAGGGAAAATCTGAACCTTTCAAGCTTCGTATAAGCTTCATCTGCGACTGCGAAGATGTGAGGGTCTAAATTCCCATATTGACTCTGGTTTCGATAAGTCAGGACAATGTCATTGCCATAAATACGTAACTCTTCATAGGGATTAACAGCACCCAAACGGATTCCTACAAGAAAACAAGAAAAGAGGTTAGAATCCGGACTTGTGAATTTCTTAAAAAGAACTAAAACAACCTTTGAAGAATCCAGACAAACTCAACAAAAGTACAACGCAGAGAAGAACCCAGATGGCTGCAAAAAATGCTGCTGGTTCACTGCAAAGTTAGCTGCCCTGGGCGGTACCTATTTGCCAAGAGAAACAAAAACTCTATGAAAACAATTATTGATATCTTATTACCAAATTAAAGCTAGCATGTATTGCACGAATAATGTTTAAATAGCAGTAAATTAAATAGTATCAAATGGAAATCAAACCAATCTACCAATAAAAAATGGCAATGAAACTGGAAAGTACTGAAGTTTTTCCACTATCGTGCTGAAAAATTCCCCGCAAAAGTGAACGCTTACCATGTGCAGTTTATTACGCCAATTTCAACGAGCCACTCTATCCCATTGTATGCTAGTAAGCTCTCCTTATGTTAAATAGAAAAAAAAGTGAAAATACAAAAATCCTTCATTTTTTCTAAACATTTCGTTTGTTTAGAAAATCTAAATGTTGTCTAAACGTTGGAGTGTGGAGGCAACGGACAGCCTGTTATCGCTCTTAAAAATGGCAAGAACGGGCTTAACTGGCATACTTAGAGGTTAAACTTGGTACATTAATTAAGTCTAAGCGAATGCGAATATTCCCCACTTATTTCTTACCTCTAAAACTTCCAAAAAGTTCCACTTTTTAATGGATTGGCTATCACAACCCTTCTTCTAGACCGCTGCAAGCCGCTGCAACTCGCAGAAAAGCGGGTTCAGCCATGTTAGGGGAGGGGCTAGCGATCCGCTGCGAGGGTTGCATGCCGCAGCACACTATATAAGGCCGTTGCATTGAACCATTCTTCCTTCAGTCCTTCACTGTGTTTCGCATGTTAGCTAGCAATTGTAGCGTAGTGCCTTATAGTGTAGTTCTTCTAACCCGGATTAATTATTTAATGTAGTTCCTCTTAACCTTGGATTAGATTTTTCAGTAAGGTTATTTTTTATTGCATTCTGTGTTTCCCTTTGACTTTTTTCTTGGATTGATTATTTAGTTCTGTTCTTCTTTAACCCGGATTATTTTTTTTCCTCTTAACCCTGGATTAGATTATTTGACTTTTTTCTTCTAACAGATTAACCCTTTCTCTCTTTACTAATATGAGTAAATCAAGGGCGCAGTTTTTTAAAAATTGTCTACGCGATCTTGAACGTAGAGCAAATTTGCCTGCGTCGGCCTACGATAGTTCTTCAAGAGCGCCCATACTGATTAGTAACGAACATTTTGAGAAGTTTAGGCAGGCGTGTTTTTCAAAGAAAACAGTTCGATGCTTACCCTCTCCCGAAGCGTATTGCAATATGGCAATCTCAGAGTTTTAATATTGACCAAATTGACACAACTGCTTCCAGTACTTTGCCCGAGCGTTTGAGCGAATGTTTAGCTTTGTGCAGCAATGGAGATGGGAATTGTTTCTACAATTCCGCTTCTTTGTCTTTGTTCGGCAACCAAAGGCATGCCGTTGAGTTGCGCTGCCGAGTTGTGGTCGAATTAGCAACCAATTATGAGTTGTACTCCAGGGAGTCGGCAGGATACCTCTCGATGAAACAAATTGGAACCCTAGTCGAATACTCAGGATTCACTTTCGACCGTGTTAAATTCACGGGCGTTGACTCAGTGTGCCCTACAGGTATTCCACCGGCGGAAGACTGTTTTAAGTACTATTCCATGGAACACGCCAGGGATCGGGAATATTCGAGCATTATTGCATTCCCAGCTTTGGCTAATGTTTGTAAGATAGCCGTGGAGTCAGTTTATCCGAAAGCGGATGGAATCAGAGCATCTCACCAAGCGAATTTTTTAAACGAGACGTTTTCACCAAGCGGTGCCGTTTCCTCTGAAACTATTCGAATTTTGTGGACTGGGCTTTTGGCAAACTTCACGAAGAAGGAAAATGGACGTTTAGTCCCTCCAACATCCTGGAATCCCAATCATTTTGTGCCTGTGATTGAGCGTGCTAGTCAGTCACCCCTCTTTTTGTCAGAGAACTGCACTCTTCCGGTTCTTGATGTGGTAGAAACTGCGTCAGTTATTCCCAGTCATCCAATTGAAACTACAAATGTGATAACACCTGTTGCAGTTTCTTTTTGCAGCTCTATGCAAAATAGTAGTAGCTCTGTTAGTTCAGGGCTTCGCGAGTCGTTCTCGCATGAAAATTCAAGCTCAGATTTTGAATTGTCTGTCCCAAAAGCTTTTGCCGCCAATAATGGAGAGCACGAAGAAAATGTCACTAAAGCCATTTCATCGAATGGTAAAACACCTGGTGTGAAGTCAGGCAGAGTAGTATCTCATACCAAACAAGGGCCTTCAAAATTTTCGTGCAAGGGATGTGAAACTACGTTAAAAACAAATCAAAATTTGGAGAATCACATTAAAAACAAGCGCTGCAAGTTTCAGCTAGGAAAACAAAGCTCTAGTCAAATTCTGCTTGCCGAGCAAGGATCTAAGGGCTTTATTTGCGAAGACTGTAAAACCGTTTTCACAAGGAAGAGCACTTTAAAGGTGCACATAGAAAAGAAAAGATGTAGCAAGTCTAGTTTTGAGTGCCCGCAGTGTAGTTTGCAGTTTTCTAGAACAGACATGCTCACCCGTCATGTAGAATTAGTTCATTCTCTTGAATTAGAAGAAACACGTACTTCTGAGGAGATCCCCTTAATTGGCCCGGTAGACAAGAAGCATTCCTTAAACGTGATTTCAGTTGACAAGCAGCAATTGCACATCTTAGTCGAGTTAGATCAGTCAGAGCCGACTTACGACCCAGTAATAAATTCTGCGTTTCAGAGCAGTGTTAGTGGTAGCGTGTCTGCTGATACCATTAATTGCAGTACTTTAGTCATCGATTCTGACGACGAATTCTGTAACGTTGCTAGAAAAAAGAGAAAGCTCGAACAGAAACCAAGAATAATTTGCTATCACCCTGGCTGTGAAGAGAAGCTGTCACATCTGACGTCTTATGTTAAGCATGTTAACAATAAACATGGTTTGTCCTGCCAGCTAGAGAAATTCAGTTTTTCTAACGAGAACAGTTTCATGTCGTGGAAAACAGAGATCGAAAGAAATGCTTGTGTTAGTTTCCGTAATCGAAGGGGAGCTCGGAAGTGCACTAGTTACAGTATAACAACCTACGTGTGCAATCGCTCTTTCTCGTATAAAAATCGGGATACAGGCAAACGTGCCTTGAAGCGACTAAAGTCTTGTTGTACGGGTGTCCGTTGTACCAGCTTTATAATTGCGCTAGTATCGCACCTTACAAAAAGAATTAAGGTTACATGTTGCCTAACTCATGTTGGCCATGATCGTTTACCAGGTCGTTGTCGCCTTCATAAGGGAACAGAAGAAGAATTACAACATAAGCTTATGATCGGAATCCCTAAACGCAAAATTGTTGAGAGTTGTATGGCAGAACCCATCACCAGTGATGTACTTTCTAGGGATCAGGCCGTTACCATGAAAGATTTACATAACATAGCTCAGAAAAATTCCATTTCATTGTGTTGTGTTTTGAAATTTGAATTTTATTAGAACATTGCAGAAATATACAATTAAACAAGAAAAATATTTTTTTTATTTTACAAAGTAATTTTTATTTTTTCAGGCATATTTTAATAGGCATTATGCGGTCACAGCATTATTACAGCGGCCACGGAAGTGTGCATAACAAAAAAGGTAACCAGAAGCAACTACTGTACATACAAAAAAGCTTAATAACTGACATGTCAGCACTCTTTTCAACTTATCCATGACACAACGCCATCAGTGGGGCAGATTAACTTTTTTTGCAAAAAACTCATAACTCCCGATGGATTTTTTGACAGGAAGGTTAGCAACGTCTGCAAAATCTTTTCTGATCATTTTAACGGCTTTCCTTACTTTTTCTATTGCCCACACCCAATAACAGCGAAATGAAGCGTGAAATTTAGCGAAAACTAAAAGAATTAATAAAGGAAACTCTAAAGATCGCAAAAACTAAATACAACTTTGTAGACTGCTAGGTGGTTGCCTATAGTCGCTCCGGGTTTCGGCTTTTCGAGGTTTTGCCGCCTAGTCGCTCCGGGTTTAGGCTTTTAGGCAAAAAGTCAGTACTGCTCACCGTGTACTCCCTTCCTGTCTTCTCTTCCCACGGTACGTAGGCTACACAATCTTTTCTGCTTTTTCCAGAATCTTCCTTACTTTTGCTATTGCCCCGCACCCACTACTTGTTTTTAGGCTTTTCTACCTCAAACTTTGTCTTCCAAATTTGGCTTATATGAAGAATTTGCTATGCGGTTTAATAGTGTTGATAGAAGAAGACACTACATAGCTGATGGGCTATGTGTCTTTTGCAAACAATCTACGTCTATTCTCTCTGTCGTGTCAATAAACGGCGAAAACGGACCACATTTCGAGTTTTTATTTCAGAGTGGTAAATATTTTGAGAATTTTACTCACTTCTGTTGGGTTTTCATCTGTACTTCTTTTTGGTGGGCCATATCAAATCCAAACTGGGCTCATTTATTCTAGTTTTTTTCCAAATGAAGTCCAAATAAAGGTGAAAAAGAGTTTTTACTTTTGATCCGTGATTACTTTAACCCTGTGTAACGAGTGAATTTGCTTGCCATACAGAATAAAGACACTTAGCCTATATTAATACAACATTAACCCATGCTTATAGAAGCTGCTTATTCTTCGAAGTCGGTAAGTTAGCTCACCGTGTATTCCCTTCCTGTCTTTTCTTCCCACGTTCCGACGGTCCACGAAAACCAAAAGCTCATAACTCCCGATCGACTTTGACAGGGAGTAGCAACGTCTACAAAATCTTTTCTAACTATTTTGAGATTTTTCCTTATTTTTGCTAGTGCCCGCATCTGCTCATTGCTTTTACACTTCTTACCTGTTTTGCAAATTTGGCTATAATAAGATTATTAGCTTTTATACGAAGAATGTAATGTTATGTGGCTTAAAACATAGCGTTGCATAGAAGGCGGAAGACACTAGATAGCCGACGGTGTTCCTCCATACGTAGTAGTGTAAAGAACAATCCCTACACAATTATAGCTGACCACGTACAGCTCACTTCCAAGATGCCAAAAATCAAGTATCAGATCAGACTTCCGACTCCTCCTTTCTCTTTCATTCACACCGTTTGCTTCTGACTGTACATTTCCTTTTGTATATTGTTTAGCCATTCTGCACATTCCGATCAAACGTTTTATAAACGTTCCTCTTCTTCTTCGGGTCCAATGGCCCTTGAGGTCTCACGCGCGTTCTCTTGTTAATATAATCGAATCCGCCAAGCACCCAGTCTTGATTAGACGCTGATGTAGATTACTGACCAATTTAACCGAAGAATAGTTTGAATAAACTTGCAGGATCTTACCGTTGTGCCAAGACCGAATCCACTCGGCCCAAACAATCAAAACAATCTTATTTTGCCCAAAACAGTTTCCTACAGTAGTATTCCTTAATTATGCTACCCTTGGCGTAAGCTGATCACTTCCTTGACTTGCTGTATACAGCCTCCAATTCTCTAGAGATTACCTCAGGCGGATAAAAACTTTTTGGATTCAGGATAGGTACAAGCACAGATTTCTTCGAGCAATCACACAATCTACTCGAGGTCTTGTAAAAAGTAGTCTAGTAAAACAAGTTCCTTTAACAAATCTAAACGCCCTACATTTGTCATTGTAATTCTTGTGATCTAAGGCAAGCGTCATGTAGCTCATTTATAAGTTAATCATGGTTGCTGCCTGACTTTGATAATTAGCTATAATGCAGCAGTCCAAACGAACCGCTGGTCTATTCAGTAAAGCACAACACAGGAACCTTTTTTCCCAAAACCATTGTTTAAGCAAATATAAACTGACTGTATTCGAAACCGTAGGAGCTTATATACGGGTAGTTCAGGACGCAAATATAGAAAGTACAATACAACAATAAGTCGTCCGAGTGCGGTCAATCAACAGTACAAGTACAAGTAGAATAAGGTCAGATCACAGACTTACGTCAAATACCAAACAGAATCCCCCAACACCAAGGTTAATTAATACGAATACACATCCTTACACAAATACAACATTCCCTTTCTTTCCGGGGCATACATTTATCAAGGATACGATCATACGCTTTGAAACTCTCGATATGGCCGTCACGAAAAAAATGCTTTCCTATTTTAGAGCTCCGGAAATTCTATGGGTCAAAGTAATATTCGTTACACCATAAGTAATAAGTTTACCAGTCATACTTGGTGTCTTACAAGAAGAATGGAACGAAGAAAAAAGTCAGCAGCAGCATCATACGTTCCCAAAGAAAAGTTTCGAACTTCTCGTCCTTTATTTTTTGTATTTAAGGTTTTTATTTTTTACTTAAGGTATTAATTAAAAGCATAATTCGGGCAATGGTCTTCTTAGTTAAAACTTGTTACTAAACAACAAAGGATGAGGCTGTTGGGGTAACATTCAACTTTCACTGTACGTTTTTAGTCGTATCAATATCCATTCCGTTTTATTTCTCAGTTGTCAAAAACCATACTGAACACATAATATTTATTCTTTTGGTTCTAAGCACCCTCGGGCGTCAGCCGCGGCAAAGCATGGGGAGAAAAATACAGATCACGTGCAACACTGTTGGTTTATGTGTTTTGCTGCTTTTAAGCCAACTCCTACAACATGCCTAAACCCGCTTTTATGCGAGTTGCAGCGGATTGCCGCGGTCTGGAAAAACTGGAAAGATGGGGTTGCAATAGCCTAACGTAGTGAAGCTGATGATATATCTCTGACTGTCCCTACTGCTAATATGAAGAATGAGTGGTTTTAAGGAGAGACGATTTCTTCTCAATAAATACCATGAATACATGGACCAGATTGGGCCCCTAAGGAAGTTTCGGAACAAGAAGTCCATGTGGGAGAGAATTTCGCAAGATCTTGTCGAGATTTCATCTTTAAAAAGCGGCGTGCAGTGTGAAAACCGGTACAAAACACTCATGAAACGTAAGATGCCAACGTAAGATGTTGATGTAAGATGTAAGGTGCGTAAGATGTAAGGTGCGTAAGATGTAAGATGTAAGGTGCGTAAGATGTAAGATGTAAGGTGCGTAAGATGTAAGGTGCTGTTGATGCCAACAAGATGACCGGCAATACCAGGACCTCGATTGCATACAAAGAAGAATTGAGTAAGTTGGCTGCCCTTGATGATTCCATTGAACCGGAGGTAAGACGAGGTGTTGGTATTGTTCAATATAAAAAAGACGCCAATACCTTGGAAAAGGAACCGCGTGTTGTGTCGCCCAACGCATGGTTGAGTTCGCCGGAGGAAGAACCTGTCTCAAAGAAAGGAAAGTACTCTACCACACAGAGTTTAATACTTCAGGTGCTTCAGGAGAAACAAGTTTCTTCGAAGATAAAAGAAGAATTGAAGCAGGAGCGCCACAAAGAGCGTTTAGCATTAATTAAATCCCTCTTTGAAAAATAAATACTTGTTTGCTAGTCCCTATTTGCTCTGATTGTTTGTGATTGAAGAATACGAAAATAACAGTAAAAGGCTCGTTTAACACTCGTTCATTGCCCGTTCAAAGCTCGTCTGTAAGACTCGTTTTTTGTAGCAATTGGAAAATCATTTGTTCTCAATTTTGTGATTTTATATGGGTATTCTTATAATAGAGTTTTTTGCATACGTCGTTTTTCTTTCGTGATTTATTGTACTGGTGATTTTAGATAAGTGATTTACAAAGGTGATTTAAAGCTGCTGCCTTGTGGAGTCTGTGAAGTTCGCAAATGTTCTGAAAACCAAAGTAATGATTGTCCGAATATTCACTGTTTGCTCAATGCACAAAAACTAAAGTGTTGTAAGAATTTTGTCCAAGAGATAATTGTATTCAGTGATATGGCATCACTTGAATTTTCCCATGTTCTTTGAGTATAGCAACGTTTAATTTAAAATACAAGTTTTGCAGAAAATTGCGTTAGAACGAAAATTTGTACACCTTATAATTCAAAGAAAATATTAACCAGCCATTTGCAAGGCAATGCGCTGCCGCTTTGCTTCTCCAAACTGCCGTGATGGTGCTTCCTGATGGCTGACGGTGGTTTTCGTCAATAGAGTTGCTGTCTACGATGTCCGCATCAAAATCATCCGTCAAGTCATTGAATCGTATGCACAAATTGTGCAGTACACAACAAGAAATTATGAACTCGGTAATTTTATCAACAGAATGGAATTCGAGGTGCATTAGTTGTCGGAATCTCTGCTTTAAGATTCCAAAGGCATTTTCAATTACGACCCTTGTTGAACATAGCTTGCGATTGAAGCCTTGCTGCTGAGGGGTCAAGTTTCCAAAATTTTTATAAGGAGTTAACAGCCATTCGGTTAAAGGGTATGCTGAATCTCCTGAACAAAACTGTTAATATTTTAGTTACAGATTTAAACGTTTACCCAGAAGATGGTAATCCCCGCCGTTGCAGATTACCGGCAAGTCGTTCGAAATAAACGACAACTTGTAGACCCTGGCGTCATGAATTTTACTGGAGGTTCCCGTGAATACGTCAATAAATGATTTGTTTGCATCGCAGATGCCTTGTAAAGTTACGGACAGCTGGTCATGACGATTTATATATGTTGACCGTATTTTATGGACAGGTTTTCTAATGGATATATAGCTTCCATCAATACACCCAAGCACACCGGGGAACCCAGAAATCTAGAAACATTTTCTGCATAGCCTCTTATGCTGTAATATATAAGTATTTACCCTTTGAAATTCGTCCGCTACTTTTTGTTTAGCTTCCGAAGTGCGAGGGAAACATATATATTCCGGAGCGATTTCAACCAGGAAATTCATTACTCTTTCTACTTGGTTAAACAAGGATGACTCTCCAATACCAAACCGCCCAGCGGTATCTCGCAGACACGATTTATTACCTGCAAACCTATAAAATCATCCCTTAAAATCTACATAGAAACATTTTAGGACATTACCATAAGAAAGACAAAATATGGTTGTCTGCTGAGTTTGGTGGGCTTCCCCCTTTTTCGCGACAATTCGGGTAATGCGAAGAATTGGCAAATAAGTAAATAAGCCGGTTACACACCCGCCGCGACATTCGGAAATTTTTCCTAAACTAAAAAGCAGTACTCTTAAACGGATAACGTAAACATATCATAACTATAATTTACCTCTTCTTCTGAGTACAACCCTATAATGAATTCGTAATTTTGTATTTTCGGCCTCGGAATTTTTGAATCCAAAAGTAGCACCGCAACAAGTTCGTCAGTATCACTTTCACTTGAACTAGATGATGAAATTTCCTCTAAAAGGAGATATTGTTTTTGTTTAACAGTGAGACTCATATTTGGCGCCAAAAGTTGCAGCACGTAAACCCAGCACTGACAAAATAGTCAGTGCAGCAAAAGTTGCCTTGTTGTCAACTGACTCCGTGCGCCCTGCCCCAGTTCAACACGTTGTTGTCAACTGACTCAGTGCGCCCTGCCCCAGTTGAACACGTTCACTGCTACCGCACCGTACAGCACTTAGCAGTTGAATACGTTTCTGGCACTCAGTGCTAGGAAATGTTGCACCAGTGCTCCCAGTTGAAAACGCTATCAGTGAAGCAAAAGTTGCCTTGTTGTCAACTGACTCAGTGCGCCCTGCCCCAGGTGAACACGTTGTTGTCAACTGACTCAGTGCGCCCTGCCCCAGTTGAACACGTTCAGTGCTACCGCACCGTACAGCACTTAGCAGTTGAATACGTTTCTGGCACTCAGTGCTAGGAAATGTTGCACCAGTGCTCCCAGTTGAAAACGCTATAAGCACCCTGGGGTGTAAGACGCGGCAATGCCTGGGCAGATAAAATAGATCACATACACCATTGCTGCTTTTATGCGTTTTGCTGCTTTTAAGACACCTCCTAAAACACGGCTGAATCAGCTTTCCTGCTTTTAGATGTAAATAAGAAAGGGTCAGGCTAGCTTAACGTCTTGTTTGCTTCTCTGATTTGTTGTAAACCGCCACGGAACACTAGTAAAATACGGAACACTAGAAAATACTAGGTGAGTTGTCTGATTTGGAGGCGAGTTTGGCACTAGCCACATCACTCTTTGCGCCCAGAACTGCATGGTTAATGTGCCTATTTGAACGGTATTTTATCTATTCAATTATACAAGAATAAGTCATTGGAAATGTGCAATAATTGTAGCATGCTTGACCTTATTAAGCTAAAATGTCATTAAGAGAGACGTGCTATATTAGAGACTTTCAGAAAAGCAGCCAAAATTCCGAACTTCGGCTCGGGTCGCATTTTAGATACTCTTGCATACGTCCAGGCCCGTACCCAGGATTTTTTTTCGGGGGGGGGGGGGGGGGGGGGGTTTAACCCGAGAACTTGAAATCCTATTTTTTTCGTATACCATCTTAATCTATCAAGTTTTCCATACAGAATGTAGAGAGTTAGACGACAACAATATACACATAAAGTTAATTTTCACATTCAAACTAGCGAGTTTTTTTGTCTACGTTTAGCCTGCCACTGTGACGTTGGTTCATGTTACACCTTACGGAGGTAATATCCGGTTGGTTTCATCGTATTTAACCCGTGTCGCAGAGGTGTTCCCCACCGCCACCACTAGGAGGAGTCGACGTCAGCGGCAATAAATTTAAATAAAATTAACTTGCTAATGAGTGTAACATTTATAAACATGAAGTGCACAATTTTGCAAAAACATAATATTTAATATAAACATATAAATTTAAATAATAGTATAAATTGTCATAAACAAAATAAAAAATGCAGAAAATTATGAAAGTAGTTTAATAACGATAACTAAGTAATGTTACCAATATAATTATTTGCCATAAATTACTACTAACGAGAAATATGAAGCTTCTAGTACTGTTATGCTAAAATACCATACTAAGTAATACATATTATAAATATTGGGTCACTCGAAAAGTCCGTGCAGTAAATTACCAAAAATTTTAAAGCAAATTTCTCTGCACATAGCGAATTTTATTAAACTATGTATGAACCATTTTGTTCGATCACTTTAGACCAACGATTTGGTAGATCGAAGATCCCCTTCTCCGAAAACATCTTGGGTTTATTTGCGAAAAACTGATTGAGGTGCATTTTGATGGCCTCCAGATTTTCGAAATTTTTTCCGTTAAGGGAATTTTGAAGAGAGCGGAAAAGATGGTAGTCTGAAGGTGCAAGGTCAGGGCTGTAAGGAGGGTGCGGTAGAACGTCCCAGAAAAATTCTAAAAGTTTTTGCCGGGTCCGCAAAGATGTGTGTGGACGGGCATTGTCGTGGTGGAAGGTTACGCCTCTTCTGTTGGCCAATTCCGGACGCTTTTGAGCAATGGCATCCTTCAAATTGTTAAGTTGCTCGCAGTATTTGTCCGAGTTAATAGTCTGACCATATGGTAGTAGCTCGTAGTAAACTACGCCTTTGTAATCCCACCAGATGCACAGCATCACCTTCTTCGGGTGGAGCCCGGCTTTAGGGACAGTTTGTGGACGACTGTCCCTTGTTCCCCAAGATCTTTTTCTTGTAACATTATTGTAGATAATCCACTTTTCGTCTCCCGTGATTAGATTTCTCAAAAAAGGATGCTCCGTATTTTTATGTAGCAATAAATCGCAGGCGTCCACGCGCTCTACCAGGTTCCTGTCGCTCAGGTCGTGCGGGAGCCAGACGTCCGCTCTATTAATGTAGCCAGCGGATTTCAGGTGTTTAGAAACGCTACCATTGGATACCCCGACAATCTCCTGTATCTCTTTTATTGTAAAATGTGGGTTTACATCCACCAAAGATGTTATTTGGTCCGTATCGACCACTTTAGGACGACCCGTTCGGGCGCCATCTTGAACGCAAAAATTTCCATTTCGGAAACGCGCAAACCATTTCCAAACCACGCTTTCTTTTAAAGCACCAGGGCCGTAAACTCCACAAATTTTTTCAAGTGTTTCCGAAACGTTGAGTCCTTCGTGGAAATGATACCGCATTATGTGGCGAAAATGTTCAGCGGAATCGTCCATCTTTCAGTGGTTAATAAAAACTTCGAATTCAAGTCAGGATCACTAAAATTTGGTACACATATAGCTAACATAAACCTCTTCCTAGTTTTCGAAAAAAAAGTTCGAATGCAGACGGAAAAAAATACCCGGGCTGTTTGAATGGGAAAGTGTTCGAATTACTGCACGGACTTTTCGAGTGACCCAATAGAATGTCAAAATAAAAGAGCCATCCGCAAAAGCTATTGTTGATTCTCAAAAAGAAAGTTACAAGACGAAATCTAAACGACGATTTTTCTTCCCTGCAAATACATTTATAACTTCTTCAGAACAGAGAGGAACAGTTCTGTGTACAGACAGAAGAGCTAGGCCTGTTAGTCTGTCCTCTCCGGTTGAGCTTCTCAACCATGTTTTTAGCCTTCTCAGGCTCGAAACAAAGTTTTCTGCGCAAACCATAGAATCTCGATGAAACTGCGCTTCACTATGGCGTTTGAATTCTCCAAGCGCTTTTTTCCAATTATTAGAAGGCTTAGAAACAAATAGGGACAGTTTCTGATGCGAACCCTTACGCCCTGTTTCTGCCGCGAAGAACACACAGGGCCTACATAATGCTCCGTCTTCAGACGGAGAATAGGAAAGCCACGAGAAACGGCTAAGCCAGGCAATTTGAAATATTAGGTTTCTTGGTCCCGTAACGGGGAAACGGTAAGAAAAATCAGGTACCCATGGAGATTTAAGTAAGTTAAGTTTCATAGTGGAGTCTAGCTCAGAGGACATGCTAACAAATTTTCCTATGTCGTTTGGAAAAGCGGAAATCCGAGAAGTGGACGAGCTACCTGACGTGCAATCCTGCTTTTTTACTTCTTCAGAAGTATTTGCTAGAAAAGTCTCTATGGACACGAAAGAAATAGGTGAAACACTAATATTATTCTGACAACGAGAGAGAAACAGCGAAGGCCCGAAGGAACGCAAAGCAAAAAGAACATATGAAGGTTTCTCCAGCTCGCCTTCCTTTGCACAGCTTTCCGGTAAGGAAAGGGCAAAGGGGGATACGAAAAAGGAGAAAAGTTATCGCGTTGATCGAGCTTCAAAACAGTCAAACTAAACCAAAGCTCCATTTGAAATAAACTTCTCAAGTACCATATGCTAGAAAAACGTATATTTTTCATTTGCGGAAACATTTCGGGGGGGGGGGGGGGGGGGGTTTAAACCCCCCGAACCCCCCCCCCTGGATACGGGCCTGCATACGTCTAAGGTCAGCAGCAACCCCAAGAAAACGTTGAAGCTGACTTCCGAGTGAAGTTCTTGTGTAAAACAACAACAACTAATTAACGATACTTTATGAGCCTGGGCAGGCTTTCCAAATGTATCTGGTCTGCATACAATTATCATGGCAGAAATGAAACTATGGAGCTAGAAATACGAAGACATTAGACAACGATGACTCACTGACGGGTTGTTAAACAGGCACTGGGGCGAAATTTGCTGGAAGTACCATCACCCATTTCTACATATTTTTGATTCTCTACACACGAATTCCAAGTGTGACTCAAACGGTTACTAAGAATGAAAGAAATGCACAAACAATTCAAATATTTAGAAAATAGAAGGAAATCTTACATTTCTGGGTAGTGGTCTAATTCTGAAACTTGAACGCTGGCAACGTACAAGCTTGTATTGCAATTGAATGAATCGCAAAGCCTGCTGTTAGCATTCCACTGAAGTTCAACTCGCTGGACATTCCCGACATACAGTGATGATGTGAGAAGGAAGTTCTTTTCTTGGCCATGATTAAATATATCGTTTCCACTATAACAAGATAAACTCATCAAACTGAGCATTTAAGGTATGGAAACAAGAAACGCCTACTGGGAAGTCAACATTTTTTCCAGGAGCTGGTATTTATCACCATATAACGACACGCTCAAATTGCCGTTCACCCATTTGCTAGCTTCGGCAGGGTATGGCAGTGTGAGCTTGACATGATAGTGGAACACTAGAGCAATATTCCTTAATTCTAATTAAATTTAAACCTCACTTAAACAAGCTCTACCGCAGTACGGGGCAGTGGCTCCGGTTGTCAGGTACATTTGGACATTTGTACGATTCCTTACCGGGTACATATCTCCTTCCATTCCCATTGGAGAACAATGCGTATTATCTCGTCCACAGGAATGGCACTCGCCCTAGGATAATGTAAAGAAAGGCCATTCTGCAATGTTGTTCAATGTGAAGCGAATGTTTTTACCTTTAGGTACATGTCATAATCAGCGCATTCATATGCTACGTACTGGCATAAGGGATTTAGGGAATCGATGAACAGAGTAACAGACCTCCGGTGATTACAAACAACGAAGTCTTCTACTGCAGCCTCAAGATCGCTGGGTATTTGACTGATCGGAATCTTCACTATACCACAGCCTGGCTGGAGAATGCCACCATTAACGTAATAATCTACGTGACCCACAGGCTGTACCATACCGAAGCCTATATGAAATGCTTAACACATCTCTTCTTTTCAAAAGAAGAACAAGTACCCAACATCCAAACAGGGTTCCCATCAGTGTGTATAGCGTCGACAAACTGGGCATCAGTCGGATCCAAACGAACAACTGTTGGCATGAACTCAAAATTGGGCCCAGCAGGATCCAGCCCTACATTTATTTTTGAAAATAGACTTGAAGTAATGAACAATACAACAGAAATAATACAGAGTGGGCATAGATACCTGTAATGCGTCCCAAGCCAGGTATTTTCTCACCAGCATAACCGGCCGTATGGGCACCTAAACTATGACCAATCAAGTGAATCTTGGCTGGATCAACCCCAAACTTTGCCTAAAGATTTATCTGTTAAAAAAATGCAATATGGCGTGAAAGCTTTAGCTTACTCACAATCAAAGTATTGGCCAAAAGAGCAACCTCAAGACCCACCAAGCGAATGTTAGCAGTCGCCTGCGCATAGAAAGGCTGAGATCCACCTTCCCAGTTCGTTACAATAACGTTATAGTCACCATGTTCCAGCAAGTTCTTGGTCATTTCCTAAAAGTGTACCAACATAGCGACGGTTTCTTTCATAGATTCCATTGATAATAAATATGGCTACTAACTTTAAGCCAAGGTCGATCACCGCTTTCTAAGTAGCCGTGAATGATGAATAAAGTGTTCCTGGTGGTATCAAACGTCGAGAGTTTAATGGATCCAGTATCACTAGCACGCAGCGTGTGACCCTAGATCGAAATCAGAAAAGAATCAGTGCATTGAAATAACACTAATATGACTTGAAATAGTGAAGGCCAAGTACAATTCTGCGGTACCTTTATTGCTTTTCTAGTATATAGGATGAACTGGGTATTGATGACTTCGCGTGGTAAAGGCAGTGGGTTGAGCGGACGATGCAATGGATCAAAGAATTCAAGCGTAATATTTACACAGCCCAAATCTTTATAACAAACGTGCCGTTCCACTAGAAGAATATTGTAGGAATAATGAAGGGAAACTTTAATTTGAGATAGATAAGCATACATTTAAAACTTACTGAGACTAGCTATGTTCGAATGTACCAACGGCAAGTGTGGCCAAAAATGTTGCAGCGTATCCACAGTCTCGGGTTTTAACCATGATCCAAAAGTTTCCAGTTGAATGACTGCTAGGCTTGCCCCTGACAATAGGCAGAAATAGACGAGCAGAATGTGTACACGCACATTACATCGCACATACATTATGTCTGGCTTTTTATGGGTTTTCACGTACGCGTTTTCTTTTCTTTCCGCGAATTTTGCACTGTTACATTCGGGTTGATTATACCAGGAAAGTCAACCACTTCAATATATCTTTGGATCTGTACTGTTACAGTTCTGATACACGCAGCTATTTGTAATCTATGTATCGCACACGCTAAACGTATAAGTTCTTATATACCGCGGAATAATGCATGGTAAGCACATGCGAAGCTCAGGGTCAGCATAAGAACAAGTATCAAGACGGTTTATTTAGGTATCGGGTGTATTAAACTGCAACTGTTCATATTTGGAACCGTGACAACATGCGTCTTGCAAAGATGCCCAGCATATAGGCACTGATATCTTGGTATATAGTCCTTCGTCGGCAGTAATTTAGGTAGCGTCAGAAGTTTAAGATAATGCCTCGTACTGTAGTTCTTACGTTTGCCTTTGTAAGTGGTTTAGGGCTACACTATGCACTACATTTGCAATCTGCTAATTTCTGGTAAGGTGTAATGTTTTCTCACTTATGGAAAACTTACTGCATCTTACGTGTTATTGTATACCTTGTTTATTCAGTACAACTCACAGCAGCAAATGATCGTCAAATTGTCTTTTTCTGTAAAGAAGGAGATACGTCCATTTTCTCTGTACCTCCACCTTCAGAAATTGCTACGCAATCTTGATACCGTCAACCTTCAGTGTACAACGAAGGATTGTCAGCAAATGGTTGGGCTATTTCATATTAATCGAAAACTTAATTATTCTGACAGAAAGTCTCTAACATCTGCAGAAGCAGCGGACACGAAATACAAAGTAAGGGGTTTTTATATGTAAAGGACCTTTTACCTATTTCACGAAATTGTTTTATCTACTTTCAGATGCCCTGAACGCAAACCCCAAATTCAAAAATTTAGAGAAGGACACATTCAAGTGTCCCGTGCTCCTTCCTGAAGCAGGCGCCCGCGACGTGGAAGGTTCAGCGAAAGCACTACGTTTGCAGAGAAGACAACAGCACGTTTAAAAGGCGTTAAATAAGCGTACGCCACTTGCGTCTTAGGTTTGCATCTATACGTCTAGAGAACGCTTAGAAAACGTGCGTGTGCTAGGGTTGTAGCGGTTCGCGAGTCTAGCGGAATAAGGAAGCCGGATTGGTGGCGGTGGTAGAGGGGAGAGTCGTATAGCTGGAGAAGGCCCGCATCAACGGGATATCAACGCAGCACCGAGCTGATCTTGTTAACACCACAGATTAGGATAGAGGGAACATTGAGCCCCTTCCTTATGGACCTTTTGTAACCACTTTTCGAAGCCACAGGCTAATCCCCAGAGAGGAAAGGGGTGGGCGATAGAGCTAACGCCTTTCTCTCAGCGGGAAACTTAGAAAATGTGGCTTCGCAAGTATATCGACACGAATGCAGACATATCGATTCCTTAGCTACCATGACCTGAACAAGCGGGCAAATTAAAACTGCTCTTTATCTGAATATTGCCATTTTCACAGGAACCGAGTTGTGCAGAACACGCAATATAATTATTAAACTATATTTAGCTTACTACATCCATAAGCGAATAGTTTCCTTATATAACAACAGCCTCACCTCCATAGCATGTTAAACGAATAAAAGGACATGTTATGAAAATAAAAATGCTTTGTCGATTCGCTCTCAAAATGACCCTGACCGTACCCTGATGGCTAGTAGGTCTAGGGATAATTACGTAATATTAAGGTAAGGGCACCACAACCTTTCCCGGTTCAGCTATTGCCACCTATATTACTGCTAAGCAAATTAACCTTGAAACCTTCCCGATTGCATTGTATAAAAAAGGTTCTCAGTGCTAGAACACCTGGACACCTATATAAAGCCAAACCTTTTCTTTTTTTCCACTATTTATATTATTTCTACTACCACTTTTTTATTTTTAACAGTAGGAAATAATCCTCCGTTCTTGATATACACTTATATTGTCAACAAGAGATTCACTTCTGTGCTGAAAAACCACGTGAAAAACAAAACACAAATGTTACTTTTGGAATTCATTTTGTACAGGATTACTAGTATTGTCAGTAGAACTCAATGATCGATGTCCATGAAAGCGATACTGATTACTGATCTCGTCTTACCCGGTTTTGACCATGGTCTCAACAGCCAATCAGCTATCGGTTCCACTCGACAGTTCCCTCCTTTCCATTCTTTTCTTGGTCACGGTCCTTTAAGCCGCCAAGTTCCCTCTATCCTATTCCATGGTTGATACCAAAATGTGAGGTGCGGACAACAGGTTCTCCAGTTTCGGAAATCCGAGATAAAAATGACACCAGTGTGTATTATGGTTTCAAAACGTTCTCGGAAAACGAATGACAAACGGGTGTCACTCGAATTCAAAAATGGTAGTTGGATTGTAAATACATTAGTTTAGGTTAGGTTAAGTTAGGATAGGTTAGGTTAGGTTAGGATAGGTTAGGTTTAGGTTAGTTTAGGTTTGATTAGGTTAGGTTAGCTTAGGTTATTAAGTTAGGTTAGCTTAGGTTAGGTTAGCTTAGGTTATTAAGTTAGGTTAGATTAGGTTAGCTTCACGATTCTCATCAATTTTCGTTGACGAGAGTCGCTAAAATTTTAATTTTCTTTCACTCCACTAACTGAAAAAAGAAGAATTCATTGTTGGCCAATGACACACTAGTGTCATGTTTGACACTTTACGTACGTATGTAACTAAATCCGGAGAACGTGTTGACAACAGGTTCTCCAGGCCTGCCTAGTACGGACTGTGACTGAGCGCGGGCGATTTGCAAGTATCAAGAGGCGGACGATTAAATATGTTCAACAGTTACCAAAGCGTACATTATTTAATCCAGTTATTATCCCAGGGTCAGAATTGAACCACACGCAACACTATTGATTTATTCCTTGTCCCCTAAATGGAAAAAGTAATTACTAGAAGAATCTTTACACTTCTTAATAAAGACTTCTTAATAACTTGGCAACGAACTTAGTACCACAATATCTACTACATATTTACCATGTTTGACTAGCTCGACATTGAACATTTTTGTACAAACAAAATTCTGCCTTTAAACCGGTTAATGTAGTCCAGAATAACATAAACAGAGAATGTTTTAGAAACTATCTGTATCTATCCATGGCTCGCGATAAAATTTAATTTTAATGGAAAATATGCATTGTTTTATCTTATCTCTCTAGATATACTCAGACAAGCCCTTAATGTAGTTATACAACAGTATAGATAACAACAATATAGATAGCTTATACAATAATATAGATAGAAAAACAAACAATTGTTACTTACTTTGCCTCAAGACGTTAATAATACATAATAATGAAATGAGGAGCAAGTAATCTTAATTTTATCACAGAAACGCGAAAAACAGCACACGAAAAAGCAACAAAAACAGCAACACATGGAGCACGTGCGACAGCGTTTGACACGATTTTCCGTTAAGTAGGGCGCAGCCATTCAAAAATATTTACCAAGAAGTCAACGATAGGAAAACGACGGAACAGCGGTCTTCAAAATTCACGGTATTCAACCATTCAACGTTTCCTAGCTCTCGGAATGCGGTCGCTATAAATTGGCACGCAAACACAGCAAACTATAAGTTTTTCTATACCATTCACTGTGAACGTAGCGCTTACAAGGCTTCGTATAAAGAATAGTTATATAATTCTGCGACAAAGTAAGTTCGAAGAAATTTATAGAAACCTGTGTTTTTTTTTAATAATTCGTATATACAGTATCGATAGTGTAGTGAATAGTTTACTTCGGAACGGAAACGCCAACACTCTCATCCGTTTCAATTCCGGCGTCTTCTAAAAGGGCAGTTTTCGATTTAGGGTAGCCTTCCAATACAGCATCGACAATATCCATGCACAAACGTTTGCGACGCCGCCATTCCTTAAGCATGGCGTTGTACTGACGCATGACACGATCTCGATCGCTCTGGGAAACCTTAGCTGTCGAAACTGAAAGACTTCCGAGCCGCTCTTCGAGGCTTTTTACTTTCTCAGACTCCTGCAAAACAAAGATCTTTAAAGTAAAACTAGGCTAGTAGGGTAACTGATTTACAGTTTCAAACTCTTTCCTGGCTTCTGCAATGCTTAGTTTTCCAGCAAACGATTTCAGCTCAGCTTCAGCATGTTTCATGGCTTCTTCGTCTGTTTTTGAATTTGCAGTCAGGGTTGCGATTTTAACGTCCATTTCCCGGAGTTCTTGCTCAGTTAAAGTAGGAAGTAGGGTCTGATTGGCAGCGTACACTTTCTGCTTGCCGTACGTTTTTTCAATTACTTTCCCATTCTAAGTAAAAAAAGAATATTGCTGAATTGGTTAAAATAAAAACCTAAAACCCAACTTGCCTCCAACAGTTGGTCTATGGCTTTCTGAACAGCAGCTTTTCCGTAGTCTTCTGGAACTTTCTGAGTGACGTCGTTTATACTGTAAGGTCTGTTCTCACCAAGAAATAATTTCAGAACAAGATCCCGTGCTCCTGCGTCTTTAGTTTTGCTCATTTTCGCGAAAACTGCAGACTCTTCCTACGACCACAACACTTTACTTCCCGCTTCTCTGTAAGCAATAACAGGATTCCTATTGGCCAGAACTTGGCGCGTAATGTGAATTTGAACCAGCACTGTGATCCATCTGGTGACCTTCTCTTAAAACTATTTTTTTTTTTTTTTGCTTTCAGAATGAGCAAGTCCGTTTTAATTACCGGTTGCGATCGTGGTATTGGTCTTGGACTTGTTAAGCAATACCTCAAAGAAGGTTACAAGGTGAGCTTCAAATTCAACTGGCAACATAATCACTATCCAAATTCGCTCAAGGTCTGCGCTACGTGCTTAAACCCAGAGTCGGCCACGGACTTGAAGCAAGTACTGACGGATTCCAATACGGAATGCAAGGACCCCTTCAAGCTGGACGTCCGCGATGAAAATTCCATTAATCAAGCACGCGAAGAAATCAAGAAATGTTGTCCAACAGTGGACATTTTGATTAATAATGCGGGTATCTCAACTCCAAATCACCCCGAAGACAAAGCTTTGTTGATCAAACGCGACGACATGATGCACGTATATGAAACGGACGTCGTTGGAGCTTTGCTGGTCACCAAAGCCTTCGTCCCCTTGTTACGTGACGGTAACGAGAAAAAGGTAATTATAATTGCTTTTCGTTGTCAGTCGTGTATTGCGCTCGTATCGTAATATTCTAAAATTTTAAAACTTGCATTATCAGCTCAGGGTAGCCTAAAACAATGTTAACCATTGATGTTGTAGATCATCAACGTGTCTTCCAACATGGGAAGTTTACAGCTTAACGCTCCTAACAACCCGGTTGGCGTATGGGTAGGCAATACAACAAGCTACCGTTGTGCTAAAGCTGCGTTGAATATGGCAACTCGCAATATGGCTTACGAATTGCCGGAATTTGTCGTCGTAGCCATGCATCCGGGCTGGGTAGACACAGAAATGGGATCTTCCAAAGGAGAAGTTCGGCCGCCAATTAGTGTTGACGAGTCCGCCCAGTACTTGGTGTCCACCATTGCGCGACTCACTCCAGAAGATTCGAGCGGCTTTAAGAATTACGATGGCAAGGATATTCCTTGGTAGGGAGCACAGTATAAAGGTTCCACAGTAGGGTAACAGGGCTATCTTCCAATGTTAAGGTTTTCCGACGACGTTCTCGGTCCCCAGAGTAAATTCAAGTGAAAAGCCAGAATATCAAAGGGAAAATTCGCAAACCTCCCAGCGCAGCTCAAAAAAGGTCACGATGGTTTACAAAGCGCAATGCAGGGAGGATCTTAGGTCAGTCCAAAACTCCCTAAGTATCCGAGAGAAAGGTCGCCAGTTCCCTGTTTTGGAATTTTTTGTTCTGTTTACGAACCCTTTTTCTAGTAGATTAGGAATGCTTACTTTGACAGTACGATGGGCAAGTCTGTGAATCCATCGTGTGTACTTCCACATCCTCGAGACCAAGAAAGTCATTGGAATGCCTTAACATTGGAAGATACCCCCTGTTATTCTACTGTGTAAACTATTCTGGTAAAAACTATTCTGGTAGGGTTAGCTTAGCATTCTCTTAAAAAACAAAATAAAGAAAATCATACATTTGCTTTAACAAGAGCCGCCAAGGAGTCTTCTAAAACTTACCTTCGTTTTTTTCTTTACAGGTAAACCTAGTGTGGAAGATTCCGTCAGGATTTTCTCGTGTACCTTCTTTACTTTGTCAAACCCCTGACCCTCGTCCTGAACCTCCACCCCCTCCCCCTTCCGATCCTATTCCTGACCCTCCCCCTGATGTACCGCCCAACACTCGTCCCAACCCCAAAAGATTTTTACGTTACTCTCACCTGTACCAGCAATTCTCTTCGCACTCAGCTTCAATCCCTTTTGGATTAACTGCAAGGCGTCATTACAATAAGATCCAGTACCCGTTTCCCGTTCCTTTCTTGAACTCCGAGCCGATGTACCCTTTTGTGTACTATTACGAAGGCACCGTGGATCTGAGTAGCAATTTCAAAGAAATACCCAAGCCGTCACGCAAGCCTGCCTCTGAAAGGGAATCAACGGACAAACCTACCGAAGACCCTCCCCCGTATGGCCCTAAGAATCCCTACCCGAAACCCCACCAGGCTGCAGTTCAGCCTGATGAAAATGCACAACCTTGGCAAGAGCAAAATCAGTTGGACGTGCCACCCCCGGACATAGACACGCCCTTGAAGCCGATACCGGAAGTAGCAGGCCAAAACAAAGATCTCGAGCGGTCTTCACCTCTCTCGGAGAACGTTTCAGAACATGCGGGTCTCAAGCCGCTACAACCTCTCAAATCACCCTCCTATCAACAAAAACGGCACATGAGCTACAAACCGGGTGACGCGCCGCCCAAGCCGCCAATACACCCAGCGATTCCCAACGACCCGACCTCGCCATTGGTCGTCGAACCCACGCATCCACCGCCCGACGAACCGCCGGAAATCCCAGCGTCGCCGTACAATCATCCCGAGATTCCTGGCATGGAGGGGGAGCCTGAAGTGCGTTACGATAGTCCCGAGATTCCTCCACCGACTCAAGATCCTGTAGACCAGGCTCGCTGCGCCCAAAAAGACTCGTGGGGTAAAAAAGACGAGCCTGTACCTAATCCTACATCGGGCGAAAAACTTGCTACTCCGGGTCCTTGGGCTTGATCTCCAGAATTTGAACATTTAAAAATTTTTTACAATAAAATCTTTTTTTTTTTTTTTTGGGTGGACCGGGGTTAAATTAATTGGTCAAAGAAGCAGAGTGCGAAGCTCGCATTACTGGTTTTAAAAGTTGGTATTTTTGTACGCGTATAATTTTTTAAAAAATGGTCTTCGATCATTAGTGTAGAATAGAGGAATACAGTTTTGCAAAAATGTTTTTATTCTTGGAATCTTCGTAAAGTCAAAGTAGTTCATTTGAAGGCGCCATTTGCGATTGCTGTACATAAGGATGAAAAGAAATTTTCGTGAAGACAAGAAAGTCGAAATGCAAAAAAATTTACTTTATGTACTTAAATGTACTTTATACATAAAAGTAATTTAGTTGCTTGTTTTCGTTCAAATTTTTTTTATGTCTATAACTTAAAAAAACTTAATTTTTTTTTACGTCTGTGGTCCTTGGATGATTTTGGCCGGGGTTATTTTGCTATTAGTGTTGTAATTTGTTGTAGAATGTTTTGCAGAGTTCGTGAAATGCAAGGGCCCAAAGGCACTGATAGGTAGAATGGGGAGGAGCAAGAATTGGGGGCGCGGTTTTGTATGAAAACGTAACAAAACTCGGTAGGGGGCGTAAAGTGCAGGGTTTGAATCCCATGGAAGCCCTTATGGTAGTTTTGTTTTTCGGGATACACGAATATTTCAAGAGATCAGAAAAATGAGCAGGATGATTCTACAGCTTTCATCAAAATGCTAAAAACTTAAAAAAAATGCAGTACCGAGAAAAAACAAAACCCAAGAGAGGCAAAGGGATGATCTAATGAGGGCTGGGGGTGGGATGCTGGGGTGGAGTTTGTAACACAGGCAGCGTTTTTCTGCTTGTCATCAAAGTGGGGGGGGGGGGGGGGGGCTGGAAGGTAACAAAATAATCAGTCATGTATGTTCAGTGTCCGATTGCAAAAGAAGCTGCAAATGTGCGTGACTGTTTGGCCCTGTGTTGATCTCACGTGACCTGATGAGTTAGATGATCCCGTTACGCTCGGCGAGTTTGACATCCACTTGAAGGTCAACAATTGCGACGCTGTTGGTGATGCCCCACTCAAAACCTAAAGCAAAAAAGATCAATTAATCTACAGATTCTCTTAGACAAAACGAGAGCCGCGTTCATTTGGTACGTTCCACTTAAACTTAGACTAGCCAAACGTGTTATTGTATACCTTGTTTAAACAGTATAACTCACAGCACCAAATGATCGTCAAATTGTCTTTTTCTTTAAGGAGATACGTCCACTTTCTCTGTACCTCTACCTTCAGAAATTGCTACGCAATCTTGATACCGTCAACCTTTAGTGGGCAACGAAGGATTGTCAGCGAATGGTGGGCTATTTCATATTAATCGAAAACTTAAGTAATTCTGACAGGAAGTCTCTAACATCTGCAGATTCTAACGCGCATGAGAGCATGTAACTTACTGAAGTGAGTAGGCCCGCAGCGGACAATGGCAGTAGCGGAAGAAAAGGTATATTTCTTGCGAAATTCTACAATACTTTCTTTCACATTTGTAACAATTCATAGGCAACAGAAATAGTATCACCGGAAGTTATCGGCAGTTAGTAACCCACATGTTGGAACTGAAACATATGGCATAAGAAATGAAGCAGCAACTGTCGCGTATTGAAGAAGGCAACGCGCCTGCCCAAATTCAAGTATTGCCTACAATGGAAAATTTGTCTGTCCAGACGCTTGACGAATTCATAACATTAGAAAGGAATTTACAGAGCGGAAAACTGTAAAAAACCTTGGTAAGTTTTAGTAACATTTCTTGAATGCACGTTTAAACAATATTTCTAAATATAGTAAAAAAAATCAAATTCGATGCTTCATTCCTCATAGATATCCACAATTCGACTTATTGGCGGAAAGGCCAATGAAAATGCGGTGAGGAACGCATGGAAAGCAGTCTGGAAGGAGTACAATTGGAAAGGCAGGCGTCACAGCGGGCGGAAAGTGAACAAGCCAGGAATCAGAGATTCCATCGTCTGCCAATTAACACAAAGTAAGTGGTTTTTATACGTAAACCTTTTACCTATTTCACGAAATTGTGGAATCTACTTTTGCCCTGCGCGCAAACCCCAAATTCAAACATTTCGAGGACACATTCAAAAATATCACGTGCTCCTTCCTAATCAGGAAGGAGCACGTGACAATAAACGCTTGCAGAGGACAATAGCACGTTTAAAAGGCGTTAAATAAGCGTACGTTTGCATCTAAACGTCTAGAGTAACACTTAGAAAACGGGCGTGTGCTACTTGGGTTGAGAGCTATAGTTTCGATTTTGGCCCTAAGACGGATCCAGCGAGGCAAATCTCCAATCAAGATTAGGGCGCCTCAGGGCTGCCATATACCACAGTATAAAGGTTTTCACAGTATGGTAAATGGGGGTATCTTCGAATGTAAAGGGATTAAGACGACTTTCTCGGTCTCAAGAGGATGTGGGGGTAACAAGAAACATAGGAGGGATGGATTCCCAGACTGTGCCATGTACCCTCATGTAGGCATTCCTAATCTACTAGAAAAAGGGTTCGAGAAGAGAACAAAACATTCACAAAACGGGGGACTGGTACCTTTCTCTCGGGCACTCTAGGGAGTTTTGGGCTGACGTAGGGTCCTACCGGCAACGCGCGCATTTGAAAGTGTTTTTGGAAAAATGCCTATGCTATTTTTTGGTAATAAGTCTTAGTTCGAGTTAGGATTTACTATACACTTAAAGAAGAAAATGTAGCTGTAGCAGAAAGAGCCGTAGTTAAACGTGTTAAGAAAAATACTAAACTTGCAAAAGTTAGTAACATTTAGGAATAGTTGTAAAGTACCAATGTAATGGATAACTCGTATATAGAAATAAATAGTCATAACAACAGATATAGACATTAATATACATGGGTATTTTGTAGTATATGGGTTAAACCTGTATACTATAAAACACCTATGTATGGGTTGCAGAAGAGACTGCCTCCTCGTGGTGCAACCTGGGTAACGCGAAATAGTCTATAATGTGTATACGTGTTGTGCTTTGACCTAGTTAATTCATCTTTTATTTTAAGCTCACATAGTTTAAAGCAATAGACTTAAATTATCCTCATTATGACCTTTTTATACGTCATTATGAGGTTTGCGAATGTACCAACAGTATAGAGGTTTCACAGTATGCTAACAGGGCTATCTTCCAATGTTAAGGTTTTCTGACGATCTTCTCTGCTCTTTCTGCTACAGCTACATTTTCTTCTTTTAAGTGTATAGTAAATGTTAGTGACGTGACAATATTACGGATAAGAATAACCAAAAGTAACAGCAATTTTAATACTTGGAATGTTTATTTGCCCCATTTGCTATTGGGGTTTTTTAATCCAGAAAGTATGTTCCAACAATTCACTAGCAATCGGTATAAAAATAAAAATCGCCGGAAAAACGGCAAAATCTCGCATTATTGAGCTGTCTTTCAAACTGTTTGGTAAAACGATTACTAACATTTTCCCACCAAGAACACCAGACGTGCAGGTTATTTCCTTAGCACACGGTTTGGACATTTCAACCGCAAACTTTATGTAATTGATTGTTTAATGAGTTCTCGGCAACTTTTCAGTACTTTATTTCATAAATCCTTTGTCACCTACAACGCCGTTGGGAGATGCTTCCAGGTAACCCAAAGATGCATCCACAGTATAGAGGTTTACACAGTATGGTAACAGGGCTATCTTCGAATGTTAAGGTTTTCTGACGACCTTCTCGGTCCCCAGAGTAATATTCAGGTAAAAGGCCAGAAGACGAAAGGATACATTCGCAAACCTCCCAGTGCAGTTCCAAAAAGGTCACGACGGTTTACAAAGCGCGTAATTTAAATCTATTGCTTTAAACTATGTGAGCTTAAAATAAAAGATGAATTAACTAGGTCAAAGCACAACACGTATACACATTATAGACTATTTCGCGTTACCCAGGTTGCACCACGTGGAGGCAGTCTATTTTTCAACCCATACATAGGTGTTTTATAGTATACAGGTTTAACCCATATACTACAAAATACCCATGTATATTAATGTCTATATGTGTTGTTATGACTATTTATGTCTATATACGAGTTATCCATTACATTGGTACTTTACAACTATTCCTAAATGTTACTAACTTTTGCAAGTTTAGTATTTTTCTTAACACGTTTAGCTACGGCTCTTTCTGCTACAGCTACATTTTCTTCTTTAAGTGTATAGTAAATCCTAACTCGAACGAACAAATTTAAAAAATAATCAACTGTTTTTGTCCAAAAACACTTCCAAATGCGCGCGTTGCCGGTAGGACCGTACGTCAGCCGAAAACTCCCTAGAGTGCCCGAGAGAAAGGTCACCAGTCCCCCGTTTTGTGAATGTTTTGTTCTGTTCTCGAACCCTTTTTCTAGTAGATTAGGAATGCCTACATGGGGGTACATGGGCACAGTCTGTGAATCCATCCCTAATATAAGCCTTCGTACCCTCACATCCTCTTGGGACCGAGAGATTTGTCAGAAAACCTTAACATTGGAAGGATACCCCTGTTACCATACTGTGCAAACCTCTATACTGTGGATGCACCCAAAATTCTGTCGGGACTACGTTTTTTTTCTTTCATAACTTTGCCTGTCATTTGTCTAATTGGCCAACTCATAATGAGTACCCTCCGAGCTCCAGTGCTAGCATGTAGTACAGCAGTACCCCGAAGCTACGCGATAGGTGGGACCGACGGAGACCGCGTAAGCTAGCTTCAAGAGCAATAGACTACAACACAGCATATTGATATGTTGATGGATTTTTATTGTACACATTATCCTAAGAACAGGAAAATGTATTTCAAATTTTTCTGGCTAGCCCTTTCCGGCTTATTCACTTCCGAAGTTTTGGCATTTTCTCACCACGAGAGCTGTTACGTAGGGTTCGTGACAGGCTTGGCCTACGAGCGCTTTGTTATTCACTGGAGATGTTAGACTTCTTCTGTGCTTAGTAGTTTTAGTGAAAAAATGGCAAGTAAGCTGCCATCGAAGACGAATCCTAAATATACACTGGTAGCTCGTGTGCTGCTTATGATTTTAGCAACTATGTTACTGCTGGTGTAGGGATGCGTAGATTCCCAAAAGACGCAGATAGAAGACTAAATGGGTTTTGCAAGTGCAAAGGGCCAGAGCTGATTTTGTGGAACCGAAAAATAAACGGGTGTCTCTCTATGTGTCGGTGTCGGGTGTCACTCTCTCACTGAACCGGTAACAGGGCCGAATTTCAAGTGCCTGATTCGAGTGTTCAAACAAAGAAAATTATAGACTAAAACGGACAGTCGGATACGTTATGCATGCAAGACTGTATTTTATACCCACAACCAACTGGATGTTGAAAAATTATTCCGAAACATATTGCGTTACCCACTATAGATTATACTACAGTATAGGTAACGTAATCAGCAGCAATACCACAGAGATTCACACCACGTTGTATAAGCATATAACCTTCGGGGAAAATAATAAGAAATAAATTACTTACTGTTCCTTTCATTTACATAAGAGTTTTACCGCTTGATCCCCAGGTCGTTCCCCAGGAGTTCTTGATTTTCCAGTAATCAAACCTATTCAAGGTACCGTAACCGACAAGAAGTACGGCATGGTTTGGATAATTTGTGCATTGTTCGTCGGTATAGACTCCATTCCTAATTTTTTTAAAACGAAATTTATTTGTCTTAAATTCATAATGAAAATAAAACTATACTTGTATAGTTGGAAACTGTATCGGCCAGCGTCAATATCGACATGCACTGGTCCCTGGGCTTGGGCAAATGTACTCATCAACAACGTCTCATTATTCCGAAGTAACAACTTTTTGTAGGATGTAACGTTGCCAACTTGCATGGCCGTCGTAAACTTACAAGTTCCGTCCTTTCGTGTGAAAGCGAAGAATAATAGGTTAATTGTCACTTTTAAAACTTTACGGCGAATAGTTTGACTTTTTAACCGTTACCTGTGCTGTATAAGGATATGCAGCGTCGGTAGCAATTCCACGGGCTCCCTTTATCAAGTAATCATAGCTGTAGCCTTCACGGCCACCAGAGCAACCCATGTTATTGTAAGCCCAGCTGCAGTCAACAATTTGCTGCTCACTGAAGGTTCTGTTGATGCCTGATTTCTTGCAATTGTAGAACCTATTCGTACAAAAAACGTGCCAATTATTGAATTAGTTTTGGGCTATAAAATCTTGTAGGCATACTCGAGAGCAGCAACAACTGAAAAGGCATAGCACGAACCGCAATCTCCCTGATCTTTCACGGGAGTCATACAACGGTTCGTACTGTAGTCAACCTGGAAGATATGAAACAAAGCGGTTCAAAAAGTGAAAGATGTGAGCAGGGCTTTCCGACAACTTTACCATGTAAGGCTGACGGACATCGACGAAGGAGTCAAAATCAATTGACTCACCCAGACGAGATTCATTTAGGGGCTCATTCGGCTTTCGAACGACCCCGCATCTAGTGCGTCTGTACTCTTCTTCATCCAAGTCGGAGAGCGTGTTGTGAGCCAGCGTGTATGTCTCCAGTCCAGCGGCCTGCCGTGAGTTGTGTTCCTCAATGAATTTATGGTTTTTCTCGAAGTTCATTCGGGACTTGGCTTCATGCTCCTTGTTTTTGTAATTCTTTCCGTGCTTTTCCTGCAATTGAATAAAGGAAATTAGATTATAACCTTATATAATATAAATATAACCTTCACTAAATGTATACCTCAATTTGTGATTTGGCCAGTTAATTTAACATACTACACCTAATACCTTTATCTACACCCACTTCCCTTCTCGCCCTCCCAATTTGTTATTAAGTTTTATAGACTAAATCATGTAAGGTCATTCATAAATAAACAAGTTAGGCATCAGGATTTTAAACCTACACCCGCTATTTGAAAACGTCGAGTACTTTAATTTACGTAAAATATTGTTGATTTGTTCAACACGTTCTCCGGATTTAGTTACCAACGTACGTAATGTATCCCGGAGTTAAAAATTTACACTAATGTGTCACTGTCTAACAATGCATTTTTATTTTTTTCAGCTGGTGGAGTGAAAGTGCAAGTTTTAACGTTTCTCATCAACTTTCGTTGATGAGAATCGTTAACCTAACCTAATCTAACCTAAGCAAACCTATAACCTAACCTCTAACCTAAGCTAACCTAACCTATCCTAACCTATCCTAACCTAAACTAATTCATTTCCAATCCAACAACAATTTTCAACTCGAGTTACACCCATTTGTCATTCTTTTTCCGGAGAACGTTTTGCAACAATAATACACACTAGCGTTAATTTTATCTCCGAGTTCCGAAACTGGAGAACCTGTTGGATCTGTTTTTGGTCAAAACTGTGCCATCTAACGGGCACATTATCGACTATTTCTGACCATTTAAATATTTCTGATTTTTTTTTTTTATAAAGGTTATTATTACTCTTAAACAAACTTTCTATTGATCTTATTATTGGTAGAGAAAAGGAAAAAAACAAAATTACACCACTTCTATTAGTTTAGTATCTTTAAGGTAGTCTACTAGACAGTTTCTTAACTTATATTGTCGTTCTGGTTCAATTTTCCCTAATACATTTTCCATGTTAAAGGTTACTCCGATCTGTTCTACTCTTCTCCATTTTTCTCTTTCGTATCCGTATGATGGGCAGTACAGCAACCTGTGTTCCACTGTGTCTGTTTGTTCCCTACAGTTTTCACATATATCTGTGTCTTTAAGCTTAAGTCTCTTCATCCACCAACCCACCTTTGCATGATGTTACGTGTAAGTTTGATGTTTAGGTTGTGCAAAGCCTACACTTACAACTACAGATGGCGTCTTATTTTCTTCCTCTTCTTGTGATTTGCCCCGGCCCGGCTCGATTTGATTGTTTACTGCTAGTAAACCTCTGAACACTTTAGGTCATACGTGCTTAGTGAGATTAACGAGTCAAGAACTTCTTTTCCAGTGTTTCTCTGTCTTTTGCGTTTGTCAGACTTAGGGTGAAATTAATTGAAAATGTCAGTGCTTAACGAGTGTGAAATAATTGCCAATGAATTAATACGTGCAATAGAAACAACAATGAATCCTTATGCAGACAGTAAATCTCACATGGAAGCCTACGTTTTGTGTGAAAACTGTGCTTTTCCTGCAATTGAATAAAGGGAAATTAGATTGCAATCAAAACTTTAGGTTTTAATTTGTTACCTTGAATTCCTTCCACGCTTTGTCGGTATCAGCCAAAACTGCCAGGACCAAGCAAGCTAGTGCGAAAGCAAGTACAACCTGCATGATTACACAGGTTCTTCAGTTGTCGTCAAAGGTATAACGATGCCATTTGGGATCTCGCAGAGCTCCTTTTATGTTCACGCTGAAAATGCCAGTGATGTCGCCGCTAGTACTTAATTTGATGAACCAGACGGTAAACACAGAGCAGGCGGACATTTTTCCTTCTTACTATACCTGACTAATGGTTTACTTCGCGCAGCTGCTCGGCCAACTGTGCACACATGAGTGTGTGCATGTGTCTAAGTCTCCTTTAATTTAATCTAAATTCAATTTAATTTATTCCATTCTACTTGGTGTACTTAACTGTATATTATCGATGAGCAAATTTTGACAACTGTCTGCGTAACGTTTTATTATTCTTAATCTATATTGAAAGAAAGTGATGGTAGGACAAAATACATTGAAGATTTTGTGTAGTATATGAACTAATCACATTGTGTAATACGTAATGTAATCTTGATTGCAAGGTTGACTGATGTAGATATCCTGACTCTGTAGTAATAAGGGTTCAAATATGCCAATGTTTAAATGATTTACCTGTTTTCCTGCTTTCCGGAATAATTCTTGCTCCATTTCAGTTAGATTAGGACTACTGTTCCGGAGGTCAGATTAATTGTCGAGAGTCAACCCCATTGTGACCGAACCTTGACGTTTTCTGCTTAATTGGGAACGTTGCTTCTTCTTCTGCCGGGGAAGTTGCAGATACATTTATTTGGTGACGAAAAAAGGAGCTTTGGCAAAACTCGAATTCGAGTTTTTTCGAAGTAATAGTCGTCGCACTCTCGAACTCTCGACAATCGTTTAATCGTTTATTTTATGACGATAAATAGTTAATTTTAGTTTCGTGCTTTCGTATGTGTGTTTGTTGGGTGGGAAAATTCAGAATTAGTCCTAAAGTTCTGTTTCTACTTCCCACCGTTTATATTCATATCGTCCAATGCGTCGTTCCACGCATATCAACTGTCCCATCTCTAAACTTTCTTATGAAAAATGATAAAAATCACTATTCTGAATCTTCGATAGCATATACAAACTATTAAAGGAGAGGAAATTACGACAACTTTAGAGCTTGTACAGCTCTCCATCGTCTTCTGGACGTTACCTCTTCTGGATTGATCACGTCTGGTGGTATGTTCGGATTTGCCCTACCGAGCAAAACATGGTTGGGAGTCCATGCCTCCGGTTCGCCGGGGTTGACGGTAACGTGTGTTAAGGGTCTTTCATTTAGGAGATGTTCCACCTCTATCATTAGTGTGTGTAGGGTTTCCTCTCTCTTCGCCTGTTTAGCTAGCACGTGGCGCATGGTAGTTTTCCCGGATCGTACCACTCTTTCCCAAACGCCCCCGAAATGAGGTACCGCTGGTGGGAAGAAATCCCAGTCGATTTTTTGATGGGCCATGTAACGTCGATGGTGCTACGATTCCAATTCGTCACGGCTTCTCTCGTTTCGCGTTCGCCTGCGGTGAGATTTGTTCCGTTGTCGCTGAAACAGGATGCCGGGACCCCACGGCGGCTGACGAACCTGCGAAACGCGAGCAAAAACGAGTCGGTGTTTAGAGACTGGCTGATTTCTATGTGGACTGCTCACGTCTACAAGACAAGTGAAGAGGCAGCCGTACCTTTTCTCTTGCCTACGATAAACTGTGACGATAAACTACTACGATAAACTATGATAAACTGTGACGGTAAACGGTCCATAATAGACTATGCCGACGTTCGTGAAGGGTGAGAGGAAAGCTTCCAACCTTTCAGCAGGCAATGCTGCCATGAGTGGATTTTCCGGATTAGCTTGGCTTTTCCGACAAATCAGACATCTGCCGCTAATTCCCCGAATGAGGACTCTTCCACGGGGTATCCAGTACCGCTTTCTTACTTCGCTAAGCGTGCGGTCAATGCCGGCGTGGTAGAATCGGCAGTGGATGTCCCTAACGACGATAACAGCTAGTGCACTATGCTGCGGAATTAGGATAGAATGTTTTATGTCGAAAGAGACAGTACTATGTTCTAAACGTCCGCCAACACGCATTACTCCCTTGTTGTCGAGGAACGGAGTAAAAGTGGGGATCGTGGAATTGGGGGGGCAGCGCACGTTGGGTTTCCAGCTTGTTAATCTCGTCCCTGAAGCTGATTGTACTGCGCGAATGCAGATAATTTCCGCCATTTGAAATTCGCTGGCTTTCAACAACGTTTGCTGGCGCGTTGTGAGATCTCGACATCGCTTGACAAAGCGCAGAACGTAGGCGGCAGCCCCTAGCAGGGTCGTGAAGTTGGACTTTCGTTCTACTAGTTTAACGAGAGGATTAAGTTTATGGATTAGCCACTGCACCAGTCCAATTGGCGGCCAAGATTCCAGGGTCATTCTGATCCAGCTCGGGTATACTTGAGGTCATTGGCCATGCATGTTCCGGCAATAGGAGAAACGACGGATCCATGTACCAACGGTGAGATGACGTCAGGGATTCTGACGGTAGACCGCGGCTGCAATCATTTGCTGGGTTTAACACACCTGGAATATGGTGCCATTGACATCCACTCGAGCTTTCCCGGTTTCCGACGAACGCTTTAATAGTGGCATGGTTTTGAATGTATCTACTGCAGGACCGTTTGGGAATCGGTCCATAAAAAGACTCGGCTTATCAGCAGCTGTAGTTCCTTAAGGGTAGAATTGCACAAGGCGTACGGCGACAACAGCCCCTTGTAACTCGAGACGAGGAATTAAAAGGGTGTAAGGGAGCTACTCACGACTTGGCGAGTATAAATCCAATGCGTGTTGCTCCATTTGGTAATGGAAGTAACGCAGGTAACGCAGCGTACAGTATCCGGTCGTTGAAGCATCGGAGAAGGAATGCAGCTGGATATCGTCTGGGTTAGCCGAAGATCTAACGCATCGTGGAATTTCTAGTCTTTCAAGTAATGGTCAGTTTTCGGCCCTTGCCTGGCATCGGGTGATACTTTGGGGAGGGAGAGATTCGTCCCAACCGAAATAACCTCTCCAAATATCCTGCAGCAGGATCTTCGCCGACGAGAAATCCCATCGGATCGAATATGCTTGAAAATTCGCTTAGAGTTTTTCGTTTAGTGGTGCAGGTTATTAACGTACTAATCTGGAAGCATAAAGCGTCCTTACTTTAGTTCCACATAATGCCCAACGTTCTCTCGATGCGTTCTTTCGATGAGAAGCGCAACTAAATCAAAGTTGAGGTTCGCATCGATCAACTCCTCTGCAGATATAGTCTTAAGAGCTGGCCCCGAGGAGGAAATCCATTTGGTTAGCCTGAATCCTCCACAACGGAGCAGCTCGGTAACACGCTGCGACGTTTCTATCGCTTCCTTTTTAGAGCATACCGAATCAGTAATTATCGACGTAAAAGTTTTCGGTAACCTTTGTAGCGAAGTTCCAAAGTCCTTGGCTACTTGTTGCAAAGCGTATATGCAGGACGTAGGGGAAGAAACAGCCCCGAAAACATGGACTTGCCCCTGGTGGGTTTCGGGAGCTCTTTGACTTCCGGCTTTTCTCCACAAGAACCTCAATGCTGATTGATCTTCTTTCCTTACGGACACCTGGGTGATACATCTTTTCTATATCAGCAGAGAAGGGAATTGGGTGTTGCCTGAATCTCAGAAAGACTCCTAGAAGGCTAGTGAGAAGGTCGGGACCTTTGATCAAAGCGTCGTTCAGACTTATTCCGGCATGGCCGTGATGAGGCGTCGAACACAACTCGGACTTTCTCTGGCTTATTCAGGTTAACCACTCCATGATGAGGTAGGTACCAGGTTTTCCCAACCGACCCTTGCATCTCCGATTTTTGAAGCTTCTTTGCGTGCTCCAATATGCTTGATCATATTCTATAACATCACTAAGTTTTTTTAATAGCAAAAACTACGATAATCGGTAGCCAATCCCCTTTACTGTTTTCAGACGTCCTCCGATTCCCAACGTGAAATACCAACTCCGTGGCTGCCATTCCCACATCGGTGGATTGGTTGGATACCTCGGTGTACTCTTAATGCACCTTCCAGCTATAAGTATGGGGCGCTACGACGACGGTTTTTTCCGTACAATAGAAAAAGTGAAGGTAAACCAACAGTCAATCCGTTTTTATCTAATCAAATTATTCTTGGAATATTCTAGTAAAGTGGATTATATCTGAAAGATGACGTAAATCCTAATGCTAATGTATTTCAGCGGAATTTATATTATTCTCCTATTCCGCTTCTTAGCCAACCGTCGTATATGCGTACGTTACCCCAAATAGTTCACATTATGAAGCACTTGGACCTGTCCAAGTACGACTTTAGCAGTGCAGTCATACTGGGCGTAACAGGGTCTGGTATTAACCCAGCTTGGGAAGATGCACTACGAAAACGTCTACCTAACCTCGAGCGTGTTGTACAGGTACAATTTATGAAAAAAACTTATTAATTAGTGTTGTAAAAATAAATGTTTTATTAAAACCTTACATTTTCAAAATTGGACAGGGTTATGAGTTAACCGAGACCTTTATCATCACCGGACTTGATTTCCTTAAACCGAGCGGAAGTAAAATGTTTAAAGTTTAATGGACTTGAAGGCAAAATATTGATTACATCCTTTCCACACTTATTATTAGTGAACAAAAAAGGGACTTTGGGAAAAGTCTTGTCGTTTGCTGAATTGGAAATACGCTATCCTGAAACTCACCAACCTTTGCCAACATGTCAAACTGGAGAGTTCTGGGTCCAATCAGCTATGATAATGAAAGGCTATTGTAAAAACCCCGAAGTATATAAAACAATGTTTCATAACGGAAATAGCATTGACCTACGGGCTTATTGAACTATGTTTTATGTAAAGATCTAGGCAACAGCAGCTTCGATTATCGATGGCTGGTTTCGCACTGGAGGTTTAGGGTACATAGGCAAAGATGGCTATGTGTTCTTCAAAGAAAGGTTGAAGGAATGAATCAAAGTCGACGGCTTCCACGTAAATCTTTTTTCTATGATTTGTAAAGCAACTAATTTTTTTTAATTTTAGGTCATCCCACAACTCATTGAAAGCATATTGCAGCTTCATCCTGCGGTAGCTGACGTTGCACTGGCAGGTAAACCGAATGAATTATACGGACAACTCCCCGTGGCTTTTATGTCAAGAAAGACGGAGTCGAAACTACAAAGGAAGACATATTGAATTTCATAAACTGCGAGTTTCAGGTCCTTTAAGTCTCACTAATTAAAGGCTAATTACATTTTATTTTACCTTGTTTCTTCAAAACTCTCGAGTAAACCTTCCAAACGGGCTACGTTTATGCGAGGATTGGACCGCAAAGCATTAAATACGTATTTAATTGCTTCCTTCGTGGATTCGGTCACTGCTCGGTGGTTCCCAGAAGAGAGTAAAGTACTTCCAGATTGAAAGAAGTTGCTCAAGGCTCCCCCCATGGTGCTACAGCTGCATGTTCTTGAACAACCCCAAACCCAGCGTCGTACAGTTCCTGTAACATAGTAAATCAAAATTTTAATACGCACACACATTATTTAGTCAAGAATATTTTTAGAAACCTAACCTCTGCCTTTAAGAGATTGTTTCAGGCGAGTAATTGTTCCGAGGAATCAAACATGTGACTAACAAAATGGGTGACAGAAATTTGGTTTTTAGCTGTGCCAGTCTATGACTGGGACAGCTTATAGTATTCCACTTTTCTGTTACTATAGTTAAGACAAAATAAAACCGTTCTGACTCGAAAAGTGGCTAGTGGAAGACTGAAATAATATGCAGCATACAGCGAAACTATAGGAGATAGAACTGGGCTAACAAACAAACAAGATTAAGTTATAATACAAGACGACAGGTTGGACTGCCGAATAAGCTGTGACAACGGAATGTTAGTAGTGGTGAACGTGGGTAGGTGGCTGTTCTGGGTTCGTCTGTTGGTGGTCTGTTGTGGTCGATTTTGAAATGTGTAGAGGTTTTTAGCTGTGCCAGTCTATGATTTTTATTTACTGTTGATTTTTAAAGAAACGGCTTTGTTTGATGTCATGTCATTATTATGGCATTAATTATGGTATTCTGTAAGTCCTAAAACTATTTGATATAGAGCAGAAAACGGACTTGACTGATAGGAGAAAAGATGGTCAGTAAAAATATGAAATGTTATCAAGTTATATGTATCAAAGCATTTATCAATAGATATTAAGTTGTATCAAAATTTATCAGAAATGCGAATTAAAATGCGAACCAAATGCGAAACGATAACGAACTGAAATTGCATGTTTTTTTTTTTTTTTTTATTGGCATGTTTTAATGGTTTGCTTTTTAGCTGTGATTTTTATTAATGTTATTAGCTGTGATTATAATATCAGAAGACATTTGCGTTATTGGTAGATATATATTTTGTAAGTTTTTCGCTAATACAGTGAATTCACTATTACATGCAATGCAAATACAAATCTAGGTTATTTAGAATAAAAATGTTGACAAAACAATATTATTTTTTCTTGGTGACGTTGACGATTTCTTTTTTTTCTAGGTCTACCGTGAAGTCGAAGTCTTTTGTCGTTAGTAATTTCACGATGACAGCATTCGCAGTGTCTGGAGTCAGTTGTAGAGTTTCTTCTTGTTTGCAGAAGTCTTTTAGTATGGTTTCTGTCATCGATGCTTCGATAATGTTATTATCGTTGAAGAAACCGACTGTGCCTTGGAAAGTTAGTGGAGTCGTTTGTCTAAGTTGAATTTTTTTGTAGTTTGTGCACGTAATGGTAGGGTCATCGTTATCTGGAATGGTCGGTTGTCGTTCTGTTTTTTTTTTGCAGGCTAGGCAGGTTTGGAAAATACCAATGTTGCAGTGGGCTATGGCTTCCAGTATGATGGGCTCCGTTGTGTCGTCTAAAATGGGTTGCTGGATGTCCAGTTGGGCTTCTGTTCTTGTAAAGAACGATTGCTGCGTCAAGGCGAAGTTTTGATAATCTTGATTATAGATGACATCGGTAATTTCGTAAACTTTGTTTTTTTCGATAGTAACTGTTTGGTTTTTCCAGGTAATTAGTGTGGAAGTACAGGTATCGTCTCCAATTGTTATTTCGCGGAACGTTTGCCCTTTGTTCGTTGTCTTCTCTTCGCTAATGTTTTGGATTTGAACGATGATTTTGTAACGGGTGTCGGGAAACTCTATACAAGTTTGAAGTGTGGCTTGTTGCTGTTTTCTTGGCGAATAATTAAATTTGAGCGTTTGATTTGTCTCGCTGATTTGCGAAGATTGGGTAATCTTAATAAGATCGTATTTAGTTCTTTTTTGTGGAGTCTGACCTGAAGGTGAGCTATTCGGTAGGATTTGGATGGTGATGGGTATCTTGGCGGTCGAATAACGTTTAATTCTGCTATAGGAGCCAGCAATAAACGACAAACATTCTTCGTATGTATTGTCCGACGTCTGCAGAAAAAAGCGAAAATTTTGGCCTGGAATTTTGGTGTACTTCGATGGACTCTGGTTTTGGCGCAAAGGGGTTATGTCATGGACGTACCCGGTGTAAGCGTCTGCTCCCATGGTTGCCGTTTCTGGTGGAAAGAGAATAAGACATGATGAGAAGAGTTGCAGTGGAGAACTATTGGATTAAAAAGTTGTGAAATGAAACTATTTACTTACTTTTGCAATAGGGTGTTTCGGAATGGTGAGGTGAAATTCCTTTCAATTTCTTTTTTGGAACTGTATGATGAATATTGATTTGCACTTAGTGTTTGGGAGCTGTGAGTGGACTGTTTTCTGTCATTCCGTGTGAGGTCTTTTATAGTCGGGTTCTATCGTAGAGTTGATGCCTGGAAGAGTAGGTTCTTCGTAAAGTCAAGTTCGGTCAAAGTCCAATCATGGAGGCAAAGGTTCAAGTCAATTAGTCAGGTCATTTTCTTCCTTTTGTTAATGAAAAGGGTACAATTTAGAAAGAAAAAATTTCAAAGGTGTACCAGCAGTTAGGGATGGTCAATTGAAATTTGTATCCTTAGTTCGAGTGTCAAAGCACATTTTGAAGTTTTCTTGCTTAGTAGCTGGATGCAGTTGTCTTATTGTTTGCCGCTTTTGGTGTGTTTTTAAAAGGTGTCACGTTGTGGAAGGCAGTTAAATTGCAGTTGGGTTATGCGTATATCGAGTTAAAATAGAGAAAAATACATGATGGTTTTGTATTATACGGAAATCCCAAACTATTTATCTAAAATGCAAGAAATATATATTATGTACCTGAGGTAAATCTTTGAAAATGAAAACATCATATTTGTTTTAAAACATACCAATATTTTGAAATGTACTAAAATTGGTAAAAAAAGTGTTGACCGTTTAATTGGGTGGGGAAGAAATCAGTTCACAAAACTAACGTAAGTGCTGACATAAGAAATATCAGCATAGAAAGCTACCAATAAAAACAGAATACAATTTTAGCAATTGATCTTATTTTTACCTATGAGTCCTCAAAATTCAAACTCTGCACGATATAGTAAGCTTTTGTCACAGCTAATAACAAACGTTTACCAACGTTGATCTGCTACCCTGTCCTATTGATCCTACAGACGTGACGTCACAAGCCCAAAAACTATCACGTGCTGGTACGTTCTAACCCGTTTTGTGATCCAATTTGCCCACTTCTGAGAATCTCATGAAAGGAGCACGAACGACCTGGCCGATGGCAATATGTCCTTATCTCCCACCCACCAAACCCACCCCAAAATAACACAGCCCTTATGGGAAAAACCCGAGCCAAGCTCAGCAACCCACCCTCCCACTGGCAAGGCTAAAGTCTGGACGATATATTAAGCTGTTGTCACAGCTAATAAGGTTTCTTTCACGGTATAGAGGTTTACACAGTATGGTAACAGGGGTATCCTTCCAATGTTATGGTTTTCTGACAAATCTCTCGGTCCCAAGAGGATGTGAGGGTACGAAGGCTTATATGGGGGATGGATTCCCAGACTGAGCACATGTACCCCCATGTAGGCATTCCTAATCTACTAGAAAAAAGTGTTCGAGAAGACAACAAAACATTCACAAAACGGGTGACTGGTGGCCTTTCGCTGTAGGGAGTTTCGGGCTGACGTAGGGTCCTACCGGCAACGCGCGCATTTGAAAGTGTTTTTGGAAAAATACTAAACCTGCAAAAGTTAGTAACATTTAGGAATAGTTGTAAAGTACCAATGTAATGGATAACTAGTATATAATAGTATATAATAGTCATAACAACACATATAGACATTAATATACATGGGTATTTTATAGTATATGGGGTTAAACCTGTATACTATAAAACACCTATGTATGGGTTGCAAAATAGACTGCCTCCTCGTGGTGCAACCTGGGTAACGCGAAATAGTCTAGAATGTGTATATTTGACCTAGTTAATTCATCTTTTACTTTAAGCTCACATACTTTAAAGCAATAGATTTAAATTATCCTCATTATGACCTTTTTATACCTCATTATGAGGTTTGCGAATGTACCCTTTCATTTTCTGGCCTTTTACCTGAATATTACTCTGGGGACCGAGAAGGTCGTCAGAAAACCTTAACATCGGGAGATAGCCCTGTTAGCATACTGTGAAACCTCTATACTGTGGGCTGTACTAAAGATAATGAACTAAAGGCTACGATTCCGTGTGGCACCGATCAACCCAACTCTGCATTACTTGAAGTGGAAGGAAGTTTATCGACACAATGCGTTGACAAGTTTTCTGGCATGTTCTGCGAAACCAACAGCGCAGCTGTTTATAGTATGGCACCGGACATTTAACCCTTATACCCTATGAAACGTTGTTTCCACTTATAGGTTACCAGATCCCGTCCGAAATTCGCTATTACGCCAACACTACAGAACCCGTACTTGATCTAATAAACATGGGTTTATTTCTGACTTGCGTGCAACAACCTTGTACCGTCAGCAGTAAACGAGTCCAGAGAAGTACCGAAAGTACTGCAAGTACCAAAGTACCGCAAGTAGGTAAGGAATCGCTTCGTGAAACGCCTTCTTCTATTGATTATCCCGTTCTCCTGTACGAAAAGATGGGAATTTATGGTTTCCCACTGACACACTCAGTGGAAAACAGTAAACACTAATTTACCCTAAAAAACTTCAAAAAACCAGTCACGCTTTACTCTTGGAGCGCCAAGTTTGATCTAGTAAAGCAACACACTGTAATAGTGACACTTCTATTTGTTCATGCACTTTTGGGCAGCATAAAAAGATTTGAAGCACACGAAAAAAAATAGTATATTAGATCCTAACATAGATTCGTCCTTCAAGCATTTCATCCCTACAGAGATAAGGCAACAACGAAAATGACACACACGTCATTAGCTCGTTTCAGCCGTCGCCTTGGCCGCAGGTTCCACGTAGATCTTTAAGCCTCTCTCTTTCCTCGTGGACGGTACAGTCGTCGGAAACTCGTTTTGATTTAACCGCAAATTCTCTTTGCCGGCAAGCTCATTCCGTTCTTCATCACTCAATACCTTCAATACTTCCGTATTGTCCCTACGGAAATAAGATCAATTAACAAAGCAATACTTGGATGGCATGAACTCCTTACTTGTATAGCAAGACGGCTCCATCTTCACTCACGTTCAAAGGCCATTCGTCAAGATCCTGGATTTCCGTCAACCACGTCAACTTGGAAGGGATATTGAGGACTGACATTTCACAAGGAAATGTGCCTGGGCTTTTGGCGACAGCTAAATTCTCCACCGGAATCTCACTCATTTGCGACAGCTTCTCCTTCAGTGTTTGTCCTTTAACATTGGGAAGCGATACTTCAACAAACTGTTCCAGTATCATCTCACTGGGTCTCCAACGCCTCGTGAACAGCGTCAATTCCGCCTTTTTAAGCTCGTCAAGTTTCTGGTGTGACTCAAGTTTCTAAGAAAATACAAAGAAAACATTAGTAATTCCCATGTACTCCCCTTGGAACACAATCTTCACAATCTGTTAAGTAATGAAAGTGACAAGTAATGGAAGTAAATAAACTTGGAAGATGGCGTACTTGAAAAAACATTTCCCAGTTAGTATAGATAGCGATATCCGTGCCCAAGATCTGCGAGTTATGGTAAATGGACGCCGGATTCCGCCAGTTCTTTTTCCTCAAAATACATTCATCGGGATTCCACGCTAAGTCATGGTGAGTCCTCGCTTCTTCCACAATTTCTTTCTTGGCTTCGCCCACAGTCAGCCCGGATCTGACGACCCACTCGAACAGAAAGTTCGCGGGCTAAAAATTTTCAAGCGAATTAGTTAGCCGTTTGAAAAGCAATTCCCAGGAATACTAATTTACCTCAGCATCGTTGGGAGTCAGCTGGTAAACTCTACCTCGGACTTCTCCAGGTTTGAGAGCGCGACCAAGCCGGACAACCAGCTTTGGATTTTCGCCGCAACTCTCGATCGTTTCGTTCATAGACAAGCATTCTTTCTCTAAGCCTGAGGCAGTTTGAACACGGTAAATACGCAAATAGTCTGCGTGCACCCCTAAACGTGGTCCTAGGAACCATTTCAGAGCGGACAACCTTAGACGTCGGTCCACACTCACCGTCGCAACTATGTGTTCAAAATGTAAAAACAAGAAGAAAAACATACAATCCATTAACGGGGCAAAATTAACCACGATTCTTATGATTTCTTAAGATTTTAGATCCGTACTACCAAAATAACAGAAAAAGAAGAAGCTCAACCACGAAACCACCCTCACACAGCAAATAACTGGTTCCCGTATACCTTAGCTTATTGACGCGAAACAATCACAGATGGCACTGATGTTTGTTATTGTTTTGCCAAAACTTGGGTAAGAACGTGAAAAAATAAATAGATAGCTAACTGCCGGCAAAGTTTCTACGCTTATTTTGATTCTGAAACACATGATTTGGGATACTGCAGCACAATATCCCAAATCAAGTCGAACTTTCGGAACAAGATTTCTCGAGAATGGCTAGTCAGATTTGAAAGCAAACTAAAACGAAAGTTTTCTTTTATTTGTAGCTATTGCACAACCAAAGGACAGATTTTTAGGTAACGTATTTCTCACAGTTGCCAACTTCATTTGCATATTGCTAAATTTATTACTCATTGGAAAAAAACGTGCATTGAGTGCACACTACCTGTTAGCAAGCTCAGGATTACTGTCAAATAATATTTTCATGAATTTTACTGGGTTTTCTGAAAAAGTTGTTCCGAAATGTCCCGTGCTAACCGCCTATACCGAGCTAAGGTATACGGGAGCCTTAAAGGGAAACAATTAAAAAAAAAATCGACTTTTTTCCAAAACATGAGACTTTTTCTTAACGATTTCAGTGTCATTTTCCATTTTCGAAGTGCAATTTTCGTTCTCGACATAATCAAGGCTTTTAAGCTTGCTTTACACTGCCCCTGTTAAATGAGAGCCGTCTGTCTGGCGGGAAAGGCGCATGCGCAGTACCATTGACAGGGCTAGAACTCCTGTCAGAAAACTACCATGTCAAGAGTTCAGCAGCGCTCAACTTTTCTGGCTGACAGGCCTGCTTCCACTAATCACAAAAGAGGTGGGTAGGCCACGTGTGTAAACATTGGTTTGAACGTTGGCGCATGCGCAGTAATGTTTAACATGAAACGTTACTCGGCGTGGGAACACACGCGTCAGTAAGCTAAAAAATTAAAAAAATTAACAAAAAATTAACAAAAATGAACAAAAACGATTTGATCATAAATGGAAATATTTTTGAGAAAAATAGGTAACAAGCTGTGGTTTGTATGAGTTATTATTCGTAGTCGAAGTTCTTACAAGTTTTATAGATAACTATGAATTGTTATGAACTATTTAATTAGATAGTATCTGTTAGATAATTATATATAGTCTTATAACTATACGATTCTATATTTTATACATCCATTATATATAAACAGCTTTCCTCCAGCAATGCCCCATGTTCATCCCGACATTCCAATGTAAATTAATCAATCAGTCCGCCATGCCATGACGCCGAAATGTCTGCCATGCCAGGCTGACAGGGGCAGTGTAAAGCTAGCTTTAATGCTATTGGCTGGCGAACTGGCAACATGAACAATGAATTTTCAGGGTGAGTAACGTCATAGTCGGTATACCCCTCCTAGAGCGCTGTCCAGGCTTGTACAGTACGCACGGCATGACCCATAAGCTACGTTCGTTTTGTACAGTACTTAAACTTAAACTTCGACTTAACTTAGGCTAGCCAAACTTCCTTGACTTACGCTTGTAAGCGTCCGTTTTAGTCTAGCCTTGAAAGCTTATGGAAGTCGACTTGGAAAGTCTCTAGTCCAAAACGAACGTTTATAAGCAAAAGTTTACAATTGTTCCACCCACGAGGCGGTGCTTGTCGAACATACACAATATACGAATTGTTCGTTTTTCGAGTATGGATTTCAAGAGCAAATTATTGTTTTGTCCTATGGGGTAGTTAATTTCTTCCATTCTTGAATCAGTTTTTAGTATTATCCGGAAAATTGAAGATGTGGCTGAGGACGATGCTGACGGGATAACTGTCTCCCATTACTTATTTGTAACATCATGCTTATCCCATTGCCCATTGCGTATTTGTAACTTACGCTCGTACTTCTTGTCCCAAAAATTCATATTTCGAGGAAAAAAGTTTGATCGCCAATTAAAATAATTTCATTTTCTTTTAATTTACTAAAAGTAGCGTATTCGTGAAATACACGCAGTCTCTCGGCATGCGCTTAATAAACAAAGGAAATAAATAAACAAAGGGACGGAGTTAAGTTTAAGTCTGGGCACACGGTACTCGTTATAACCTTGCTGACTTGAGACCAAAACTAAAAGTCGACTAGCTAAACAAAACGCTTATAAACCCGAAGTTTACCCATCTCGAACTTTAAGCTTGCTTTTAAGTCGACTTAAACTTTCGTCCAAACGAACGCGGCTATGGTATTGGCTGGTGAACTGACAACATCAACAATTAATTTTCAGGGTGAGTGACGTCATAGTCAGTGTATCAGTCCTACAACGCTGTACTGGACTTGTGCATATGGCACGACTCATTGAATAATGATAAAATAGGCTGTGACTTCATAAACGAAAGTGGTTTTTGTTTTTACCCTTTTCCTTTCTTAATTTCGAACATAAAAAAAGCGTAAAAATGAGCTACTATTGAGTAAGCATTTCATACTGGGTATACAATCTACAAATTTAATTTAAAGATTATGAATTTCCAATGGGGATCTCCCTTGAATGTACTGACAATAAGCTCATGACCTTAAAATAATTTTTCCATGTGCTTACCCTCTAGGTTAGTTTCATGATCGTGATACCGACTCATTCGGATATGTCTCATGGCATTCAACTCTTCCACCTTGACCTAAGGAAAGATATACTTAGTCAAAAATTGACTTAAAAAAAAGAGCAAGGAAAAGACTATCTACGTACTTCATCTCTTTCTTCAAGGTGAAAATCCTTTTCAGGCGAGTTGGTGCGGCTCGGGGCTCTAAAAGAATCTTCCGGGGGATCCCCTAGTAACGTTTTGTCGCTGTCGGCAAGACTGGCTTCTTCACTGGCGCTGTGTAGTACCCCATCATCCGCATCCCCAATCCCTTCATCCTCGTTCTCGGAAGATGGCGCTGAGGCTGGTTGGGGTGACGTGGACCTACAATCGTCGCCGTCGTGTTCACCCTCCGAGAACGCCCGTCGTCGCTCCAAATGTTCCAGGTCTGCCATATCTTCCTGCAAATCGGCCGCATCATGGAGCGACCAGGGCAAATGCATTTTAGCGTTTAATCCGTCCGTGATATGCGCAGGCGACATTAATGTGATTCCCATACGCGTTAAACTATCTAGAAACAAACAAAAATATATCATAACCTTTACTCTTGACAATTTTCAATCTTTCAATCTTTCAAAACACAAGAAAAAGGATCAAATAATAAAAAAAGGAAGGAGTTCTTATACCTTTGTCGATATGTGGTAAGGTGATATGTACATCGATAGTGTTTTCAAATCGCATAATTGCCCGGTACAAGGTGCTCTTCAAGAAGGTGGTTTCAACCTCAGGAATGCCGCTTATATCTACAAAAACCTTCAAAAAATAGCAATAATAATTAAGAAAAATAAAAAAAAAAAAAATGTTGGCCTTGCTCACTTCATTATTCCTGGCAAATCCTGTCCACTTCAAGGCTTTCTCATCATGGAGTAACAAGGAAGCCGAACATTGACTGGAACGCAGTACCAGCCGGAGTTTCGAGATACTGGTCGCCACACTAACCGAGATTTCCTCTTTTAGCTGCGCCACGGTGGCATCCAGTGGTACTCGCAAAGTTACAGGATCTCCTATTTCCTCCGTCTCCAAATCGACGACGTACACCTTAATGCTCGATTCTAAACACAAAAGGAGAAACAATTAATACAAATAAAAATTTAGTTTCAAAGGAGGATAATTTAAAATGACCTTCAATAAAAAAATAAAATAAAAAAAAAGTTTAGGCATACCTCCGGATCTGTAAACCACGAATGCGTGACCGGGGGGGACTATTTCCAACAAGAGATTCAGCTTGCCGGGTCCCTTGTCGTTGCCCAGTACTTCTCCTATACTGTCATCCTCTCGGTCTTCAAAGGAGCACTCTGGGCTGTCGCTAAGATCGTCGTATTTGACCAATCTGCACTGTTTGAACGTCACCACGTCTTGCAATTGCAAATCCTAAACGATGAGAAAAGAAGACATTTAGGCAATCGAGTGCTTAAAAACTTGACGAACATAAAATTTTGTGTGAATAGATGGGAATTGAATGAACGCAGCTTGTAATGTACCTCGTACGCCTGACGCGTAACTTCCCTGACCGTAAGATCTTTACAAACTCCGAAACTGAGCTCCACTTTGCCTTTGGTGGGATGGTGGCAAAAGAGCTTGGTTCTGAGCGTATTACGCTCTTTTTCTCGCGCTATCCGTTCTGATTCTTCGTCTTCTTCCATCCGTTGCAGTAAACCCTAAATTTACAAAAGAAAAGTACCCCGTTTTCGTGATTTTTCTTGCAAAGTACTGTACATTATAGCATTAGAATGCGTTTTTACTTGAATGTGAGACGGGAAGACTTCTTTGGCAGTGAAGTTCACATTGCGACTTTTGTCAACTTGCCGGTACATGAGCATGTAGGCATTTGTACTAGAACTGTACGCTCCGGAATAATAGGACCGCGTGGCAGAACCCCCGTAAGTCCTCCGAATGTCATCATAAGTTATCTGAAAAGGTTTCCAAGTGATTAAAAAATTAGAAAAGTACTAATTTTTGTTAAAGTTACCCTTGAAACGGTCTGGTCATTAAAGCAGAACCATTCGCCATTCCCAAAGTCTTTAATATACGCATAGTAGTGACCTCCGGATGCACTGCCCGAATGGATCATTATGGAAAACAATTCGTACACGAAGGGACCCTTTTCCATTGCTTTCAAGCGATTCTTTTCATTCTCGGCAGCATGGGAGGCCGCCGTTTCGGCATCAACATCAATACCCTCGTCGTCGTCCTGTACTCCAAGTAAAAATAGAAGAGCTTGAATATAAAGTAAAAACAAATAAAAATAGAAATAAAAACCTAAATACAAATAAAATAAAATAAACATCGTAAAAAAAAAGACTCTTAAAACTCTCACCTGTGCTTCTGTACTGGATTCGTTAATGACGTGAGTGTTGTCCATACGATGCCCCGGGGCGTTATTCGCCGAGTTACTGTGGCCGGATTGAGCAGTTTCAACAAAGCCATTCAAATTCAAGATTTCCGGAAACGTGACTCTAACCATAAAAGTAAACTTTTAGCCATCAGCCCAAAATAATTTCGTTTCTTTTAGGTTAATTTTTACTTGTCATTCAATTTGATGCGATGAAGAGTGTTGTAATCGAAATCGAATCGCTTGAGATGTAACGTAAGCAAGTAGGGAAACCGCGAGAACTTAAGGCCCTTGTGTGCATCACATTTGCGAGCACATTTGTCGCAGAAATACTGGTTGTTTCCGTCCAAAAGCTCGGGCTGGACAAACGCTCGCAAGGCTTCTTCCTGACAGAAATGGATTCTCATTAGCACCCCATTAACAGGAAAGTAAGTGAATCTTGTGTGAGCAAGTTCCTTACTACACTGGGGTAGGCGACAGCTGACCCAAACGGTCGCACTGGTAGCGGGATATCCAAAAATGTATCTTCCCGCACCTTCTCTATTCCGCAATCAAGGCATTTCACGTAATCGATCATTTTCCCTAAAGAAATGGAAAAACTATATTACTCGCTGTTTGCTCTTATAGAATGACACCTTTCAAATACCCCGGACGAAAGGAAAAGAGTATTAATTAAATAAATTCAATATTCCCTACCTTCGTAAAGCCTCGCGATTAAATCGGCTTGATCCGTGCGGTTGAACTTCTGTTCCAACGCATCAAACATGACACGACAGAGCTCCTGGATATCGTGTTGCTGCCAGGCTTCGCTCGAGTCCCAGCCGAAGCTACGCGTAAGTTCGGTTGTTTCTATGGCACTTCTGTTTGATGTCTGAAAATCCAAAAGCATAGTGTTAACAACGAAAAACTGAAGATCCAAGGCATACAAAATTGAAGGAAAAAATCTCACGGACTTGCAACTTTACGAAGAGCTTTTGCAACTGAAAAGGGATCGATTTCACGCTTTCCTCTCGATTCCCATCAAACTGCCATCGGTACATGGCGTTTCGAAATTCCGGCGTCATAAATAAAGTTTGGAGTAGGCTGTTGAGATAGCATGTCATAGCTTGGTTCACAAGTCCCACGTAACCTTAAAAAATAAGAAAAAATAAGAAATTTAAATACTTCTTATGTTTTTTATTTTTTAATTTTCTTTGAAGTAATTTGTATTATTAATTTTAATATTTTATTTTTTATTCATTTTTTGAGAATGTTTACTAATTACTTCCTTTTTTTAAAAAAATAAAAAAAATGCTCTTTTCGCGTGTTATTTATGCGGTTTAATTACCGATAGTTTCCGGCTTGATGAAGCTGACGGCGGAGGGCAGTAATTCGGTAGTCGCCGGGACAACAGCCTGACTCACAACTCGCGTAGCCGTAATGGGCGCATTAAAGTCCATGACTATCTCTGCCGGACGTTCTGTTGCTCCTAATCGCCGGATAGGCGTTTTACTCCTATTGGTAACGACTAGCATGTTTCGCGCGTCTTCGCTAAAGTCAAAACCAACCTCTTTTAACGTCGCATTACTCGTTTCCTTTAGACAAGCCTGAAGAAACCCATAAAAAGCGGTTTAATAAAACGCCCACATAAAACAAGATAAAATATTTAAAAAATTCTTAAAAAAATGAGAAATATACCACGTCTCGACCGGCTGAACGCTGCAAAAGGAGGTCAAAGGTAGCCGGATCATAGGACAATGTTTGTCCTACGACTTCAAACAAACGCTGGACAGTTGAGGACGACGCCATTCTCAGATTCGTCCGCTTAGTCTGACACGAATCGGTCGTCATATCGCGGATGATGCAGAGCGCGAAATCGGAAGATTCCACCACAGGCGGAGCCTGCAATGGAATCGCGTTGGTTTTGTCGAAAATCGTTACGGAATTGCGAACGTCCCGTCCCACCACGAAATGTGACTCTCCTAAAGTCTTGGCTTTCATTTCATCCAAGTACACCTGCAGACCAAATTAACAATGAATTTCCATTCATTCCGACCACTTCAACAACGAAATTTTTCCATCTATTCCAACCACACCAACAATGAAATTTCAAACAATGAAAATCACTTTTAACTATTATAAAAGGCCAACGCAAAGGAAAAGAAAGGAAGAGAGGACTATCTCTATGATGCATGCAAACAAGTTTCGATTGGCTGAGAAGTTATGGTTTTTGAATGAATTTTTCAATGTTGACGTAACAAGACAGGACGCCATCTTTTTACGGCGGGAAATTCAAACTGAGGGAAAAGAACGTACGAAATTTACTGAAATTCAGTAAAGTATGGACCAACATTCCAGAACGTGAGCCGATTAATAATCACAGTAAGAAAATAATAAATAAAAAAAATAATAAGATAGAAAAAAAAAGAAAGAAAGAATAAAAAAATAAAAACATAATGAGTGGAAATAATAAACAAACTTACAATTTCGGCACTTGGCAAGTTTTCCAACGAAAGCTGAAAGCTTGCTATCGGAATATGATACGTTTTGGCGACGGCATCGTATAAACTCTGGACTGACGCTTTTAAGTCAAGGTGCAGAACTATTTTACTCCTTTCTTTGGAAGTAGGGAACTTGTCCTGGATTACACACACTGCCATATCGCTATCCATCACACCCATCTAATGAAAACGAAGGATATTGGTTTGATTCCTATGAATATTCAGTTCGATATTCATACACTGCGCAATCTTTACGTTTATAGAATTAAAGATTAGGAGTAAAAAAAAAGCAAAAACGGTGATGTAATAAATATATAAGCAGTTGGAGCACGGTTGCTCCTTAACTGAACACTTACGTGTCTCGGAAAAGACCGTAGGTAAGCCGTTGGGGCTATTTTTAGCCTTGTTTACCAGGCCAGGGGTTCTTTTTTCTATCCCATATGTATATGTGCGTCGATACGTACTTACTGAACATATTTGAACGCTGTCTAAGCTGGATCGAGCATCAAATACCATATAGCGTCTTAAATGCTACTTAAATTTTAATTCTACTATTCATTCTACTTAAAGCCAATCTTCTTTTTTTGGTTTCCTATTGGTATATAAACCAAGAGAATACAGAAATAAAAAAATTAAGCGAATAAGCTTATATGACTTTCAATAATTCGATACCTCATATCAATACACTTGAGCTTAGAAATTAAATTTAAAACACTTAGGTCTTACTGTTTACTGTTTATATTGTCGATTTTTCGTCGACAATAATAGAGCTCCTAAATTGGAGGTGGACGAAGAACCTATAAAGCGTTTGTAGAGACGTTTGTAGTGTGACTGTGACTAAGTTCAGAAAGCGTTCTATTGTAGTTCTCAAGTTTAAAAGTAAGTATCATGTTTCATCCACCTTACAACTTCTTGAGGGTAACCTTGGCGTATAGTGGATTGAGTCACTTCGGATCTCAAAATAGGTACAGGAACAATAAAGACATTGTCTCAAGGATTTTCTTTTCTTGATTTTTAAATCTTAATCGAAACAGACGAAATGAAATGTTTCGGAAGCTTTCATGAACTTGAATAGACCAGATTTATTGACCGCGTTGTGCGTTGAATAATCTAATTGTGGGCGTTAATCAGCATTGAATAATCTAGCCCTTGGTTTTTTGACTTTATTGCAGTTTTAATTATATCAGAAATTATCATTTTATTATTACCAATTAATTATTATTAATTATTAAGATACTTTATATTTACAGAATTGCTTCTTCTTTCGAGCTTCAACTTTCCCTTATTTCGAACTAATTAACGAGTGAATATGAAGACTGTTAAGTTATGAGAACAAAAATAGGAAATATGCATTTTAGACAATTTTCGCAATCAATTTCTTTGAGTAACTTCAACCTGCAAGTGGTGGGAGACGATAATCTCGTCTAGTTCTTAACTTTAACGTTCCTGTGTAGTGTAATTTGGGTAAACGTAGGCTTAAGCAAGTATATTATATATTAGCTAGACAGTAAGTGGCTTATAAGCGGTGTAAGTTCTGAAAAATCAAATGGATCGAAGTCTGACTAGATGCTAAATAAACGGTAAATTTACCTTGAATAAAGTCGCGTAGCCTTGAGAATAATGGTACTAGAATCCAGGGTAATACGCAGTTTTTAGCAATCCTAGCATACCTTTTTCATAGGTGTTTTGTTAGTTCACCTCAATTCGTCATCACGCATCAGGTGCCTAAAAATATTTCATAAATGTAAGATATGCCTGTTTGATAATGAAGACGTATATATATATACTTATTATGTATAGGATTTTTTCCAGTGGTACTCTTAAAAAAGGTACACCTCGAAGCTTCTATTATTTGAGATTTTTATAACCTAGAAACAACACTTCAGCTATCATATTTGTGTCTTATTTGTTTAAGCTCCCTCAAGGTGGCCAAGTGGATAAGGATGGGTATAAAAGGTGAACGGCGAACTTGCTCAATAGGTGAGATTTGAGTAAAATGCGAAATACGTAATGTGAAACAAAGAGGCGTAACGACGTGTGAAATGATATTCAAAAAAGTGCAGTGCCGTCGTACTTTAATCCGCTTAAACCATCCCATAGTTTACATGCGAGCTAACTTTCATCTGTGTTTATTCGCACTGGAAACCGTAGCGCGTTCAAATCACTCTAGATGCCCAAAACGGCGCTTAGGGGCGGCGTTTTGGCTCTGGGAACGTACGTACAACCTCCTGCAGAGATCGTTTTTAGTTGGCCGATACTTTAGACTCAATCACAGGGAGAGCTTTGTCCGACCATGTCCTTTGGGATGGGTACCTTCTTGGTGCGCAACCGTCATTGTTCCTAGAAGAGGGAATTGGATCACATCAGCCCTTTTTTGTCATTCTGCTTATTATACGGCTGGTAAGTTGCACGCTTTATTTCAAGTTTATATACTACCAGCCACTGTATAATTGAACATAACCCTATTAATCTTTAATATAATTTTTGAACATAACTATTATGGAAGCCGTGTACTATTTGTCACGTTATATGATGAAAAGTAATAATCTACACTTTCTGGGTTCACCCACGTCCCAAGTTATCGTTAAGTCTCACTTTTTTAATCTCAGTTTCCAGCATCTCACTTTCACCGTAATCAAAGTAAAATATTTGCTCTGATTTTTTGAAAAAAAAGCCCCAAAATAAGTGCGCGTACTTGGTAAATTTCCTCTTTAATCCCACTTAATTCCTTATAAATTTGACGATAGTCCTGTTATTAAAATCTTTTAAAGTCTAGTCTCGTTATTAATATCCAAAAATCACTCATTTACGCTAATTTACAATTTGCGGTCCTAAAATCAAACTATTCGTAAATTTCCTATGCGCGCTTTTTGTCCAGGGACGAGCTTTGTCCGGGTACCAGCTCTCATCGAACGTTTTTTTTGTATTCCCTATCTGTGCCCTCTCCGGCTGAACGAAAGTGCCGCCGTAGGCACCTCTTACGCCGCCATTTTAGGCTGTATTTCCACTGTCAGCTCAACACCACAGTTGAGTTTTCGGTGCTGAGTTCAGAGAACTCAACACCGGAGTCGGGCTTAGTCAACTCGAGTCCCAATTGGCGTAAATACTACTCAATCGAGTTAAATAAACATAACAAAAATAAGCGCGCTTCCTTGTAGTATGCCACGCAGACACACACAACTACCACTTTTCACATCTTAGTGGAAATTTACAGTAAAGAGTAACGTAACGTGATGGCTGAAAGGCGAATTGTAGCCTATGTGTGACAATGACATATAGCCATTTTGTGTATAAAAACTATCTTTTATTTGAAATGAAAGGTTTATGGCCGTAAATTTGCACACGCTTGTCAACAGTGGCTTTATTTCCATTGCACCTCACTCCCTCTAAAGTCTCGACGCGAAAGGTCCCCAACTCACCACTGCTGGCCTAGGCCCCTGATCCGAAGTGGCGTTGACAAACCCTTCCCGAAACCTCGCTTGGAACTAGGGTTTGGCCAGTGGAAACAGGCGAGTTCGCGAACTCGGGTTGATTTCCCACTGTTAAGTCGAGTTGAGCTGGCAGTGGAAACACAGCCTTAGTCAGTACAAGTCGACAGGGTAGACGCTACTATCTCCGCGACTTAACTTATAGTTGAAGCTTAACAGCATATTGAGTATGTGTTTAAAGATTAACAATATGACTAAGCGTTGTCGTTGTCTGTTTGTAGTTGCAAACAACTTCAACTATTTATTTTCAAAGTGTAAAGAGTGCAGTGACCGTGTCTCTTTCCCTTCCTCTTCCGCTCGGCCTAACTCATCTTCATTCCTGACCTTTCGCCATCCGTTGGAGAAGACTAAAAACCCGCATCTTTAATCTGCTAAGCTGGGGCTACTTGGAGGTGGCTAATTACCTTCTGTGGGAGTCAAGGAGAACCAGAAGGAAAGGTATGCCAGGAGTTTCGTTGTGGCGGGTCAGGACTTGCTGCAATGGAACTTTCTGGAGGGCAGAAACGTCTTCGTTGTTGCCATTCACTAGAGGCCTTTTTCAGCGAAGGTTCAATTGTGCGTTGTGCCAGCACAATGTTTATATGCTCCTTCGCTGAAACGCGCCCGTGCCGCACAATATTTACATCTCGCTGCTCATTGTTTAGTTGTGCCAGCACAACTGCTGAAACACGACTGTTCGTGGGTTTATGTCTACCTTTTCAAACGTCGATAGGACAACCAAGTGAAAGCTGTAAGTTTGCAATATTTTTAGCTGTGCCAGTCTTCCTAAATTACTTTTGGTAACCTTCTCTATTCTTTCAGTTTCAGGCAAAATGTTGGAACCAGCGTTGGCACTTTGTGTCAACCACGTAATTCAGGACTTATTTGAAGAAAGTTATTTTTCCGAAGACGAAGCAGATTCAGATGATGATTGGAGCAGTTCAGTAACTACCCTTTCTCTTGCATGCCAGGCGTTGTCTGGCATGAAGTATGCTCGATTTGTTGGAGAGTCACAGTTCGTAACAAAATAATACTTTGGTTTAGCAAATAGTTTGGATAACAGAGATATATCTATTACAGGTTCTTACAACTTGAAGTTCCCAGCTACTCTGATGATGTCTTTCGTAGCCACTTCCGAATGAATCGAAAGACATTTGGCTGCTTGGTCTCATTCTGCGAGGCCAACTATCCATACAACGCAGCAAGAGGTGGCCACCAGCCAATGGAAGTAGCTGAAATGTGCTACATTACCGTATGGTACCTGGCTAACCAGTGTACTATGCGGGAAATGTCAGTGTTGTTTGACCGGCACCTCACCTCTATTTGGCGTTCCATTGACAGAATCACGTCGATTCTGGAACGACACCAAGAAGAATTTATAAAGTGGCCAGCTAATGAAGAACAACCTTCGATTGCGGACCATTTTTCATTCCGGGCTGGTTTTCCTAACGCGATCGGTGCAATCGATGGAACGCACATTAAGATAGATGCACCATCAGTCGAGCAGAAATCATACCTTAACAGAAAGTTTTTTCATTCTGTTAATTTACTAGCCGTGTGTCTTCCCAATCGCGCCTTCTCATACATTTTTGCTGGGTTCCCGGGCAGTGTACATGATGCGCGTGTCTTTAAGAATTCCGGGCTCTACAGAACAACTTCAGCCGATCGGAGGAGCTTGTTCCGGAACGAATCATATCACTTACTCGGGGACTCAGCTTTTCCGTGCCTTGACTGGCTCATTCCAGCTTTTAGGCATTCGAGTGCGAACACCCGCCAGAGAAGAAAGTTCAATGCAAATCATTCCTCAACGAGAGTAGTAATTGAAAATTCTTTTGGCGAATTGAAAATGACCTGGCGAAGACTTTTATATGTTAAAGCACACGTTAATAGAGTGGTCCGGATAATCGTTTCCTGCTGCGTTCTACACAATCTCCGCATTCAACAACGGGATGTGGATTTTATGAATGGTGATGCTGTTGACCCGCTTGAAGAAGACAACGGACCCGACGGCGAGGCAGAAGCCAATAATGACAGATGTGGCACGGAAAAGAGAAACAACCTTGTTGAACTAATTGGTATCTGAACTTTATTTCCTGAAATCAATATAAAAATATATATAAAACACTTTGAAACAGTAAAAATCTATTCCGAGTCAGAGCTACGACGCCTCTTTTTTCCGCCTTTTTTAAGGCTTCTGATGGCATCCACCAAGTCTGCTGTTGCTTTCAGCTTCTTTTCGTCTACTTCTTTCCGATAACGCGCTTCTTCTTCGGCTCTCACTTGTCTTTTTTGTTCGCGCTCCTAAAGAGAACACAAGTTCAGTTCTACAATTCAATTTGAAATTGTTTTTTCTGAACATACCTTCAGCATATTAATTTTTTTTTCTTCGAGCCTCTTCAGATCCTCCATGCACTTAAGCAAGTTTTCAGACTGTTCGGTTCCGCGGTTTGGTCTTCGGGGCCTAGAAGTAGATAGGGTCGTGTCTTCATCCTCCAATAAGTCATCCTTGGCAAGTTCGTTGGGTGCAGGTGCTCGTACACCACCCTGTAGGGAGTCTGACAAGGCCACTGGAGTGATCGAATGAGTTTCACCTAAAATGAAATATTCTTAAAACTTCATTTTTTCATGCAGATTTAACAAAATACCTATGAAAGCGTGCAGTTCCTCATAGTATAAAGGAGGGCTGACATGACCGTTCCCCGTTTGATTTTTCGCTTTGTCGACGTAAGCAGAATATGTAGACTTCATTTTCCTCCACTGGGCGTATACTTTGTTTGACGCGTCAGTCTTCGGTATGTTGATGCCTTTTTGACGTAGCTGGTCTGCTACAAGATTCCAGAAAACCAGCTTTGGAGTTTTTTTGTCTTCCATCTCCGAACGTCTTTGAGAAAGAATAGCGATCAGCTTTAACCGGGCTTCATGGTCCTTGGCTCGAGCCTCCTTGCTCCTTCTGTTCGTCCACAGATCTCCGTCTTCGTCATCGTTTTCTTCTACTTGCGGACCATGTTCTTCCTGTGTTGGGAGGATCTGGAGATAGTCAGGGATGTACTGAATCGGAACGCCAAGGTGTTTGGGGGAACCTGTAAGTTCAGTCATTAAAGCAAACATATAGAAACTTTTAGAAATTGTAGTAATACTTACCGTTTGGAAAATCGACACTAAAAACAAAATGTTCTTCATCACGATGAACTATAGTTCCCCGCTGAAATATTTCCTCAAAGGTAATATGCTCCATGGCGTGTTAAAACGAAGGGGGGTTAACTGTGGTAAACTCTCTTCGAACGATGTCGGTATTGTGAATGAGAAACAGTGTTTACAACAACAGGAAAAGTAATGGAAAATCAAAAGAAAGTAATGAATGCGGATGTCAAGTTTCTTTTCTCCAAACTCGTGTATTTCCAGGAATAAAATTTTATTGATTCACAATCCCACAAGAGACATTTCTCGTCCCTTTCCCCATTGACTTTTGAAATTACCGCGCCAGGAAACAGGGAGCAGAGCTGTGGCACAGCTTTTGAGCTGTTCCCTCGATCCAAAGCACAACTGGACGCACAGTCCAAGGCACAGTCGCTGAAACAGGACTGCGCGGCACAGAAGGCACGCACAATATCGCTGAAACAGCCTGTTCCTTGCACAACCGTAGCACAGCACAATTGAACCTTCGCTGAAAAAGGCCTTAGGTCTTTAATGGTAATGGCGAAGCTTTTCTCGGGGGATACGGGGTCAACGGGTTTGGGAGCAGAACGAGAATATGCTGCTGGGCAGGAATGGAAGTTTTGCCTGTGGAAATATTAGGCTGAGTAATTTTTTTTCTCGTTAATACAACTGGCACTTTTTAACTAAATTTCTGCTTCTTATGTAGGCATTCTCACCCTTTGGCTTGGTCCCTTCGTATCCTCTACTCCGATTCCGCGGTGTGTTGAAGACACTGTTTGGACACCTGCAAGAACCCGGCAACGAAGACACTGTTTGGAAGGCCGGACGGTTCGCGTGGTGGAGGCCAAACCCGTTTTTTCCTTCGCCAATTCGGTGATAAAAATGTAAAAAGCTAAATTTTAAGCCAAACATGCTTTGAGTTTTAAGTGATGTTCGAGAAACAAGGTTGTTTAGTTGAGTTTCAAAGCTAAGGTTAAGAAATTTTCAGAAGAGATTCAGAAAGTATTTTTCGTTAGAAAGAGAACGTCAGTTTGGGTTTTAGTCGCTGACTCGTTTGGGGAAGTTGTGTCTAGCCAATAATTCTTTTTGCCTTATCTTCGTTTTGCAGGACCGTCCGTCATATTAGACCACGAAAAGAGGGTGAAGGAGAGAGACAACTGGGCCATTTTTGGTTGCAAACTCGAACTTCTCGAAGCGATAAGGAAGGAAAAAAGGGAGCCGACATGGCCAACGTCGGAAAACTTTGCTGCTTTTGGTTCCCAGATGTTTACAACCTCGAAACCCAGCAAATGATATAGTCTCCTGACAAAGGAAAATAACTTTTCATACATTACTCGACTTGGTTTTGTGTGCTTTTCACTGTGTACGTTTTTGGGTATTTCAAACTTCGTTCTCGAAGATTTTATTAACTGCTTGATATCATGCGGAGAAGGCACAACTTATGCTAGCTAAAGCGAAGCTTTTGGATTTGGAAGGAGGAAACAGTTTTTGGCCGAGCTGTTTTATTTCAACCAAATCTGCAGCATTGGATCATTTTTGGGATTTTTTTTCTGTATCAGATAAATGATTATTTGTATTTGGCACACGGAGTCTATTGAGAAAACACCTGATAGCCAACTTATTCTTCAACTGTCATGTTAATTACATAATACTAAAACGCTCTTATTTTTTCTAGTCTTGGACAAAGCGAAGGGGAAAATTTTTTTTCGCGGTCCGCGAAATGGTCCAAGTGTCTTTGCGATCCTGATTCCAGTTTCAACGGTCTTTGGGAGCTTTGGTGAAATAGTAGTAGTACTTTAAATCTACGATGATTAGTTTGCTAAGATTCTAATTGTTTCTCTTTATACTCTAGGACTGCAAAAGCGTTATTTCGTGCCACGATGCGATCGCCGTTCGTCAACCAGCTTCGCATCCCCTATTGGTACTAGACATATACATCCCCCCGTTTGATTTGGTCCCGTTGATCCTACGATTCCGCGATGTGTTGAAGACTTTGCCGGCACCGAAGACTGTTTGAAGGTCGGACGGTTCGCGTGGTCGAGGCAAGAACCTTTTTTGTCCTTTCCCAATTCGGTGATCAAAACACAATAAGTTCCATTTTGAGCCAAATTTTTCGTTCATTTCTAGTTTTTAGTATTGTTCGAAAAGCAAGGTTATTAGTTGAGTTTCAATGATCAGGAGAAGAAATTTGTAGAAGTTTGTTAAAGTTCAGAAAATGCTTTTTGTTTGTAATCTTTGAATCGTTTGGCTAAGTCGTGCCTTACCATTTATTCTTTTTGCTTCATCTTTGCTTTGCAGGACCGTCTGTAAAGTAGACCCCGAAAAGAGAGTGAAGGAGGAAGACACCTGGGTCATTTTTGGCCGCAAAGCTAAAAACGAGTTCTCGAAACGAAGGCGGGAAACGGAGAGTCAACACGGCCAACGTCGAAAAGTTTGGCTGGTTTGGGTTCCCGGATACCTACAAACTCGAAAACCTGGGAAAGCGTAGACTTCTCAAACGGCAAGTATTATTCAGTTTCATACATTACGCACTTGGTTTTGGATGCTATTCATTGTGTATGTTTTGGGGTATTTGGGGCATCATCGGTCAAATTTTTTTTTCACAACAGGGGGCTTGTAGAGAAAGCGGTAGCTAATTTAATCTTTTTAATTACAAAACACTCAAGTTCTCTTATTTCTTCTAGTTTGGACAAAGCAAAGGTGAAAATGTTTCTTATGCAATCGGCGAAGTCGTCAAGAGCATCAGACGTCCTTACGATCCTGATCCCAGTTTAAAAGGTCTTGGGGAGCTTTGGTGAAATGGTAGAAACACTTTCAAATCTACGATGATTAGTTTTAAGTTGCTAATAATTGTACATCTTTAATAATCAAGGATTGGAAGGGGTGTTATTTCATGCGACGATGCGAGGACTTGGCGGTGGTGGCCTTAAATCAACCGGCTTCGCATCCCCTATTGGTACTAGACGCGAAGTTTGATTGTTTTGCTTTATGTTTGGTTTGCAGGACCTTTCGAAAAAGACCACGAAGAGAGGGTGAAGGAAGAAGACACATAAGCCATTTTCGGTCGCAAAGCTCAAACGATTTTTCGAAGCGATATGGGAGGAAAATGGGGAGTCGACAAGGCCAACGTCTCAAAGTTTTGCTGTTTTTGGTTCCCGGATATCTGCAAACTAAAAACTCGGCAGACCGTAGTCTTATTAAACGGGAAGTATCTTTTCACTTGGTTTTGGATGCTTTCACTGCGTTTGTATTTGAGGTATTTCAAACTTCATTTCATTTCTTCATTAATTGCTTGATTCCCATGCTGAGAAAGCCGAACTTGTGCTAGCTAAAGCGAAGCTTTTAGATTTGGGAGGGTGGAGCAGCTTTCGCCGGGTTGTTTTATTTCAATCAAATCTGTCGCATTTGTAAATTTACCGGGATTTGTTTTTATCAGTTAAATACTTTTTTTACACACAGCTTGTAGAGAAAGCATATGGTAGCAAATTTGTGCTTCAATTGTCATGTTAATTACATACAACTAAATTTCTCTTTTTCTTCTACTTTTGGCCAAAGCGAATGTGAACATGTTTTTAAGCAATCTTCCGCGAAGTGGTCAAGACGTCCTTGCGAGCCTCATCCTGATTCCAAGTTTTAACGGACTTGGAAATTTTTGGAGACATGGTAGTAGCACTTTGCATCTATGATTGTTTATTAAGATACTAATTGTTTCTTTGTATAAACAAGGATTGGAAAGAGCGTAATTTCGTACGACGATGCGAAGACACGGCAGCGGTGGCTTTTCGTCGACCAGCTTCGGATCACCTATTGGTACTATACACGGAGTTTGCACTCCTTGGACTGCAGCTGACAACAATGAATTCTATAACCAACCCAATTCATTCTTAAGTATTTTTTTTTTATTTAATAAGCGGTGGGAGCATAGCTCGTTGCTGTCTGTATTGTATATTAGTTACACTTTTTCGCATACTATTACGAAAGTAAACTTCTAAGTATTGTCATTTTTCTGTTTATAGATGCAAACATACTTCAGTATTTACTTTCCAAGTGTGAAGAATGCAGCGATAGTGTCTCGTTTCGTGCCTTACTCCGCTCGGCCTAATTCATCTTCATTCCTGACTTTTCGTCATCCGTTGGAAGACTAAAAACCCGCGTCTTTAATCTGCTAAGCCGATTACTTGGAGGGCTACTTGGAGGTGGCTAATTACCTTCCGTGGAAGTCAATAAGAACTAGAAGGAAAGGTATGTTAGGGGTTTTGTTGTGACGATTCAGGACTTGCTGCAGTTGAACTTTCTGGAGGGCAGAAAAGTCTCCGTTGTTGCCGTTCACGAAGTCTTCAATGGTAACAGCGAAGCTTTTCTCGGGGGATACGGGGTCAACGGGTTTGGGAGCCGAACGGGAATATGCTGCTAGGCAGGAATGGAAGTTTCGTCTGTGGAAATATTAGGCTGAGTAATATTTTTTCTCGTTAATAAAATGTGCACTTTTTAACTAAATTTCTGCTTCTTCTATAGGTCTTCCCACCCTTTGGTTTGGTCCCTTGTGGCCTTCCCTCCGATTCCGCGATATTTTGAACACACTATTTGGCCACCTGCAAGAACCCGGCAACGAAGACACTGTTTGGAAGACCGGGCGGTTCGCATGGTCGTGGTAAGAATATTTTTTTTCTTTTCCAATTCGGTGATCAAAACGTAAAAATCTTCATTTCGAGACAAGTTTTGTTTCGTTTCGAGTTTCAAGTCATGTTCGATAGCAAGGCTGTCAAGTTGATTTTCAATGCTTAGGTGAAGAAATTTGTCGAAGTTTTAAGAGATTCGGAATTTTTTTTCTTTGTTTTTTACGAAACGAAATGCCAGCTTTACCTCTTCCTAACCACTTATTCTTTTTGCTTTATGTTTGTTTTGCAGGCCCGTCCGTAACACAGACCACGAAAATTGGGTGAAGGAGGAAGACACCTGGGCCATTTTTGGCCGCGCCAAGCTCACACGATTTCTCGAAGCGAAGGCGGTAAAGAGAGTCAACATGGCCAACGTCGAAAACTTTTTCTTTTTTTTGGGCTCCCGGATGTTCACACACTCGAAACCTGACAGATCCAAGTCTTCTCGGAAGGGGAGGTATCTTTTCGTATTACTTGGCAGTGGTGGACTTCAGACTTTACACCGACAACGAAGCCGTTCTTGGTACATATTTTCCTTCTTGAGGGTGTCGTAACTTTTTTCATCATTATAAGGAAGAATTGAAGCAGACATCTTTGTCTTTCGAACTCGACCTCGAATTCCCAACGTGCGACGCCACACTTCACCAACCAGCCTAGAAGATCGCTCGCAAGATTTCGCAGCCACTAGCTAGATGATCTAGTTCTAGTAGAGCTTTTCACAGAACATCATGGAGCAAATTTGCCTGCAGTTTGGTATCGTTGTTCAGTTTTAAATTGTCATCATGTTTCGCAGGTCACGCTTTAGATCAAGAACTCGTACACGCACGGATCAAGAACTCACAGATTTCTGGCCGCTTTTTCCGTCATCAACCAGCATCGCAACACCTGTAGGAACTAAACACGAAGTTACCTCTCGTAGGATTGCACCTGACAACAATTTATTCAGGCGGCATTGAATTTAGACAAGTCTGAAAATCAGCCAACGCTGAATCTTCTCGCAAGATGACCTCTATTTCAGTGCTTTATTTCCCAATTATCACAATTCACGCCAACTCAATTAAATCAAAATCAATTTCACCTTCGTCATAAATAAGATACAAGAAACTCGGCTCGCTATTGCGTCTGTTCAGGTACATTTCCTTCCATCCTCTCCCACGTCGTCTTCTGACGAACGTTGTCAGTCCCAGACGTTTTAGGAATAGAAAACGTATGAAAGCAATACACACAAAAAAAAACGTATAAAGCAAATAATATAAAAAGCCGCCAAAGCCACTGGGTTTAGAACAAAGCTGGAGACTACGCTCGCTACAATATGGACCGCAACACGGATTAGATTCTGGGAATACTGAATATGGAAGACAAGTCCACAACCTGTCAGAAAAAAGGAAGTGGGATAAAGTCGTCTTGAAACCTGCTTTCTGGCATACGATTCATCTTTACTCGACTATAGAATTAAACGGACGAATGAAGAATTTAAGATTCAGAATCGCGCAGTTCAAGATCGCGAGATTTGAGATCCTGGAACTCAAGATTCAAGATCGCAAAATTTAGAAACTCAAGATTCTTTCAAAACACCGTAAGGGGAATTTCTTCGTGAGATAAGACCATTCTTCTTTGGTCCTCGAGATGGATCTTTTCTTCTTCGACTGCAAAATCTCTTAATTCATTGAGTTACTCTTGCCTTCGATCATTATAAGCCGGAGATGTTGACTAGTAAGTTCGTTGCATTTCGGTTGACTATTCGGTGTTGGATTTACGAATTCGTGTTGGTTCGGTTCAGTGGGTTTTGCGTCTTATTTGATTGGTTAGCTAGGTTCAGAAGGTACGCTCGTGTCTTTCTAAAACGAACAGCTGGGGTTTGTGAATCAATTATATTGTCGGAATTTTTGCAACATCGCGCATAGGTGGCAGCACTGGCCTCTTGTGAGTGACTATCCTACTGATTTCGAGTCTTCCCCTTAGGAGCGTCTACTCCCACGCGTCGGCTCAGTTGTTTGTGTTTGGCAGTTCTAACAACCAAATCATTCTATTACGTTAGGTGGGAAGTACTCAAATATAAATTCATGGCTGCTGAAAAAGCCATGAGTGAAGGCAGAATTTCAAACACAGGATTGCTCTGTCCCACCGTTGCTGGAAAGAAAGTGACAGGTGCTGATTCCGAACATGAAGAACTGTCAGGTATAAAACCGTAACCGCTTTTTTGTTTTCCGGTTCTACTTTTCGCGCTATATTGTATATTTACCATTCGCTTTTTGAAGCTTTCATACATAATTTGATAATTGCCCGTCTAAAATCTCAAGTCAAGTGAATGTACATGGTCGATAATGAGTCATTTTCTTTCCGTTTGTTTCAGGTTTGGAAGGAGCAGCTTTCCACAGCCGTTTACCATTCAACATACTTTCCGAAGCAGAAGCTCTTAATTTCCCGGATGTTGTTCAAGCTCCGCCTCAGACTCAAAAAGTCTTTCTGCACATACGTAATCGCATTGTAAGCCTTCCCTTAATTACGATAATTATATTACTAATTAATTTCATCAGTATTAAGTAATATTAATTACGTAATCTACAGCTGAACGTAAAAAAGCAACGTAAAAGTTTCTTGATAACCAAAATGTGAATTATTGTATTTTTTGTCGTTTTTTAGTTGCAATTATGGCTGGATAACCCGAAACAACAGTTACTCCCTGAAGTAGCCGTAGCCCAAGTGGAAGCTCCTTATAATAGTGACGGTGCCTTGGTTCTGAGAGTTTTTGCATTTCTTGAACGCCATGGATTTGTCAATTTCGGGATTTTCAAGAGGCTAAAAGTAACCTTTCTCCCAATTCATTTGAATTTTTGCGAAACATCTCACCTGTGATTATACGTATATGGTTATATCGTTTACATGATTGTAATTAATATTGTTATTGTTCATAGACTCCAGTTGCCCCCAAACCGTGCAAAGTTATCGTAATTGGCGCCGGTATCGCTGGTTTAACTGCAGCTCGACAGTTACAGAATTTCGGAGTTGAAGTCATTGTTCTGGAAGCGAGGGTTGGTTTTTAAACTTTATTTCTTTTATAAGACTGCGTAAATGAACTGTTTTTCGGTTTGAAATAGGATCGAGTTGGAGGTCGTATTGCCACGTTTCGTAAAGGAAGCTATGTAGCTGATTTAGGGGCCATGGTCGTAACAGGTACGCCCTTTTTCATTTCTCCAAAGTTGTATCTCTTTAAATATCTATATTCTTTTATTTCTTTATTTTAGTTTATATTTTATGTTATATTTTATTTTGAGTTTTTTTTTTATTCACGACTTTGGCGACTTCTACTGATGGGCTGTGTTCTTAGGTTTGGGCGGGAATCCCGTGACAGTGTTATCGAAGCAAATTCCCATGGAAATGAACAAAATCAAGCAAAAATGTCCACTTTATGAGTCAAACGGAAACACGGTCCCCAAAGACAAGGACGAAATGGTAGAAAGGGAGTTTAATCGCTTGCTGGAAGCCACAAGTTACTTGTCCCATCAATTGGATTTCAATTACTGCACCGGCAAGCCAGTATCATTGGGTCAGGCTTTAGAATGGGTCATAAAGTGAGTTGCCGCGTGACGTTTTCTCGATGATAGTTCGTAGGAACATTTTTTGTTTTATTTTTATTAATTTTTTTGTTATTTTTTTATTTTTTAAAGGTTGCAAGAAAAGCACGTAAAAGAAAAGCAGATTGAGCACTGGAAATCCGTAGTTGCTCTCCAAGAGAAACAGAAGACCAATCAAAGCAAGGTATTCTAGATTCAAGATTTGGTGTTGGTTGTTTTTAATTTACATTTGTGTACTAGACTTTCGCATTGCAAGAACGGATTGCTAAGTTGGCCAAGCAGTACAGTGATTTGGTAGACACCCGCGTTGTACGTGACATCACAGAAGAATTTGTCATTCGAACTAAACACCGCGAATTAGTCTTAGCTTCAAAGGTGATTTTTAAAAAGTATTTTTTGCAGTTATAATTACCATTTCATGCACTGTAGGAATGGGACCAGCTGTTGGAGCAACAAAAAGAAATTGAAGACAAATTACAAGAATTGGAAGCTTCACCACCCAGGTTTCTAGAATAATTCTTTTTTTCGTCTCACGAATTTTTTTTATCATATATATATTTTTTACATTTTTTGTAATTAAGTATTAATTTATTTGTCATATTTTTACATTGATATATATATTTTTTTACTTGATTTAGTGTTACATAATAATTTGTCTTTTTCTATCTTTTTCCTACCTTTAGCGACGTCTATCTGTCTTCACGAGACAGGCAGATCCTCGATTGGCATTTTGCCAATTTAGAGTTTGCCAATGCGACCCCTTTAGCGAACTTATCCTTAAAGCATTGGGACCAAGATGACGATTTCGAATTCACCGGAAGCCATTTTATGGGTACACCTTTTGAACCCCCTTTTAAAACCAAAAGAAAGATAGCATAGATTTTTAAAATACTCTTTTTTTTTCAAGTGAGGAATGGTTATTCCTGCATACCCATTGCCATGGCTGAAGGGCTCGATATGCGGCTGTCGACTGCTGTCCGGCAAATTCGTTACGGTCCAAGTGCTGTGGAAGTTAGTACGATAAACACTCGGAATCAGAGTAATGCCGGAACCTTAACAGGTACCTTTGCGAAGTTTTTCTTATGAAGTTTCTAGATTACTAAATTTTCTTTACAAAAATACATTTATTTTTTCAAATTTATAGCTGACGTTGTGCTTTGCACACTGCCACTAGGAGTTTTAAAGCAAGCAACCGCTGATGCTAGCCAAGGAGGCGGAGCCACCGCGTCGGGCTCTTCGAGTAATATTGTGGAATTCATTCCCCCTTTACCGGAGTGGAAAACTTCTGCCATACACCGACTAGGCTTCGGGAACCTCAATAAAGTCATCCTCTGCTTCGACCGGATCTTTTGGGATCCCAATTGCAACTTGTTTGGTCACGTAGGCTCCACCACAGCCTCCCGAGGTATGTCTTGTTTGAATTTTTAGAAAACTTTCCTACATTTAAACGTCTCGACATTTGTAGGTGAACTTTTCCTGTTTTGGAACCTGTACAAGGCGCCAGTACTTGTGGCCATGGTTGCGGGAGAAGCGGCTGCCATTATGGAAAATGTGAGCGATGAAGTAGTCGTTGGGAGATGTATTGCAGTTTTGAAGGGGATTTTTGGCAATTCGGCCGTGCCGCAGGTAATTTATTATTATATTATTTACTTTCTATTTTATTACTATTATTATTCTAAAAAAATAAGATTGGCGTGTAGGCATAAAGCCTGTTGCCAAAATGTATTATTAATACGTACAATTTTAAAAATCGGGTTTATTATTGTTATTATTATTTTGGAGTTTTGGGGTTAATATTCAATTTTGTTTTTCCTTAGCCCAAAGAGACGGTGGTGACGAGATGGCGAGCAGATCCCTGGGCAAGGGGCTCCTATTCCTTCGTTTCGACCGGAGCTTCAGGAAGTGACTACGATTTGCTGGCCGCACCAGTGTCTTCGACGTTGTCAGCCGGCAGTAGTACTGCGTCAGCGTGTCGACTATTTTTTGGAGGTAAATATTTGTGAAAAAAATGGGTATGTTAATTCTGAAAAACTGTATAATTCAAGGAGAGCATACTGTTCGTAATTATCCTGCCACAGTACATGGAGCCATGCTCAGCGGAGCCAGAGAAGCACAAAAAATTGCCGATTTGTATTTGGGCATTCCGTACAAACTCGAAGCAGAGACCGTATAATAGAAACATGTGTGTTCTTGCTCAGCTCAGATCTCCTATCCTTCCGACTTCGATTATTCAGGAGGCTTTCGTGTATATACTCCATTTTTAAAATTTTTTTAAAGCATGTTCTAGCTTATTTCACTGCTACTTTGGCGACGTATGAATGGAATCAATGAACGGTTAGGTTTATAACACCTGTATGGACCCACTCGTCTAAGGCGGGACTGTGCGTGTGGTTATTACATAGGTTTAAGAGTCAAATCTTGAAATTTCTTGTTTTTATTTTTTTATGTAACTTAAGACAACGTTGGACCATCTGGGATGCATTGCGTTAAAAAAATGTTACACATCAGTTAATTAAACCGTGATTGTTTTAGCGTGCTGAGGATCTTTCTATTTTACGCGAGAAGCTATTTTCGAAAAAAAAAAGTTCATATGGAGATTTTTTTTTAATAACGTTTAAGCTTGAAAGCCGGTTGCCAACATATTTTTCAATTATTTACATTACTTTTAAAACGCGCTTAAAGGGGGAGTAAGGTTTCAAAATGATCAAATATATGTTATAAAAGAGACCAAACTACGTGTTCTGGCTGAAGCACGCTAATGTCAATTATGCATATTAACCGAGTAATTAACTATTTAGCGGTTTCAGCCCCACCCCTTTCCGACAAATTTTCCTATCCTTATAACACGGGGGGAGAGTTGTCCTGGGAGCTAGCGCCTTTATCTATTAGCGCATTTAAAATCGGATCTTCGATTCGTAGGGCGGCGCCATTACCTTTCTTTTGAGTGCTAAAACAAGTTTTTAGATGCTTTGGTTAATTTACAAGCTCGATCACAACAAAATGACTTTCTTTCCGCCACGCCATGCAACGAGCAGCACCCGCATAGTCGGAACCGCCTTGTGCGGTCCCATTGCCAGGGGATGGCTCTCGAGTGCGAAGCCGACCCAAGACTCAAGCGCGGGTCTCGGCCCGGCTGGACGGCAAGCTATGGCGATCGCGCGATGGCGCGAAGAAAAAGACAATTTTTTGTGCTCGAGCTTGTAAATTAACCAAAACACATAGAGACTTGTTTTAGCGCTCAAAAGAAAGGTAATGGCGCCGTCCCTACGAATCGAAGGTCCTATTTTGAATGTGCTAATAGGTAAAGGCGCTAGCTCTCCAGCCAGCTGTCCCCCCGTGTTATTAGAATAGGAAAAATTGAAATTTGGCGAAAGGGGCGGAGCTTAAACCGCTAAATAATTAATTACTCGCTTAATATGAATAATTGACAGGATTTTTTAAGCCAGAACATCCTAACTTTTAATCCTAACTTTAATTTAGGATTTTAATCCTAAAATTAAAGTAAGTGAATGTTGTGGGAAAATAATTTTGTTTATTAAATCATTTGATTTAATATTTTTTTTTACGGTTTCGATTTATTGTTTCGAACAAATACTGCTCAGTAGGGGAATAAATACGGAATAAATTAGTACCAAATAGGGGACAAAGTTAATTAAACATAGAGAATGGGTCGTTTTTTTAGATTAGTCGTTGCTGGCCAAAAGGTAATTGAATTAGCAGCCGCAGCCTATGCAAGGGGTACATTTTCCGAGAATGCAGCCACCACTTTTGCATTCTGCACCACTACCGCAAACTACCAAACCGCATTTCTTCGCTGCGCATATGGAGAAATTCACTGTTTCGTTTAAGCCAGTGCAGTATTGGCCATCGGGGCAGGCTCCGGCAGGGCTGCAGGGGTAGATGACGAAGCCCTTAGCTAGCAGCTTGGCATCGGATTCGGGTTCGGATTCTAACGGCGCCGCGTACGATTGGATGACGATCGCAGCGACTACGGCCAAGGCAATAATTGACTGAAAAGAAGTAAATAAAGATGGCTTAGATTTTGTTTGGCTTATACTTTAAGGGATTACTTTTTTCAAGTGAAATTAAGATGAAGGGAAAAATTATTGAAATATTGTAACATTGTTATTGAATACTGTTTCTTACCAGCTGAGAAGAAAACATTTTTGGGAAGTTTCTCGGGATGAGAGGAAGTTGGAATGCAAGTTGAAGCTAGGAAGAGATGGCTGGATCTGATTCCGATGCAGATTTTACCTGAGTATTTATACCCGTGAACCAGCCTACGTAGGATGAGAAATGCTGAGCAGGAAATGGAAGGCGATGAGCATTTTAATTGGAGCTGCGTTAAGTGAAATAGGTTAGATTAGACAGACCCTGTAATTAACAAAATAAACCAGGGTATAAGGCACATTGACCTAGTTTTTTGTATAGCTTAGTTGATGTGTAATTATAGCCAAGTTGATGTCGAAAAGTTGGATGCATTGCGTTAAAGAAATCACAAATAATTAAACCATGATTGTTTACCGCGCTAGGGATCCGTTTTACACGAGAAGCTATTTTTCGGACACAAGAGTTCATATGGAGAAAAATAAGTTAATCTGTTCCTACACAAGTCCTACATAACCCGCAACGGGAACATTCATTATTTGTCAACAATGAAATTTTCCCGCCTGGGAAGCTAACGGAATATTCGGTCCCCCGTCCTCGATAATCTCTGGTCGGTGTTTCATAAGTTCGCCAAATTTCTTTGTTGCATACACTCACACAACGAAAAGTGTAGTCCTTTCTTTTATTAAAAAGCACGAGTGATTTCCTACCGTTTTCCCCAGCCAGCCCCGAATTCTGGGATGTTCATAACCGTTTTTTTTTAACGGCCGTAGGCTTGAAGGCATGTTGCCAAAATTTATATTTAACAACTATTTTAAGCTTCATGACTTTTAAAACATGTAAAAACGAAAGTTTTAATCGTAAGTTTAAAGTAAATTCGGTATAGGTGGTTAGCATGGGGCATTTCGGAACAACTTTTTGAGAAAACCAATGCATTTAATGAAAGAATTCTTTGACAGTAATCTAGAGCTTGCTAACAGATAGTGCACAACCAATACCCAATTTGTTACAATGAGTCATACATTAGCAATATGGAAATGAATTTTGCAGCAATGAGAAATACTTTATCTAAAAACCTGTCCTTTGATTGTGCACTAGCTGCTAATAAAAGAACTTGTGTTTTAGTTTGCGTTCTAATCTGACAGGCCGCTTTCGGGAAATTTTGTTCCGAAAGTTGGACGACTTGACTTTGGAAATTGTGCTGCTACAGCAAACCGTGGTGGCATATTGTATTACTTTTCAGAAGCAAAGCACGAGTAGGAACTTTGCCAGCAATTAGCTGTCTATTTCTTTTCTTACTGCCTTACGCAAGGCTTTCGCCAAACCATAACAAACATCAGTGCCATCTGCGACACTTTCACATCAACAAGCTAAGATATATGGGATCCTTAATCATTTAATAAAAGTGCCATCTAAAACATCAGTGCCATCTGTGACTCTTTCACCTCAACAAGCGAAGATATATGGGATCCTTAATCATTTAACAAAAAAAAATTCGCATCAGATTAATAATCCGAGTGTTTTTGTTTACGTCTTCGATTTATTGTTTCAAACAAATGTAAGGCTCACCAGCCGATACGGAATAAATAAGTAACAAATTGGGGACGACGTCAATAAAACGTAGAGAGAAGAGTCGCTTGAATCTTGTTTTAATGTTTAGATAAGTCGTTGCTGATGGCCAAGAGGTAAAATAACCTAGCAGCCGCAGCCTAAGCAAGGAGTACATAAACCGAGAATGCAGCCGCCACTTTTGCATTCTGCACCACTGCCACAACCCGCCAAACCGCATTTCTGCGCTGCGCACGTGGAGAAATTCACTGTTGCGTTTAAGCCGGTGCAGTATTGGCCACTGGGGCATGCTCCGGTAGGGCTGCAGGGGTATTTGGTGAAGCCTTTAACTAGCGGGTTAACTTCGGATTCGGATTCTAACGGCGCGGCGTACGTTTGGACGAAGACAGCAGCCACTACCACCAAGGCAAAAACAGACTAAAAAAAGGAAAAATGAACATATTGCTTAGACTTTATTTCGTTAATAAATTAAGGGATTAAACTTTTTTAGTCAAATTTTGTTAACTACTTAAGTATTACGAAATTTTTATTTAATGCTGTTGCTTACCATCTTGGAAGAAAACATTTTCTTGGAAGTTTCTCGGGATGAGAGGAAGTTGAAGCTAGGAAGGGATGGTTGGACCTGATTCCGATACAGATTTTAGACGGGGTATTTATATTCGTGAAACAGTCTACATAGGGCGAGATATGATGAGCAGGAAATGCAGGAAGTATAAGACATTATGCACTTTAATTGCTAGTTCGTTAATTGGAAGCCCTTGTACTTACGGAATAAAGGAGGGTATAAGGCACATTGACCTACTTCTTTGTAGAACAGAACGGATTTCTTAATTGCGAGCGACTCATACCTCTTTGTTGAAACAGGTGAAGCTGGAAACGTTTATATTCGGGGATTAGTTATGATGTTACTCATTACCCTACTTTATTAGCGAAGTTTTATTCAGAAAATCGGGAGTAATTGGGTGTGCGAAACTTCCGCGGGAAGTTTATCTGTGGTTTTTATGGAGTTGTTCAACTCGTTTAATGCTTTTAACACTTTAACTTTTTTTTTATAAAAGATAATTTTTTATAATTTGGAATTGCTTTTAATTAAGTAATTACTTTTTGAAACCACCTGGAACAATTTACAACTGGCTGTACAGTTGATTTATTGGATGTAATCTCAATCAATTATTCAATTTTCAAAAATATTGAAAAAAAAATAAAACTTGCCCTGCTTGATGTCTACATTCTTTTCTAACAGCGGGCTGCGTTAGGCACGTGTGTTGTTATGGTGTGTTAGTGTCTTTGCTGAAACATGAAACTTTTCCTTATTGAACGAATAAGGAAAATCTTGCAGACATTAACCTTCCTTATGCAGGTCCTATTCATTTGATCCAAGAAATAAAGCTTGTTATTTTACATGTACTTATTTTAACTTATTTTATACAAAATTTCGATGTCATAGTAAATTATTTTTATTACGAGGCTATACTGTTTTCCTTTTTTCTGGTAAATCTACAATGCAAGTAAAATTTCTTGAGGCAATACTCAGTTTGTATTATTCAACATCTTTACTTTGTATGTCGTTACGAAATAAAACGAAAGTTGGTGTAGTGAATCTGTAAAAAGGAAACGTGTGGGAAAGTGTCAAAAAGGTAGACGATGCTTTGTTTCTTTGGTTTAAACAAGCCAATTCGCTTCACGCGCCGATTGGTCGTAGCATTCTGTTGTAAATTTCCGATTTTCGGTTATGATAAAATCTTCGTTTAATAGAATCCATATTCACAATAAGCGGCATCTACTGTATATCTAATAGGGCTTTGTTCCACGAAAAAGGCTGCGTGCTTGGTTGATACATCCTCTGGTAGCTCAGTTGGTTTAGCGGTGGACTGTTGATAGCATGAAAGGCTGTGTGGCCGAGGCATAAGTATGAGATGTTCAATTCTCGGCACGAGGGTACCCAAAGCCTTATCCCATTTAGGTTAGTTATAACATCTTAATTCAATTAGCGTTGCATGGTTACATATTATGGATGCATGGTTACGTATAGTTAGTGTTAGTTCAACGAGCTCTTCCTATCACGTTCATAGCAAGTTTTCAATTTGTCCATGCACTAATTTTGCTTCTCACAGTGACAAAAAGATACTTGGAACATCATGCCATAATTGACACACTCGTACGCTGCAAAAATACGTCCTAAAAACAGCCCTAAGCGTACAAACAATTAGGAAATAAATATACTAGGCTGAAGATTAAGCGGTAACACTTGTATGAATTTCTCCAGTAAGGATAAGATGATTACATTGATATCTCACCCAAACTGCTGTTTCACAGATGGTATACTTGGAAAAATTTTTACATTTCAAAAAAGTGTGAAATTCCCGAAATCATACTGCGGAAATCGAAAGCCTTACCAGCTTCACGTATGAGAAATACAGTTTACGTATGAGAAAGGAAAAGTTTGTTATAGTTTGGTTTAGTCCATCGCACCTCCTAAATGAATTTAGAGGTGGGACAGAAAACTGGATTTAAGTACTATCGATCATAAAGAGCTGCTTTCTTCTCAAATCTCCATTTGTTAAGATTATAACTAGAGGCGAGTTCATACAATCAAATGTGTGCTGTATTGACCCTTGTTAAACGTGAAGAAGCGAAAAGAGGGTACAATAGATACAGGTATAACTGCGATGGACGATAAACAAAATTGTAAACGAAGCATGGTCGAAGCAAAGACGGGTTTGTTTAACCCTTCTACCACTTCTTGTGATAGTAGCCGTAATAGCCTCCGTAACCGTGGTGTTTCTTCCATTTACTTTCTTCGCCTGCCAGATTTTCGGAAAATTCTTCGCGAGGAACGTCAGGTCCGGCCAGACCGACCGATTCATCTTCAGCTGGCAAAGCTTGCACTGTTACAGCGAAAAGTGCCATCATGGCCAGTAAGAGTACCTGTAAAATCATAAAAAGGAGGGCTTAGTTGAGTCGAACAATTAAATTGTCCTGAACTATCGTAGTAAAATATCGAATTAGTCGCCGTGCTTAAGAACTTACCAGAAATGACTTCATGGTTGGACTGAGCTTAGTCGGTTCCTTTACACCAAACGGAGTCGAAGAAGACGAACTGATGGTTGCTCGTACTGGGGGAGTTGTCTTTTATAGGCAGCAGCAACTGACCCACCAGAAGATCATTATTATAGTACAGGAGAGAACACCTCGCCTCTAGAACCTTCTACGCCAAACAAGTCGAGGAATCCTTGGAAATACCTTGACCTAGGTGCTTCTATAAATATGCTGTTGCACTCTTCCGAGCGACAGTCATTTTGCGGGTAAGGAAAAAATTACTCAAGATGGATCGCTTTTGCCTTCATATGGTAGTAGAGAGATGACATAAGCAAAGGATAGAAGATGCCCACCCGGTGAAGCAACAGTCGAGTCGATGTAACCAACACATGGAAGTAATTAAATTTACCCAAGAGTGCTAACAACCCACATGTGGAAGTACTGTATCGGTCTGTGCAAGCTAAATCCTTTTTCGACCTAATGGCGCCAGCTGATCTAGCATGTGTTTTGGATGATTCACGACCAATACAGTAGTGCCTCGCATAAGGAACTTTCCGCGTTACGAACGCGGTCCCAATTACGAACCGCACGCGCGCTCTGTTGTGCTTTTATTTTAAATTTGTGGAAATTTTCAGTGCTTTTTTTTTAGTGTTGTCCAAATAGCACCTAATTAGTATGCCTAATTCCTGGAGTATACTACAAAGGTAAAATATGTATAAAAACCAATCAAGCAAAGAAAACAATTTATTCTTTCATGGCTAGAACAATGTGTAAAAATAATTAATAAAATAATAGAAAAAATAAAAAGATTCCGTTGAGCCAAGTATATTGACAAGTGTGTAAATATACAAAGTAAATAGGCGGCCCTTTTCACTTTTATACCCAGCCCTTTTTGTGAATAAATAAAGGACGGTAACAGGTTTAAGCCTACAAGCCATAAAAAAGACTGTTGGGAGGAAAACATTGTTGGATGTAGAATACAGATTTAGATGGGCTGATAGAGCTATTAATTTGCCGGAAATGAGGTGATCCAATTAAGATGGCGGCAACTAAATATAAACTAGGTTAGAAACGATGACAAATTCTAGTCCAAAAAGTACAGGGGGAAGACTTAATCCAGCCCTTTCCTTCGACACAACTGACCTATATTCCAAGATGTGGACGTTTTAATTGTTGGGAAACAGTTCAGTTTAAAACAGCGTTCAAGTAATTAAAACGGTCACGTCATGGGCTTTTGAAACACTGAACTTAAAGTCTGTTTCCTCCGTAATTAAATAAGTTTTTAGATCAGGGTTTTTTAAAAGACATGTATGTTTCAAACTACGGTGACAGTAATGTAGGGTAGTCCACTCTAAGACGTTTTGTAAATTGTTTCACGCATATCTGCCTGCAAACAAATCCGCTAGAGGCTAAATTATCAAACACAAAATGTAAGTAATAAATTTTTGAGTTTATTAGATCTTTGATAAAAGATTTGTTTGAAGCTTGATTAACACAAAAATTATAACAGACGTCTTGTGAAAAATCCCCAACATTATTGTCACCATAGTCAAGAATATTTAAAATCGTTACTCACAAGCTAAAAGATTAGCTGAAAAGATTAAGATAGCTACTGTTGAATTAAAGATTCGGTCATTTTCGTCCGAGTCTTTATTAGATAAAAATTAGAAATATATGCACCATTACGCGAACAGTAAGCATGTAAACAAAGCCATTCGCCATTCGAGTCAACCTTATATTTTATTGTCATCTTGTCGAGTACGCCACTGAAGCACTCATTTCTACTTTTCTGGGTTGTATTTTACTCTTGAATCTATGCAAGGCTAAGTGAGGTCCCCCTCATAATTCATTGTTGAAGCTATAAGCTATGAAAGGCGCAAATCCGGACTAATATACTATATAGCGAATCCGAATTGACACACCAACCATGGTCTACAGTTTACAGTGCTGGAATGTGCAAAGGAATAATGAAATGTGTGACGATCGGATCTGTGTATAGAATAACGTAAACAGGTTGCAGATAAAACCTAAGGTGTCATAAAGACCGAGCTCTTAACGATTCCCTTTGAATGTCTGTAAACATAGTTTAAAAAAAAGAACATTGTAGTTTTTATGTACAGGATTTAATGCTTGTACTATAACTAAATGAACAATTATCTGTATATCGTTGAGCAATTGGCTTTGATAATACAGCAGTTCTTAATTACCAAAGAAAAAAAATCATAATTAACAACATCCAATGCATGGTCCACAGAACAGTCCAAAAATGCAGGTACCGCTGGAACATTCTTTGCTATCCCTGCAACCGCCCAAAAAGCATTTCTTGGCTTGACACATTGAGAATCCGACAGCAGAGTTGAAATCACCGCAGTACTGGCCGCTGGCACATGCCCCGGACGCACTGCACGCGTAGCTAACAAAGCCCCTGGCCTGGCCGTCACGATTGGCTTCTTCTAACTCGGATTCCGATGGCATTGCGTGCACAGAAACCAGGACTACGGCCACCAAAACTAGAACGAACTATATAGAAAAGAAAAAGATACATCTTGTTAAATAAATACTTGTTATATTACTATGTTAGATAAATACTTGTTATATATGTTTTGTAAAGATTTTCATGATTTATACGAAGATGTAGGACCAATTCAAAAGGACTTACTTGCTTGGAAGAAAACATTTTAAAGAATTTTTCGTTCGCTTCGTTGAAGATGTTGTAAATAGGCTGATACTTGTGAGTGTAATCTGGAGATTGTATTGCGCCTGCCTTATATATATCCAGTCAAGGGCAAGTTAACTTTATCAGAAGTGTGGATAGTCTTGTAATGAATAACCACAATTTAAATCGTATTTGAGTATGTAATGCCTCCTCGTCTCATAACTTATAAAAAGAGAGAGTGCGACAGGTACTGTTGTTAACCCTTTGAGATAGAACCGTATTCATTCCGTCGACCTCCATTGCGAGACCTAATTAAATTCCGAGTCAGGGACTCGTGGGTCCATTTAAAGATGCGATTTAATGACATGCTGACACGAAAACAGCTTAGCCAGGAAGCCATTCATGTAGGCTATATCATGTAATGGCAAGTATGCTGTAAAATCTTATTAAACATACGTAGTCTTCATACGGATAATAATTAGAAAATTAATTCATTGTGGAAGTTAAAATATATTGAAAGTCATTAAAGAAAATTGTACGGAAAGAATAAACAGTGATTTTTTATGAATTAAGTGTCAAAGTAATTTAGCTTTCAAAGCTTCTAAATTCAATAACCATAATTTAGCTTTAAAAAAAATCACTGTAGAAAGTTGAAGATGCTGAAAGTAATTGGAGAAAGTTATATGAATGAGTGAAGGCTCTCGTATATCTTAGCTCGGTGTAGGCCGTTATCATGGGGAATTTCGGAACCACTTTGTGAGAAAACCAGTACATGTAATAAAAAATTCTTTGTCGTTATCTTGATTTTTCTAACAGGTAATGCACAACCAATGCAAAATTGTTTCCAATGAGTAATAAATTAGCCATGCGCAAATGAAGTTTGCAACTATGAAAAATACGTTACCTAAAAATATTTCCTTTGTTTGTGCACTAACTACTAATAAAATAAAACTTTTGCTTTAAATTGCTTTCAAGTCTGGCAGGGGTTTTTCAAGGAATCTTGTTCCAAAAGTTTGACGACTTGATTTGCTACATGTGGAGACAAATTGTACTTTTCAGAAGCAAAACAAGCGTAGAAACTTAGCCGGCAAATAGTTGTCTATTTCTTTTCATACTTTCTTACTCAAGCCTTTCTCAAAACAATAATGTTTGCATCAGTGCCATCTGTGACTCTTTGCCATCAATAAGCTAAAGTATACGGGAGACTTCACGAAAAAGTTCTTCCCTCGATTTGTATGTTTCAAAATACGATGGCAATATAATGTTGGGTAGTTTATTCGAGGACGTTTTGAAAATTACTTCATGCAAATCGGCGTTCAAATAAAAAAATGAAATAATTCAATTTTTCTATTTCTTAGATCTTTTATCAAAGATTCGTTTGAAGCGTAATTTATATAAAACCTATGCCAGACGTCTTAGGAAAAAAATCCTTTCTTCTGTCACCGTAGTTTAGAATCAAAATCGTTACTGATAAGATAAAACGAGTCTATTTGACAAAAACTAACAAGTATATGCACAGTGACGCGAACAGTAAACATGTAAACAAAGCCATTCGCAATTCGGATCGAACATAGTTTTCATTGTTGAAGCTCTTCAAGGCCCAAGTCGCCGACTAATATACTACGAATCCGAGCTGCCACTTGAACTACAATTTGGAATGTGCATAGGATTGAATGTTCACAGGGTTGGATTATGCATAGGACAACGAAATGTGTGACGATCGGATCTGCTTATCGAATTGTGCAAACACGTTGCAGATAAAACCCAAGGTGTCAAAAGACCGAGCTATTAATTATTCCAGTGGACTGCTGTCTTTAAACATAGCAAAAAAAAAACAAGAACGTTTTACTACTTTTCGTGTACGATTCAATGTTCAATGCTTTGTACTATAACTAAAACGCTAAACTAAGGTAATATCAGCGAGCAAATGGCTTTGACAATACCGCCGCTGTTTTTAACAACTATATGATACAAACAAACATAATTAGCAACACCCAATGCATGGTCCACACAGTCCAACAAGGCAGGAACCGCTGAAACATTCCTTGCCATCAATGCAACCGCCCAAAAAACATTTCTTGGGTTGGCACATTGAGAAGCCGACAGTAGCGTTGTAGCTACCACAGTATTCACGGGTGTTGACACATGTCCCGGACGGACTGCACGGGTAGTTAGCAAAACCCCTGTTTTGGCGATCACCATTAGCTTCTTTTAACTCCGATTCCGATGGCATTGCGTGCACAGAAACTACGAGTACGGCCACCAAAACTAGAATGAACTATATAAAGAAAAGTATTAAGTATACTGATATAGATGTTTTGTATAATTTTAAAGACTTGTATGAAGATTCAGGGTCAATTCAAAACAACTTACTTGCTTGGAGGAAAACATCTTAAGAATTTTCGTTAGTTGAAGCTGATATTCCTGAACGTAATCCATATTTTATATTGCATCCGCTTTATATATTCAGCTAAAGGGTAAGTTTACTTTATTGCTGGAGGTGTGGACAGTCTTATAACCAGAATGACAATTTAAATTGTATTTAAATATATGTGACCACCCCCTTATCTTATAAGTTATGCAAATGAGAGTTTTTTGTTTGTTATCTACTTGTAGTTGTTAGCCCTTCGAGACAGAACCGTATTCCATCATTCCGTTGACCTACATTCCGAAACTTAATTAAATTCCGACTCAGGAGCTTGTGGGTTCATTTAAACATGTAGTTAATGGCATGAAAGGATCTCTGAAGGAAGCCATTATGGCTATTAATGCTGGGAAATATGCTACAGAGCCTTATAAAATATAGTCTTCATGTGGACAGTAAATCGGAAAACTCATTGCAGAAAGGTAAAGTGTGTTGAAAGGCATTAAATAAATTGTATGGAAAGAATAAACAGAGTGATTTTGTATGAATTAACTGTCGACTAATTTAGCTTTCGAAGCTTCTAAGTTCAATAACGATTATGTATTCACAAAAAAATAATGGTAGAAAGTAGAAGATGCTGAAAGTCATTAAAGAAAGTTATACGAATGAGTTAAGTCCAACGTATGCTGCACGTAGTTGATCACTTTTCGTCAAAAGATGGCAATGATGACAGACCCCTGTATCCTCTGCTATATCCTACGTTGCATGCAATTTCTTGTCGTAATTCCATAAACGGAAGACTTAAGATTACCCAGAACAGAAAGAGATAATGCAAAAATTCATTTTAAAATAGTATCTGAATGGAAAAAGATATTGAAAGTACCTTTATACAAAAAATGTATACATCCCGTGCATTACTGTCACAATACAATTTGATTATACTGCATAGGGAATGATAATTGTTTAATCCCTTTTTACCATGCTGTAGCACCATAAGGGGTTACACTACACCGTGGCCTTAGAAAACATAAACACAGTAATTCTGTTATAGATTAATTCTGAAAGCAATTAAAATCAAAGCTTTTAGTTCAATACCCATCATTTATTCACAAAAAATCATAATTCTGAACACATACAAAAATCTTTTTAGGAGGTATCGGGGTTGGCTAATACCGACCACACATACAATGTATTCGTGTTCGGATCTCGTACAGTAACTGCTTCCAAACCATCTCGATCATAACCTATTTCTCCATTTTCTTCCACTAAATGAACTTCCTCGACTCCACCTTCCTCCTCCCCTTCTCTGTCTTCCCCATCATCGTCTTTGTCATTCTCGACCGTCACCATTTCTTCCGAAGGAATTATCGTAAACATTACCGAACCATCTTCATCCACTTCCTCGTGTAGGGTCGCCACAGCTGCTTCCACGGAAGATTGTGCGCCCTAAGAAATACAAAAATTTGAATTAACAAACATTTATTCTCCTTAAAATCTCTATGTTTTTAAAAACAAAATAATGTTTACTTTGGATTTCCGGCCTTTGAGTATCGTCAATTGTCGTTTCACCGCGTCGGTACCCTCGGAATCGGAGTAACTGACGAGCAAGGCCGGTTCGGACCCATCCCTACTGTGCATTTGCATGTGGCGCTTCATATCGGATCGCATTCGGAACGCTTTATTGCAGACGGGACAGGTATGGGGTTTTTCTCCGGTGTGGATCCGCCGATGGTTCAGCAAGTACGAGGAGGCGCGGAATCCCTTCCCGCAAAAGTCGCATTTGTAGTTGCGTTCGTTCGTATGCACGCGGCGATGGACGATGAGACTGTACTTCCTTGCAAAATCCTTACCGCAAAACTCGCACTGGTATTGCCGCACCCCGGAATGGATGGACGTGTAGTGGTACTTGAGGTCGCCCCATTGCCGGAACTCCCGCCCGCAGGCTTGGCACTTGTACGGTCTGGCGCCGCTATGGACCCGCATATGGACCTTCAGCGCCCCATTGGCGAAGAAACTTTTCCCGCACACTTCGCACATATGCGTGCGGTCACCCGCATGGGTCCGAATGTGGTACCCGAGCGAGTTTTTGTGGGCAAAAATGCGGTCGCAGACCGGACAGTGGTACCCTAATTCCGTCTGCTTGAAGGCGGGTTGTTTCGGTTTGCGGCCTCTCCGCGCAGGCGCCACCTGATGGTCGTCCCGTAGATGATGAAAGAGGCGTTTCTTGGAGGAGTAGACCGCGCCGCAGACTTCGCAGCAATGACCGTCGATACTCGGGTTATGGTCCTTGGACGGGGCGCCGGGTATGTCCCCCAATTCCTTGTCCAAATGATCTTCATCTTCGTCCTCCTCTTCATTGGAATCCATGTCGATCTCGTGATCCTCTTCGTCCTCTTCGCCTTGCAACTTGACCAAGGACACGGTCTCGTCCTCGTCGTCGTCGCCGAGCAACGGCTCCTCGTCTTTGCCGTGCACGTTCTCCACATGGGTGTCCAAGGCCTCTTTGAGACGGAAGCTGGTGTTGCACTGGGCGCAATGGTAGGTTTTGGATTTTTCCGGATGGAAGTTCCGTACGTGGGCTTGCTGGGCTTTCACGTTCCTGAAGGATTTTAAGCAAATCTCGCAGGTGGTCGCGGCGGCCTGCTCGGCATGGTCTTCCTTCTTGAGATTGGCGACGTCGACTTTGCTGACCGTAGCAGCAGTAGCATCTTTGCGTGGCCGACCACGACGCCGCGCTTGGGGTTCGTAGTGCTGTTTCAGGTGGCTGAAAAAGGTCTTTTGGTCGTCGAATCCATCGGCGCAGATGTCACAATTGTAGCTTTTCCGATGGAGTTCCAGCCGATGCGCTCTTAAGATTTCCAGACTTTCGAAAACCTCTTCGCAATCAACGCATTTGGGTTCTTCTTCGACCGTTTCTTCCTCAGGTTCAGGTTGTTCTAAAGGATCCACGTCCTTGACGACTTCTTCAGGTTCTTCAGCCTCTTCGGAGTCTTCCATGAGCCACAGTTTCTTGATACCGCCGTCCAGCATCTTCTTCCCGATGCGGGCCGAGCGTAAACCCATCGCCTGGATGTTGGGGTCGATGAAAGGGTCGGAGGTGGCCTCGGGCACCCATTCTTTGTCCGCTTGGATGACGCGCGGGGTCTGTTGGTCCTTACGGGGGCGGCCCCGTTTGCGTTTGACGGGCGCAGCAGGAGGCGGTTCGGGAAACTCAACTACAGAGGACATGGCTTCTTGCAGAATGTCATTCTCGCGATGGCGATCCAGGAATTCCACTTGGACTTGGTTGGTCTCGTCGTTGAGGTTATTGTCGTCGTTTTGGGTCACGCGATTTTGTAAGGCCAGCAGTAGTTCGGAAACTTGCTGCCGGTTTTCAGGCGTAACCACGATGGTGATGCCCTCACTCGGGATACTGACTTCCGTGTCGTCTTCGACGTCGCCCAAGTCCATTTGGTCCGGCATGACGGTAAAGTTGTCGTCAGTGCCATCCGAAAAGACGATCACGGCCTGGGAATTCTCTTGACTGGTGGTTTCATCGTCTTGCGAGATTAAGTCGTCGCCGTTGGACAAGAAGGCCTCTTCGTTGTCCCCAGCGTCTGTAATATCGCCCATGTCCTAGAGAAAAATGTGCATTAATTAGAGTGTGAAAATAAATTGCTCCTTTTTAAATTAAGTTTTAATTTAAGTTTTTTATAAAATATTCTTTAATAAATTATCGTATTCTTTAATACATTCTTTATAATATATTACAATATGTATTTATGTATACATGTATATGTATTTTATTATGTATTCTTAAATTGTTTATAAAGTAAAATGTGCACGTCAAAAAGTAAAACAAGTAACGCGGTTTTACTTGTCAAGAAATATGTTCATATATTAATAAAATTCCATTGTTTACTCACGACTGTTTTAAAGCCACGATTGGGATGCAACATTACAAGTAGGAAAATTTTTAATAGTTAGGACATCAGATGTCACAAATACGTATGCCATTGTTGTTTTAAGTTTGGTTTAGAGGAGTTATAAGAATTGTTCAAGAAATTTTGAGGTTTCAGATAGCACTTGCAAACACAAATTCAAAAAAGCGTGTCAAACTGGACAAAATCCTTCTTGCATTTATTTAAGGTTAAAATAATACCTATAAGTGCGTTAAACTAAGGGATACTTACTTTTTATAATATAGATTTATCTTCCATGAAGGGTTTGTAAATTAAGTCTTTTTAAAGTAAATTTCGCTTCGATTCAAATAATCTAAACACTAAATGGCGTCGCTGGAAAGAAGAACGCAGCGAGAAACCGCATTGGAAATGAAGAGGCGGAGCCAAGCCCTTGCCTAAAATACGAGCCAACTATGAGGAGGAGGTGCCAAGCTTTCAGGAGGGAAATAAAAATGCTTTGCATGTAGCGCCATCAAACGCTTTTAGAAAGGCATTATTGAAATAAATTCTGCCATTTGGAGAAAGATACGTTTAATAAACTTCGACTCTTATCATTTATTGAGATTTTGATGGATTATTATTACACATTATTCTAAGAATAGTGAACGATGTTTCATTTCTTTTAAGAGCCGCTCCCGAGTTAGACTTGCGAAGTTTTAACATTTTCCACCACGAAAGCCGTAAATAACGCTGGGTGCGTAACATTATTGATGTAGCTTATACTTGCGCTTTGTTACTTGCTTGCATTGTTAGACTTCCTCTGTGCTTTGCAAGTTTTAGTGAAAAAATGCCAAGTAAGCTGCCACCAAAGGCAAAATATAAACGTTGTGGTAGCTATTGCGTTGCTTAAGGTTGTAATAACGAAGGAAGTTCTGGAGTAGGTATCTTTATTTTCCCGAAAGACACAGAAAGAACGGGGTTTGCAAGTGCAGAGGACTGGAGCTCATTTTGTGGACCCCAAAAATAAATGGGTATCTCTCTGTGGTGAACATTTCACCGAAGATCAATTTGATACTAGTATTTATCGACAATTAGGAACAGGATTTCGGGTAAAACGTCGTAGTAGGAGTTTGTTGCCTACCGATATCCTTACTAAGTTTCAGTCTGGCTACATAGTGCACGCAAACCTCGGAAAACCTCCGCTATGGAGAAAAGACAACTTCACATAAAAAATAAGCATATATTTCAATCCTAAATAGTATAATATAATAGCATACGCATGTTCTGGACTATGCAAGAATTGATACTTTAAAGCGAAAGTAGTTATAACGTAATAGTTATAAGAGCTTGTCTGCCCTAGTTTTCTCGAAGCACATGATGTTTTACAATACGTTACCAGTAAAAAAACGTCAGAATCTTCAATTACAGTTGGCTCTCCCATTGCCGACAATTCAGGCACATTGGAAAGCTTTCGCTTCTTCTGTGGCTGAAAGTTATATATAGGACTGAGCACCTTACATTTTTGGTACAGGAATGCAAAAACATTCATTGAGTTCCGTCCCTTTATCCTCTAAAATGTCATCTCTATCAAAATACTCGCTTTTGTCCGAATCTTCTGCCATTTTATTCGCTTAGGGGTCTCATTTTGACACTTCGTACACAACAAGCGCACCGGGGTAACGTCACTGGTCCACGTGACCGCGCTTGGCCAATGGCAAAAATGACCGATTTGAATATTCTTTTTTATTTTCTTTATATCTCAGTTATTATTTTGCATATGATAAAAATAAACATATAATCGGAGACTAAATTCTTTAGTCTTTTAAGAAAAAATTTTGTTTGCTAGCTATTGCTCTTTAAGTCCCTAAAACTTTCTTTTTTGGTATATGTTTCTGTGTGATGTAGTATTCACCCTTACGGACACACGGAGAAAGGAATAAAGTATTAGCTATTATAATAACCAGAAGTTTACTTCTTCCAAGGAAAATCTTAATGAATTCCAGTACATTCATCAAAGCTATAAGATAGCTGACTCGATGACTAATTATAATAGTCTTCCTAAAAGCTTGCCTTCTGTTCAACACGTGTTAGCAGTATAAGGAATGGTATTCTGAACCCTCGCCGTACGATACTTGACTGATTAGGACGTCAAGTAGGATTGGTTAATGGTCTCTCTTTTGACTTAACCACAACGTATCTATAATTGAGAAGCTCCATGCTCCACCTTAGACCCTGTCGTCTCACACACGCCTGGGGATCGTAGATGCTTTAAAAGCAAATCTCAGAGCTTCCCAAATGTTATTGAGCTCTTTTGAATACTAGAAAGCGGACGAACAACAACAACCCTCGAATAGCATGGCGTCCAAAGGTAAACCATGTTAATACTCAAATTTAAAATCCTGTGCAAATAATTGCTATAATTGTTCATCAAGTGAGAGAAGCCATGAAAACCTACTGGAATCAGTACGAGCCAACCATTGAATCCATGATGTTAAGTGCAGACGCTAAGAAAATCGACGAAATAGAAAAATGGGAAATCCTCTCCTATTTACCACCGCTAGAGGGCAAATCCGTGTTGGAATTAGGTTCCGGCATAGGGTACAAAAATTTGAATAATCCTCTTGACTACTTTTTAACAAAATTATTTCCTAAATCGTAAAATAAAACTAAATCTCTTTCTTTGTTAATGTAAAACAGACGTTTCACAGAGCAAATAGCTCTGTCTACCAGTCACGTGACGACCGTCGACTTCATGGACTCTTACGTCGAACAAAACCGGCTAAAGAACGGACACCACTCGCATGTCGAGTTTCTCCAAGCTGATGTGACGGAACTCACGCTTGCTCCAGCCAAATACGATGTTATCTTCTCCAACTGGCTCCTCATGTATCTCTCCGACGAGGAAGTCCAAACACTCACCCAGAACATGCTCACGTGGCTCAAACCTGACGGTTTCCTCTTTATCAGAGAATCCTGTTTCCATCCTTCAGGTAAGCGTTTAATGCCTCTTTGTCTTCTCAAATTTGCCAGAAGTATGTAGGCCTATCTTATAGCTCCCTTAGCAATCCTTAAGCTAACACAATATAGCTTGCTAAAGATAATTTAAGCTAATAAATATAATCTTTACACTTGGATTCTTAGCGCAGTTGTCAAGGGTTTCCTGTGCGTGACGACACCGACACGTATTCACAAAGGGGCCACCAAGTCCAAACACAAAGGAATACGTAATCTGTTATCTATATTAGTATATATAAGTATCGTACGTTGTGGGCTCAAGGGTCTTGTCTTCAGTCCTCACACACAGAGCGAGATGAGAGAGAGAATACGTGATAAGAAAGATAAAATAGAGAAGAAGGGGTCTGTTAGACAGATGTTGACCCTTGGACATAGAGAACGAATTTATCGTCTGGCTTTTCTTGCTCCTAAGCTTGTCTTGTGAACTTTGGTCTCCCCTAGGAAATATCAAGCTTGGGAACAACCCGACGTTCTACCGGTCTCCAACTGAGTACTTCTCTCTCCTCCAGGGAGAAGTGAGCATAGGAAAGCAGCCCAGTGTCTTCGCCCTTCAACGTGCTAATTCGGTGAAGACTTACATTGCAGTGAGTATACTCCTCCTTTCCCCTACTGTATGTCACTCGCCTGTTTCGTCGCTTAACAATGAATACTGTAGTATAGTTTGCTTAACAGTGAATTTATTGGAGGTTTTTGTGTTTCTGCGGTGACGAACAGGCCAAAGGGAATCCGAACCAGCTGTGCTTTCTGCTACGCAAAATGTCGCATTCCGAACAAGAATATGAAAGTTTCCAGGCTTTCTTGGATGAAAACCAATATACCCGGAAGGGAATCCTGCGCTACGAGCGAATATTCGGTAAAACGTTCGTTAGTACCGGCGGCCTCAAGACAACTCACGTAAACATCCCGAATTTTTAAATTTCATGATTATTATTACATTTATATTATATTGTATTATTATTCTTTCATTTGTATATTTTATTATTATTCTTACATTTATTCGCTACTTAAAAAGTGTAGCTAATAATAAATTTTATTTCCGTAGGAATTCTGCGAGAAATTGAATCTGAACGAAAGCGACCATGTACTGGACGTGGGCTGCGGAATTGGAGGATCAGCATTTCATATGGCCGAGAAATACGGATGCAAGGTGCACGGAGTCGACCTGTCCACCAACATGATCTCATTAGCTCTCGAAAACCAAGCCCAGATGCCCTTAAATGTGAAGACGAAAGTATCGTTTGAAATCACTGATATCACGAAACAGACTTACCAGGCGCAGTCGTTCGATGTTGTGTATAGTCGGGACACTATACTCCATATTGGGGATAAAGAAGCACTCTTTAAGAACTTCTGGGTAAGACGAAACTATTGATAAAGCAACAAATAAATATTAATGTATTATGGTTTCATTTTAGAATTGGTTGAAGCCCGGAGGCCGTTTGTTGATTTCCGATTACTGCCGCGGGGACCAATCACATAAGGAAGATTTCTTGCGCTACGTTTCCCAGCGTGGGTACCACTTGCTCACGGTAGCAGAATACGGAGATCTTTTGGGCAAAGCTGGATTCCATAATGTTCAAGCTATTGACAAGACGTCGTACTTTGTTGATATTTTGCAAGAGGAAATTAAACACTTCCAGAGCATCAAGCAGTCTTTCTGCGAGGTAATTATACAAGCCTATTGAAACTGAATTACTTTAAAGACTGCATGTATTTCTGCGGAATTTTTAACATGTTATTGGGAATTTTCTACAGGAATTTTCGGAGAAAGATTTCGACTACATATTAGAAGGATGGGAAGCCAAGATTAATCGTTGTGAAGCTGGAGATCAGTCTTGGGGACTCTTTATTGCTCAAAAGTAGAACTGTGACAATTACTACGTTCGTAAGACTTCGGCGTCCTGATTATCAATTGTTAAAGGAAGAATATACCACGCTGCATTTAGAGCTATAAGTTAGGGTATTGTAATTTTTTTTGTTATGTCGTAACGACTTTGTTATGTTGTAACGAGTTCTCATTTTTCCAGAATATATGTTATGAAATGTTGACAAACGCTTTTGTTCTTAGGAGCTACTTAATATCTTAACTCTGGCTGGCACCTCTGACTCAAGAATGCCGATTTACTTTTGCCAGCAGAAGAGGAGTGTTCAGGGATCTTATCTTAAGAAAACTCTTGAAGAGTCACGAAATGCTACACATTTTGTTGAACATTCAATTTTCGTTGTTGCGAAAGTATTACATTTCTTGAATTCGGCAAGACAGTTGCCAGATCATTCCTGACCGTTTTTCGTTGTCACACCTTTTGGTAATATACTAGCCAAGGAATTATTGGAATTATTCAAGATTGAATTTGGGTCGTTTGAAACCTCGAAAGAAGAGGTCGTTCAGAACACTTATTAAATATGTCGCAAGAAACTGAATATGAAGGTAAGATATACCTAGTGTAAGCATGCGCCTCGAACCGATCGCACGACAATAACTGCTGGCAAAGAAAAGCAATTCGTTTGCGTTGTAAACGACGCGCGTCCCGTTCCAACTGTGATCTGGAAGATTGGTAAATGCTAAACTATCTTAAGGCAATGGCTTGTTTTGTTTAGAGGTAGCGTTTTAGTCTTTGCAGGAGATGTTGAAGTTGATAGCGAGGATTATACAGTAATTTCGCGAGTAGACAGGAACACAAAAGCTTCCAAGGGCAGCATTTGAAACGACGTTTAACACCAGAAGATAACAGTAAAGTATTCTAGTGTATCGCTATTTGATACCGTTTTCAGTCAAATTTGCCTCAGCTCCCTTCAGGAGACTGTCGGATCCGTCACTTTACACGACAGGCCAATTTGGATTTCCAGATCGATACATCTGATATCGATATCTATCGATATCGATATCAGGTATCTGAGCAATACTCGATTCATGGTGTAACCCCACCCGCGACCGTGACCCGATTCCACCAACTAAGGCAATTTCGGGCTCGACTGCACATTAGCAGACATTGTTCATGCTTATCCATTTTTCCCCCATTTAGTGAACGGTGTTAGGAAAGCTCACTGTTCTTTTTTATGTTGTAACGACTATATAGTTCTAATTTTTCCAGAATATATGGAATGAAACGTTGATAAACGCGTTTTTTTCTTAGGAGTTACTTTTTACTTCGGCTTTATGTTACTTCGCCACTAGTAACTCAAAAACCTCAAATTTTCTTTTGCAAGCAAAACAGGAATGTGTTCATATAATTTGTCTTAAGATAACTTGAATAATAATAAGAAGAATACAATGCTATTTTTCATTGTTGGGGAGCATTGGTATTCTCATTGTTGGACATTGTTTTAAAATTTTAAGCGTTATTTCATTGTTGAACATTGCAAGCTAGGCCAGTTATTGCTCAACAATGAAATATGAAGCGAAGAGTTAAATCCCGCAAATATACCATAGCTCAGTACAAGCGGTTTATTAGCACAAGTAATTGGGGGAAAACTTTCAGTTAAAATCACTTAATTTCATGAAAAAATTCTTTTGTAGTAAAACTGAGCATACTAATAGTTTAGTGCACAAAAAATCAAAACTTTTTCCTGTGAATAATGAATTAGCAACATGCAAATGAAGTTTGCAACTATGTGAACCATGTCGCCTAAAGAGATGTCCTTTCAAGGACAAAATATGCAAATATGTCCGTTGCATTAGCTGCCAAAGAAATAAAACTTTCTGTTACAAATTGCTTTAAAATCTTACGTAATAAGACGTTATTCGAGAAATCTTGTTCCAAAAGTTCGACGACTTCATTTGGGACAGCAAACTGTGGAGACAAGTTGCACTTTTCACAATCAAAACAAGCGTAGAAATTCTTGCCGATAATTAGCTAAAGTTTTTTTTTTTTTTTTACTTTCTTATGCAAGGCTTTCGCCAAACACTAACGAACATCAGAGCCATCTGTGAAAATCTCGCATAAACAAGCTTAGGTATACGGGAGCCTTAATAACCGCAAATCCTAGTAACTCAAGAAACATTTGCATTATTCCGGTGCTGTATTAAATGTCACGCTTTGTTTTAAATAAAGTCACACAACCTACAATCATATAGTTGAATATCAATACAAGCTCAGTTTCGAGAGGAATTCAATCGTAATGTTCGCCAGAGCCAACTTCTTCCTATAGATTCGATCCAAAAAGCGTTGCAAAGTCCAATAAGGCAACTAATACTTTAACGAAGCCTAAGTGAAACTGACTAACTGCAATTGTAAGAAAGCTTAGATTACAAAAAAAATTTACAAAGTAGGTGGGGTGTTATTTTGCGAATTTGAAACCAGAGGACGATGACTTCGCAGATTCCTTTTTCCTTGCCTTGCTATTTGTTCTCTTCATTTGCTTAGAACTCCCGCATGTAACATGCCAGAGCTGCCAAAGCCAAAGTTTGTTGGCTTCGTATTGCGAACCCCTTAAAAGGACAAACGGTCTTGATCTTGGCCTTGCCATCCTTCTAAGGCGATCTGTAATTCCTTATTCCAGGCCTGCCTTGTTCCATCTTTGTCTTCTTTTGGTCTGCATAACTTTCCTCCAAACGAGTTTTTCTTAATTTCCAAAGAAAAAACTCCCAAGAAAACCCTTCCTGTACCTGAATCAACCTATCCACTCGAACCAACACATTCTGCAATAACCATAAATAATTTTTAACCTCTCCACTAAAAAAAGCCTATACAATACAATACGATCCGAAACCGAAACAACCCCTTGCTCTTAAACTAGAAATTCCATGAGAAATAGAAAGTGCGCTCATTCAACATCACCCAGATTCCCGCCATTTATACCAACGACGCCATTGCCACGCTTTCACCTCTATATTAACCGTAACTTGATAGGAGAGAAAGAGAACTTTTTCTTTGACATTCTAAACTAGCTAGTTATGCTCTAAACATCCCTACCTTGGCACCCAGCCGAGTCCCAACAAAGAAAAAAATACTAAAAAATTCGAATACAACGACAAACCAGAAACCTGAAGTGGTGTTAACAAACAATGGTTTGTATAAAGATGAGCTAATTTGGAACGGGCGGAACCTCGATTGAGCATGATTACTTACTTTTTTGTAAGGCAGATCGACATCAAGGTTAGAGTGAAAAAGTGTATAGGAAATCCCACCCAAAAATTTACGTGGCTTTTAGTGCCGCTTTTCTTTTCCCTCGAAGCCCAGCCTCCCTCGCCTCTCCTATGATTTATCTGTAGACGACGTTGGCTCATTCTGGACTCGAAGCAGCACAAAACGAATCGAAAGTTGTACAGTTAAAACTCTCAGTTGCAAAGGTGGTTTCCTCTTCTTAGCACTAAAACATTTGAGCATTGTGGGGATCAGTGGTCCACGAGCTACACGTTCGTTCAGACGGAGTCAGCGTCGCATTGTACAATTTGCATAAAATTCATAATCTTAGTGAGGGGAAAAAAGTGACATCATCTTTACAACGAACTTTCACGTTGCGTGCTACTTTTACAATGCAAATTGTGTGCTTAATTTTGGTAAGTATTTGAATGAATGACTCGAGTTTGGGGATTTTGGGTTTTAAATGTCAAGTACATCTGTAGATTGGGTGGGCGAATTTGGCCTATGCGGTATCATATTTGGACAACCCGGCACAATACCACGTCCAAACAGACGAAGGAGACGAACGCTCGTTCAAATTTCAAACCTGGTCAGGCCAATATCGCAAAGAAAAGCGTTTAAGTGATGGAACGGTTTTCGGTAAGTTTGTTTCAGTTCAATACGATAGTTTGAATGCTGTTTTTCAGGTTTATACAATTTTTACAGCCAGTGAGTTAGAGCGTTTCGTCGGTCTTTTAGGGCTTGTTTCATTATTCATTATTGCGTCGTTGCAACATGGGTTACGAACGATGCTATTGGTTTCGAAAACATTGCCAACGGTGCAATAACTATGAATAACATAATATAACAGGTATCATTGGTTAAACACATGATGCAACGACGCAACAATGAAGAACGAACGAGCAACCGCGTGTAATGGTGCCGCGAACAGGGATTCAACTTAGCAAACTGAAGAGAAACTTATTTTCTTAAATGTCTCAAATCGTGAAAAGGCGTTCTGGCGAAAGTGAAAAGCTTGCCTTCATAATGCTGAACATTGGAATCTAACACGAGAGGTCTGAGAACTGCACTAGGAAGCTGTGAAGTAGTGCGGTCTGGTTTCGCTCGACTGAGTTTTTAACTCCCGCCAGGCCTATTCGAGCTTGAAATTTGTTGAAAGTTGAAATCGACATCGTTTTTGTTTTTGCAACAGGCTCGTATGGTTGGGTGGATGCCAATGGCTATTTACGCTTGACCGATTACATTGCGGACGCTAAAGGGTACCGCATTTCCAAGCAACACGTCGAATTCGTGGGCCTTCCCACTGATCCTCCAACAACAGTTTTGGACTCCATTAAACCAGAAGAAAGTGTTAACAATCTCCACTATGCGGATCCTCAAAACCCAGACGACACTCCTCTGACGTCAGTTCCGGTACCAGCAATAACCCAAAGTGAGGAGATTTTGCAACAAACCTACGAAGGTCCTCACGGCCAAGTTAGTCAAGTTGCCCATGTTAATACAGCTGACAGTGCTGCGAAAGATGGTTCTGAATTTAAGTACCACTTAGGCAATCAGTTTCAGGTAAATTATTTACATAATTTAAGAAACAATTGAAATGGAGGGAATAATTAGAAAAAATTATAATGGTTTTCATTTTAGGAGGAGAAAACTGTGGAAGATGGTACGCGACAAGGTAAATACGGGTACGTGGATCCATTTGGTATTCTACGTGTGGTGAATTATAAAGCAGGGGCTCAGGGGTTTGAAATTGAAAAGGAAAACTATCACCTTGGCCTTGATTATGGACGCAAAATATGAATGACCTGAAATTTACTTGGGCAATCTGCCCACAGATTTTACATGGTTTCTCTTTCCTGTTTCCTGTTTTTGGCTTAGACATAGGATGCAGCAGCGCATACACTTAACCAATTAATGATCTCGACAACCTGACCAGTGCCATAAACTCGCACATTTTTGTACATATGCACTTTGCTTAAGGCGATCCGAGAAAAAAATGTATGCATTCCATCCGATTGTTTTCTATTACAGCTGTTACCTAATACACATCTTTACCTTAACCTAGCAAGCCCTTTTTTATAAGAAAGTTACAATTTCCTAGGAAAACCCGCGTTTTTCGTCAAACATTGTAGTTTTCCGATGAAATTAGCGACCGCTAGATGGCAAAATTTTTTCATCACGAAAAGCCCAACAGGTACTCCGGTTTCAAAATCGGGAGGTAAAAGTGAAATTATGTGTCACATTGTTGCAAAACGTTCTCCGGAAAAAGAATGACAAATAGGTGTCAGTAGAGTTCAAAATTGGTAGTGGGATTGAAAATTAATTAGGTTAGGTTAGGTTAACGAATCGTTAAAACTTCTACTTTCTTTCACGCCATTAGCTGAACTACTGAAACTAGTGTCATTCGCGCTGGTCGAAAAGGGGCACAAGAGGGTCAGTTTTGACAGCGGGATACATTACACCGTTTGTTACTAAATTCGTTTTACGTGTTGGAAAAGCAAAAGCAAAAACAATAAATAAACGTAAGTCGTGGTACATAACAGGAAAATCGTGCAATTTGGTACACATACGTCGTACATGGCTTTCAATGACAGAATCCAACGCTAGATGGCCCAATCTTTTCATTAAGAAAAGCAAAAACAAAATAATAAATAAAAACAAGTCGTGGCACATAACAGGAAATCCGATATTTTTCTTATCACGTAAGGTTTATGACCTTCTAGTGCTTTAAAACTGGATACGTGAGCAACTTAAGACATTAGTTTCCTGATTTCGAAGCCCTATTCCACTCCAAAATGTAAGTATGACTTGCTATTTGTATTTGTGTAGTTTTCGTGTTTTTCATACGCTTTATAACCCAACAATGAAATGCTAAAATTACAGCATTTTGATTGTGTGTTAAATTTGTTATTAGGACATCCATTAATTGGCCAGCTGTTGGTGCAAGCATCCTACCCAATATTGGTGGATGGCTGGGTGGAATTATCACAGCTAAAAACGTCAAAACTTGGTACAAAGTAAGTTTCGAATATTACATAGCGATTTTTCGAGTATTACGTAATTTTCTAGTTTAAGTCAAGGTTAAAGAAAACTTTGTAGTTATCTTTACTTGGGAACACTTTGATGTAATTGAAATCAAATTCCAAATTTCAGTTTGATCTTAAGTCAGTTACATATGGATTAAAACAGAATTACCACCTAATTAAGGCAATTAAATTTCAGCTTAACTTAGACTACGTAATTAACCCTTTTTTATTATAAGGTCTAATATTAATAAGGCCTTGAAACATTAATAACTAAGAAATTATAATTAATAAATAATAATATAATTAATAAGTAACCATATAATACGTCATTTATAATAAATATCTTATCTTATTATTTAATTATAACTAATTATACAGTGTATAATTAAGTATTTATAAAAGACCTTAAATGAACTAATTAATAAAAAAACATTTCAGGATCTGAATAAGCCCGATTGGCGTCCTCCTAATTGGGCTTTTGGACCTGTATGGACTGCCTTATACACTTCAATGGGCTACGCGTCGTATTTGGTTTGGCGAGATGGAGGAGGCATTGACGGTAAAATTAACCACACCTGAATAGTTACAAGTAAAATTTTCTTTTCTTTTTCCTTACAGGACCTGCTCGACTACCTTTGACGTTGTTTGGCACGCAATTAGCCTTGAATTGGGCCTGGACGCCCATATTTTTTGGCGCCCACAACCTAAAATGGGGTTTGCTCGAAATCTTAGCACTGGATGTGGCAGTGCTGGCCACCGCAAACGCGTTCAAAGAGATTAATTCCACCGCCGGACTTATTTTCCTACCTTACATCGCTTGGCTGTCTGTAGCGACTGCACTGAATTACGTAGTCTGGCGCGACAATCCCAAGAAAGCCGGCACCAAGCCCTCAAAGAAAGCCGATTAAGCTTTCTAATTCCTTTTCAATTAACAAAAGACAAACAAATATTCCTACTTAATTTACGTACCTAGCAAAAAAAAAAAGATTCTGGTTGGGTAATAAAAATACATTTATATGACATTAAAAAAGGCAAGTTTTTATTTTATTGCGGTTAGTGAGGTTGATTAACTAGATTCCTAAAAACAATCCACGTTCCTTTTTTTGTTGCAATCTTGCAGCCAGAGCCTTGCCTTTCACCCCCAATAAAATCACGTGATAAAACTCGTGACGTCATCACTCTTTTTTCAATATGTACAACAAGCTCTATGAAGGAATTCTTGCAGCTTGTCCAGATTCTGGCAAACAAAAATCCATCACTAAACGAAAGAAAAAAAAAAGGTTTATTAGAATTATTACTTAAACCGATCTCGGCCTTAGCGCAACGTAAAAAAAAAAAAAAAAAAGGCGAAACCCAAAATCAAGCCCAAAAAGCTGCACACATGCGCAAAAAAAGCCCACACCTAATCCTTACAAGGCGACTGAGCTGGCAGATGACGATGTGTCACATGAATGGTGATATCAGAAGATCCCGGTGACAAGCAAACTGTAAGCCAAAGGTACCAGAAAATTATTTCTTCCCAAGAGCGAAAAAATTAGGGAAAAAATTAAACTAAATGAGAAAAATAGGGTAAATAAAGAAAAAAAAAGAAAGAAAAGGAGTCTTAGAAGCACAATGCAGACCTCCCGTTTCGCCGTGGCAGTAGCAACCCCGAAGCGTGGAATTACCTCCGCGAGCATTCCGCGGCATGTCGCATTGCTCGCACATTTCCAAGGCTGGGTGATTGCTGAAGGTGCACACGCTGCAATCCCAGTTTTCCTCCTCACCAGGAACACCAGGTGAATTGGCTCTCGCAAGGGGCATCACATTGGGGCGACCTTTAGTAAAGAGGAGAAAAAAATATTATAATAGTGTTATATTAACTGAATATTCACTATATTTTATGCTATTATGGAACTGGGGCTTTCAGTTAAGATGCTCTTAATTGTCTTCATTAAGAACATCTTAACTGCTAGATGAATGAATCTAGTAGATCAATTAAGAGATTTTAAAAGTACTTGGAGCAGGTTGTTGGGCTACAGGGTACTTGGTAGCGTCCGTTTCGCCTAAGGGTACTCCGCCAGGGTAAGAATCGACTCTTTGAGTCATCCGGTCACAGTCCATGCGTAAACGCCAGTTTTCTTCTCGTAAGGCTTCCAGTTCTCTCAACTATTTAAGAGATAAAATGTCATAATTTACATGTCTAATAACAATAAGCTTAGAATTAACATTTACATTTATTAATATATAAATTTGTTCCCTAAGGCTCCCGTGTACCTAAGCTTATTGACAGGAAAGGGTCATAGATATCTATGACTCTTTCCCACCAGTAAGCTAAGGTATACGGGAGCCTTAATACTTTTAATGTCTAACCATCTTTAATCCAAAGTAAGAAAAGAAATCGATAGCTAATTGCCGGCAAAGTTTCTACGCTTCTTTTGATTCTGAAAAGTACAATTTGTCACCCCAGTTGCTGTAGCAGCACAATAACCTCAATCAAGTGGTCAAACTATCGGAACACGATTTCTCGAAAACGGCTTGTCAGATTCGAAAGCAAACCAAAATAATTTTTTTTTATTAGCAGCTAACCCACAACTGAAGGATAGATTTTTAGGTAACGTATTTCTCATAGTTGCAAACTTCCTTTTCACATTGCTAATTTATTACCCACTGGAAAAAAATTGTGCATTAGTTGTGCACTACCTGTTAGCAAGCTCAAGATTACAGTCAAAGAATTTTTTCCTTTTCATTGCACTAGTTCTCTCCAAAAGTTGGCCCGAAATCCCCATGCTAACCACCTATATAACATCAGTGCCATCTTTTGATAATTCTCACTATACCTTTTTTTGTCAAAAGATGGCAATGGTGTCATACCATGAGAATTATGCAAAACTTGAGACAGAAATTTATAAGAAATTTAACGATATAATTGAAAACTTCTTATTTTAAAAATATCGTAATAAAAATAAGTAAGACAAATGAAGTAATATAAATGAAGATATAACATATTATATATAAAATCTTCATAACTTGAGTAAGTTTAAATAAATTATACATCCAAATCTTGGACGCTGCATTTAAGGACACTTTTATTAAGATATTTGTAGAAAAAGAATTTTCCAATTATATCGTTCAATTTCTTTTAAACTTATGTTTCAAGATGCGTGATTCTCATGATATAGGGGTATGACAGCAGTGCCATCTTTTGTCAAAAAATCAGCCACTTGAAGTCCACAGTGGCCTTACATACGGATATTTTCCAAAGAAATTATGGAAAGGCTTCTAATACTCGTTACTAAAAGTCGGCAAATAAATAGACTAGCAACAGGCATTAGCCTACGCTGGTTATAATAATATTAAATAAAAAAAAATAGAATATTTATGTAATTCATCATCTTTTTTTTAAGTAAAGATATTACAAAAGAACGTTGCAAAAAGTCTTACTTCGGGTGGGGTTTGGATTTGCAAGCGTTTTTGAGCTTCCTGCAGCTTCCACTCGTTCAATTCCTTGCACAATTTATCGATTACTTCCTTTAAGATAACCACGTTCCGTTTTTCTTCTTCAAGCACCCTCTGGAGTCGTTCTCTACGTTCTAACTGTTGATGCACCAATTCTGCAAATTAATAAAAACGAAAAAATGAATAAAAAGAAATTATTACTCCTTGATTAAAAAAAAAATCATCCACAAGCGTACTAATTATTAATAAAAATAAATTAAAAAATTATTCCAAGTTTTCTAAATACTAAATAGAAACATTACATAGAAAATCACAAAGGAAGGAAAGATATTTAATTAAAAGGAATGTAAAGAATCGTGGGGATGTTACCTCTGTTTTCAGGTCTGCTATAAAACACTGAGGGTTGTTCATGGTAAGATGCTATGGATTTGCTATTGGCTGCTGACGGCGACGGCGTGGAACACCCAGGACCATTTGCTCTTGTTCTCACAGCCGAAACGGAGCCTCCATAAGGCCCGATGCTGATGGACAGCCTGGATTGATACCCGGAAGGATCTATTGACGTCGACGCGTACGTTACATGGCCGGGGCTCTGTAACTTTCCCTCGGGGTTCACTGACAAGCTCACAGAGGTGGTTCCTCTACGACTATTAGGCACAGGACTATGCGCAGGGCTCAAGGGAGGTAAAGGCGAGGTCAGGTCGATGTCGGGGCTATATAAAGTTGGCGGAGCCAGAAAATGGGGACTCGGATCCACCTAATTATGAATAAAAAAGATAATTTTTGAGTTATAAAGCACAATTTGAATGTCAATTCAAGTGTTACTTCAACGGCAACTCTCTTGAGCTTATCAAGGGTTCGATCTAGTATTGCTGGCAAAGGACTGGAATTGCTGCGAGCACATTCGGGGTTGGAATTAGCGTCTAACGTAGCTAGAGCCAATTGAGCCGTGGAAACCGCCAAAACGGGGGCACTCGATTGGTGCATGAGTCGATGCAGAGTGGTGTTGCTACGAGGGAAATCGGCTGAGAATTTCCTGGAGCTTGGTTTGGGGGATTCGGTTTGCTTTCCTGGTTTGCTTTCCATTGTGGGTGCCGTGGATAAAGGCTGATCAGCTGGGTTTATCAGTCCCGATAGGTTTGGCGTACTCTTGGAGGGGGTTGCAGCTCGGTGGACTTGTTCATGAGATAAATATGCTTCACTCAAAGCTTTCTGGTACTTTGCCTGTAAAACGAAAATGGAATTTTATGTAACAGATTGCAAATATGGACTATAATGTTTTGAAAATTAATTTTTTAAGACGGCACTTTTACTTTGTGAATGCAAGACGTAATTACAGGATCAGGAACTGTAGGGAACTTTTGTTTTAGCTCGTAAAATAGTTGTAAGAGTTTGATATGGCTCAAATCAGCCATAGCCAACCATCCAATCCAGCACTAAGCACCAATCTGCACCTCATAGCAAGCTCAGCAGACCTGGCAAAAGTTGTTATTTGTATTACAACACACAACTATGCAGAATAAGTCAAGGGTTCACTTACCGATTATTTTGCCTATTTTTAAGCGAATTTTTAGCAGCAAAATAAACAATTTATCCACGCAGTTCTCACAGAACCTCAACAAAAACAAACTGAAATTCTATTGAGCCAAATCCCTCAGAGGCGTGGCTCACTCAGCGCGGCTGATTTGAAATTCGTATTCTTGGTTCCTTATTTTTGTATTAAAAACTCAGATGCATAGTGATATTATATAAGGAATCACTATTAAACTTCCGAATAAAATGTAGTCCTAATAACTAAACATTCTCGTTCGTTTAAAAAAGTCGTACTTGAAGGGTTTCTTGAACTTGAAAGGAAGAAAAGGGTTTCCCTTGCCCCGAATGGGTTTCTACGTCATCGCTAGCAAAGACCTTTAAATAAAATGCAGTGGATAGCGCTTAACAAGAAACCGTGGGGACCGAAATATTTTCTCGAGTTAAACGAATTTCGTGCTAAAAGATATATGTAAAAAAAATAACAAATGGTTTTGATGTCGTGGTAACAGTTAATATTCAAGTTTATCGTACTTGTACTGTACATTGACAGTTTATACAGTTTAAAGCACACATAATGAATTTAAATAATTTTAACAGACTGTAAATAAAAAGAAATGGTTTGGCTGCCCACAGACAGTTGGGGCCAGGAACACAAAAACTTTAACCTAAGTCGGGGATGTTGCTAAGGCCCTTCCCATTGGAAGTATTTTGTCCGGACCGGAATATCATTTTGTGTTAACAGATGTTTCGTGTTAAGCGGTTTCTATAGGTTTCATGAACCAAGCGGTTTCGTGTGCTACCAAACTTCCGTCAAATTACTGTTGCTAAATTTCCGACTAAAATCTAGTCCTTGATCTTTTTTTTTTTTTAAAGCCGAAATGCCTTGCTCCAAATGTGTTTCTACGTCATCGCTTGCAAAAGGACGTAATATTACGTGAAAATGTTTAATTACTTAGTCAATTAATTTGACTATCTAGAATGCACGATAATAGACATAATTAAGCACGTTATACGTCTTATGAGTAATAAACTACTACCCGTCCTTTTAAACTTGTATCTTGAATTGCAAGTCATTGGTCAGCCGGTCACGTGATGCAGCTTGTTTATATTCTTTGTTGTCATAGTGGGAGCATATTCCCAACAGTGAAATTTTTCAGTAATACCATAAGCACAACCAATAAGCATAAAACAGTTCTTATTTCACCTACGCAAGAAGAAAGTAAATGTTTAATGACTGCGTGTTTAACTGTTAAAATTACGAATAATTTTCCCTGTTTTTTTCCAGATGGAATCGAGAGGAAAAGAAGAAAGTCAAGAACAAGTACAAGAACAAAGCTCGGATGATGTCATACCCAAATCGGAAGTTATTCGTCAACAATCTGAAGCTAGGCAAATTCCCAGCACCATCAATTCTGTTCGTCAACGAACCGAAAGCGAAAGTTCGATTACGCAAGAATCTTCCTCTAAATCAGAAACTAAACGACAAAGAACCATCTCAGCGAGTTTGACCAGCCCCAACAGAATCATTCCTCCCTCTCCACCAGGATTTGTATCCTTGGAAGAGATCATGAAGGCTGCAACTGGGATTGGGAATATGGTCTTGGCCCATGAGATTGCTGTTAGCGATAATTTTTCGCTGAAACCACCCGAATTGCCAGAAAACAGGTATTTAAAAACAACAACACGAAACACAAGAAAATTTTCTTGTTTTCGCGAATCCCACCTTGATCTATCATATTCAAATTTGTATCTTATAGTGTTGAGAAGCACATTAAGGAAATTATGCACAAAGCGTTTTGGGATTGCATGGAAGAAGAATTAAAAAGCAATCCGCCTAAGTATGATCGTGCGTTGATCCTGTTTGAAGAAATCCGCGAAGTTCGTTTTTAATTGTTTTAAAATAGTGTACTTTTTAAAGTTCTGTAATTTTTATTTCTAGAATATGTTGAATCTGATCTTACCACATCAGACCAGGACTGCTCAAGAAATCAAAGAGAAGCTAGACTTGGACCTCATTAAGCAGCAGTCTGACGCAGGAGTCTTGGATTTGCGTGTACAGATGTTTTAAAAATTGAAAAAAAAATAATAAATGCATTTTTCAACTTTTGGGTCTAGAACTATCTCCAGTATATCCTCTCCTTGATGGGACGCATGTGTGCTCCCTTTCGGGACGAAAAGATTCGGGAATTGACCCAGATTCACGACATAATTCCCTTGTTTCGCGGAATTATGGAGACTTCTGAATTGTTGCGTTTGGACTTTGCTAATTTCGCCATTTCGCAAGTCAAGCCGCATATTGTGGCCCATGGCGTGCAGTACGAGCGCGAGAAATTTGAGCAGTACTTAAAAGTCACTCCCGGTAAAAAAAGAGAAAATTAACTAAAATTTCTCAAAACGAGTGATTTTTTGCTTTTGTTTTAAATAGATGGATTACACAATACGAAATTGTGGTTAGCTCGTCATGTGGCTCAAGATAAGGCTCCATTGAAAATCTTAGCTGACGCTTATTTGGAACTCTTGGAATGGAACCCAGAAAACTCATTTCCAGAAGTAAATGTTTCGAGAATTTTCAAAATAAAAATACAATTATAACTGCTTATGGCTTTTTAGACTCTAGCTGTGGACGAACTACGATTCCAGGACTTGCAAAAGAAGTTTTTTAATCTTCATATACTGGGTTCGGTCCTTTTAGTAGCGTTTTCGACGGTAGCAACTGGGTTGCAACACGTAACGGAGTTTCGGACCCAATTCAAGCAGCACATTGAAGTCCTTCTTGGCGATATTTATTCCAATCAGTAAGGTTCAGTATTCTGTAATAGATATTTCTATTATGGTGATAAAATAAGAACGGTTTTAAGCTTATAAAAGAAGGAAAAATGTTTGGAAATAATAATTGAAACAAATTTTCGTAGGGCACTTGAAGCTGTTGTCCCGAATATCATTCTGCAGATTCTAAATGAAGTGTCGGCAGCTTTACCGCGTTACGGGCAGTCTGAAATGACGCCTACAGCTAAAGAAGTCTTGGAAATCCAGCTAAGGCAGCTCGCTAACCCGGACAATCGTATTCGCCAATTAGTTCGTAAGAATTTGAATCGAATTGTGACTTTTGTTGTTTTACCAAACGAGAATTTCAATTTATATAGGATCTCGCGCAATGGGCTTTCTGGAAACTATAATCAGCTCTGAAACCATGCAACCTACACCGATTCCACCTGGTTTATCCCTGTTAAAAGAAGAACTAACTCGCTTGGCTGGACAATTTGCTCGTTTGGTGTCATATAACCGCTCCGTATATGTCTCGTTTTACACTGATATCATATCTCAGCTCAGTGGTGCAAATTAATATATCTCTTTGGATGAAAATCATAGTGAAATGGCTTCTTTAAAAAAAAAGTGACTCTTCGGTAGCTGTGGTTTTCTTGCTTGTAAAAAAAATTTTTGATAATACATTATTCGCGCTATGCTTTCTATAAATCATGTCCTAATTGAATAATTTCGCTAACAACAAAATCCATATCATCAGCCGTGGGAGGAGGTTGGCAATGGATGACCATACGGAAAAAATTGACGTGTTGTTTGCAAGGCTGATAGCCTATCATTAAGTTCCCGGTTTTCACCATTCTCTCCTTAATTTTGGGAGCCACCTATAAAGAAACAAATGTAATGTACATAACAAAAATAAATATAATACACAGCAAACAGTCTAGTTTCTAGTGAAATTTTCCTTCTCGTCTGGCTTCCTGACGTCGCAGACAAACAGTTATCTCCATGGTTACCGGATAGCCTTTTTTGTTTTTATTTACTGTTTTAAAGTACTGAGAAATGTACAGTAACCATGGTAGCCACTGCTGCAAGTCTACGCCAAAATAGTTTTGTGACGTGACACCCTTAAATCTCAAAAAAGAGGACCCCGTGTTGGTTTTCTGACGTCACACAACTATAACCATGGTTACCCGAGATTTTGTTTTTGCATCTGCGCGAAATTTTAATTAAGTTATTAATAAATAAATAAAAAGACAAATAAAAGAAGAAAATAACAATGGTGGCTTTCTGACGTCACAGATAACGCTGATATCCATGGTTACCAAGACTGTGTTTTCGTTTACTGCTTTAGCATGGGAAGTCAACAGTAACCATGGTAGCAACTGCTGTAAATCCTCGCCATAATTGTTCTGTGACGTCGGAAGCAAAATTTTGCTTTTACATTAATATCTTATTTGCCGCTTGAAATATGGAAAAATTGATGTTAATATCTTGTTACCAGAGATAGTTTCTTATGCCACGCTTCGTCTTCAACTTCGTTTCGAAGACTAGGTGGAATATACCAAAAACAGACGTTGGTACAACTGCTTCGAGGCAAAACCATCCGAAATCCTTCAGTTTGCGTCAATTTGTCGTGCAAATACCTAGAAAATCGAGTCCTTTGTTATTCACTTAGCTCTGACAAAAACGCGCCTTAGTAATCCTTTAAAGGTTCGGCAAAGATCTTGCTAAAAAAAGGCAATAATTGAAGAACAAATATTTTAGTTTACTTACTGAGTACAATGGAAAGCATTGTTGACCGATGCTTCAATGCCAGAATCTCCGTGAGCTTTCCACATAAGCCAGAGCTTAAAAGCATCCACTTTGCGTCCACATTGGACGCTTTTATCGCCGGTGTCATAGCTCACGTCGTAAAACTTGTCCTGTTGGAAGAGATACGTCGCCGATGCGCTGTTACACTTATGCAATAACCCCTAAAATTAAAAAAAAATTCTCCCTAATTCCGAAAGATTATTCCTACAAAAATGTAAGGTAAGAATTCAAAACCTTTTCGCGAAGGAGAAACGCGGAACATTGCAAAGGGGCGCCTAGCATTTTATGCGGATTCCATACAACGGAATCTGTTCTTTCAACGCCGTCCATGATATGTCGCAACTTTTTCGACGCCAACACGCTTCCACCCCAACACGCCTTAATAAAAAAAATATTAAAAATAAATTAAAAATGGAATAAAAATAAATTTAAAAATATCAATAAAATAGAAAATATCAGTAAAAAGAATACAAATAAAATAAAAAATATTCAAAGAAAAGAAAAATTAGAAATAATTAAAAAATTGGCTCACATCAACGTGGAGCCACAGACCGTACTTTTCGCACACGTCTGCCAATTCAGGTAAGGGATCATAAGCACCCAAAACTGTTGAACCGCAGGTGGCATTGACGAAAAATGGCACCTTGCCTTCACCTAAATGCTGTTCTACTAGTTCCGCTAGTTTCACACCTGTCATCCTTCCCATGTCATCTGTTGGGACCTTGACAACATTGTCTGTCCCCAATCCTAGCCAGTTAGCGCCCTTCGTCAGAGAATAATGACTCTAGTTACAAAATAGGAAAAAATCTGTCAGAGTTTCTAACTGACATGAAAAGATTTTTTTTTTTTTTTTTACCTCGTCTGAGGTGTAAGCAACTAACGTTCCTACGCTGGCCATGCCCTTGGTTTTCACGTCAGGGAACCTTTTGTAGCGAGCCAAGACCATTCCATACATATTGGATAAACTTCCACCTATACCAAGCGATGGTATTAAACTTTTTAATTAAAAATTCTAAAATTTGTTACAAGACTTACCGGGACAAAAAATCCCATCGCCATCTGTCCAGCCGATAAATCTACGCAAATGAGCTAGAATGTGATGTTCAGTAAGGATGAAAAACGGTGCGACTTCAAACGTGTGCCTAAAATTCGCAGAAAAACGTTAATTGAGGAAAATCTTTTCTAAAAATTCTATAAAAATAACTCAAAATAATATTATTAACGAAAATAAACTTTACAGATTGGTGTTTAAAGCTTCGGTAAGCCACGTACCAGCCAATCCTACAGGATCTACGCCATGATAAAGTTGATTGTAAAAACGCGGATGGTTCGTCTTCACGCTATATCGAATCGCTTTTTGGCACAACGCCAGCAGTTCGTTTTCTTCCACCGAGTTCCCCACTTCAAAGTCCACGGCTTTCTGTGAAAGGAACAAGAGATAAACAACTACAAAAAATTTAACCTTGAAAAATGAGGAATTTACTAATATTTTGCATATCAACCTACCAATAACTCGGCAGGGTGCAAGAAATCGATGATTTTCGAACTTGATGAACTACCAGTCACTAAACCTTCGTCTAGCACTAACTTCGCAACTTTCTCCAGGAAATCCCCGTTCAAACTGAGGTTGGCCAACGAGCCGTTTATGGCATTGGAAGACATTCTGAAAAACGAAGAAACACAAGGAAAGTGATGTTTAGTTGAAGCATAGTCCAGTAAGGACCTTGACAACCTGCTCCACATATCCCACTACTCGAGTTCAACTATTGATACGTGAAAAGTTGAGGTAAACTGGCAAACAAATCACGAGACACTTTCTATACTCTAAACGTAGATAGCTTATCGGAAGACAAAACGAGTGACGTACTTTAGTCGCTGTCTAGGTCTCTATGGTGCGTATTGCTGTCGCTAGATGAGTCAAGAAATTTCGCTAATTAATTTCATTACATAGATTAGAGGGTGAATTCGAAATTTAGATCATCGTTAAAATTTCAGTTTGTTAGTAGCTGTTCCGGGTTCTTTGAAGGCGTGTGGCGAAGTGAGAGGTTCTGGGCAAGTTCTAACACGTAATTTACGCAAAAATAGGTCACGGTTGGCCTTGGGTTGTCCTTAAAAACTTTTTTCCTCACCTTTTCGGCATTGCAACTTGATTACACACGCCTGAAACGCCGGAAGGGCAAGAGCATTGCGACGTCTTCCGTTGTTATAAAAAAGGTTGCATTTGCATTCACGGACATAGCTTCTTTGGCTGGTGAATATGTAGGGACTGCGTGGGCCAAGCCGTTTTATGTACTTATTCCGGCTGCAGGAGAAAGTTGGACGTTTTCTCTAATAGAAAATCAGTAAGATTCGGGTTGGGGCGATTGAGACCAAGCAAGAGACGGGCGTTATCTACAGACAGTGCTGGAGGAAACCCGCGTTATAGTCAAAGTGTGAAAAACTTTATTGACAGTTGAACTGAAGCTGGGTTAAGTTTATCGACGGCACCAAAGGCTCAAATCTTTATAAGAACTAAGATGAACCAGACTTGGGCTTTGGTCTTGATTTTTTCGTTCGCAGTGATAGTGAAAGGATACCCTCACACAGGTAGAGAGTTATTCATTGGTTCCTTAGATTAAAACAAAAATTGGATAAGCAGGGGAGAAAATTGACCTTTGTTTGCGTATTCATTTTGCAGCTAATAAAATAGCAAGTTTATTATTACTGCGAGATAGAAGTTATATTGTTAGTTCATAATTGTATAGGCCAGCGGAATAAACGGCAAGAAGATATTTGGTTATACCAGTATCCACCGTTTGGCAATGCGCCGCCAGTGGTGGGCGACTCGAGCTCAAGTAGCACAAGCCTGAACGCCATCAGGGAGTCCGGTCGCCAGAACCAACCGCAGGGAGCAGCATCGACGTTTAACGCTCCACTACAGGAGGAGTTTCAGGGTTTCAAATTTTCCGACTCTTTCGCGCCAAGTCCACTAATGCCACTGTCACGGCCGGATTTCCTGGAACACATGGAGAAAGTGCTCCAAAACTCCCCAGACCAAAGTGCTGTTCAATCAGCTTTCAGCCAAACATTATTTCACGAAGATTTGCCCAACTTCGTGAAAGGTACGTTGACATTGGAAGACTTTGGGCGGCAAGGGAAAAGTGCAGGCACGAATGCTAATGCAAATAAGGATAAGGACGCGACCTCAAAAAATCTCGCTGTCCAAATAGGGGAAAAGTGGATCTGGAAAGGATGAAAAAAGAGAAATTTCGAACTGTATTCCAGTACGAACGTGTTCTAGTTGTGCTCATAAGGGAAAGTGTTCCTGCCATTTTTAAAGTTATACTAATTGTGGTTCTGTCCTTTTTTGTACTTTGAAAAGGGACTAACAAATCTTTCACGCAGTACACTACTAATTAAGAGTAATGTCTTCAACTCCAAGCTGTACTAATACCCAGGAAATGTACATAATTAATTTAATGTGAATTACTCTGGCTTGTTGTGATTTATTTTTCTTTTCCTTAAATAGAAAATAAATATAATGAATAAAGATGAATATAGCAAAGGCTACGCAGAATCTTATTAAAAATTTAAATACCTAAACCAATAGTTTCTCACTTGGGGATTAGTTTTGAAGCGTAGACTTCCTTAGTTACTAATTATGGAGTTTCAACAAGTAAAACCAGTTCACCCAAATTTCTCACTGCTGGCTTGCATTTTCTGTTTATAATAACCCACGCTAGATCGCGGATGCTATCGCGTGGGGCTGAGAAAGTATGAGACGACACCTAGTGTAATAGCAGAAGATGCGATCGATGAACAAAAACAGCTGTTTGGCACGGCCTCAAAAGAGCGTGGAAAAAACGGATAAAGCAGTATTATCCTTAGTTGCAACGTTCAAGTGTAATCCTCGTTGTTAGTGATAATTTCTACGCATATTATTAGTGTGTTTAATGCTCCAATGATAGTAGGTGTCCTTATAGGTAAATATTAGTCCATGTCAATATTTTTTCTTTCGATTTCGCAATCTTTTATTCATAACCGTTACTATTAATAGATCGGAGAAATGTCCTTAGTATAAAATTTCTTGTCAGATTTGGCGTAATCCCTGAGCAGCTCACATGGTTCAAAGGGAGCCCCATAAGCAACCTGATACTTTTCTAAATGAGCCACTAATTTACTCGCACCAAGCGTATCCGTAAACCGGAAAGGTCCGCCCGTGAAAGGTGGGAAACCCAAGCCGAAAACGGCACCAATATCGCCTTCAATCTATTACGTAAAATCTCATTTAACTTCCCCTTCTTTTGTCAAATTTTCCAAGTTTCTTTCAGTGAACTAAGAAGGTCTTATAGAACTTACTGGACTGGCCAAGATATTTTCTTGCAAACACCGAATTGCTTCATTAGCGAATCTTGTTACTAGTCTGAGTTTGATGTCTTCAGCAGAATTAAATCCTTTTGGAGTCTGACTGTACTTCATTAGCGTTTTCATAGCTTCGTCGTTCAGCGGACGATTCTTCGAAGCACCAGAGTAGATAAAGAAACCCTTTCCAGATTTACGCCCTATTTTGTATTAAAAAAAAGAAAGAAAAAGGTGTTACTTTAACAATGTAATTCACTAGCTTTAGGGAATGTATAGTTAAAGGAAGGAGTCGCACATACCCAGAATTCCTTTACCAACAAGGTCTGCCACTCCTTGCAAATTGGCTCCTCCCAGTCTGTCACCATAAGCGGCTTGTAAGCTCTTACCCGCGTGCAGAGCAACGTCCAAACCGATTTCGTCATAAAGTGTAACGATACCAAAAGGGAACCCAGCAGCTTTAGACAACTGATCAAGCTTCTTAGGATCTTCCCCTTCCTAGAAAACGTAAATAGTAACAAATCACCTCAGGAATTGGCTACATTTCTGCTGGACACCATTTTTTTTATTTAATAATACTTGAAGCATTCTTCCACCTTCACCGTAAAGGGTTCCAGCGAGTCGAGACGTGTAAAAGCCAGGACAGTCCCTGACCACGATAACCACCCTCCCTTGCTTCAACCCTACATCCACTGCTGCAGCAATGGTATCCTTCGAAGTTTGATCCGTAGTAATAATTTCCAACAATTGCATTTTTTCCACGGGCGAAAAATAATGCATCCCAATAAACTACAGCAAATCATATTACAGTTTTTTATGTAATATTGCTGCAGAAAGTATTTATTTTTAATGCTGCAGAAAAGTAACAGAAAAGTATTTTTTTACCTTCTCTGGTCTTTTGCTCGATTGCACAATCTGCGCCAAAGGAATCGCGCTGGTATTGGTTGCAAAGATGCAATGATCCGGTGTTACAGCTTCGACTTCGCGGACCACACGCCGCTTTAATTCCAGATCTTCGAATACCGCTTCAATCACCATATCTGATTTGCGAAGGTCTTCATACGATAACGTAGTCTTTAGTCTGGCAGCCGTCTGGTGACTTTGGACGCTATAAAACATCCATCCGTCAGAATCTTTGATATCTTAGTGCCTTTTCAGGATTTTTTGGTTAATTTTTTACCTGGTGATTCGCTTTCGTTGTACTTGTTTGTCCAATCCTTTCCGGACGTGGTTTTCTCCCCGCGTAAGCCCTTCGATCGTCGTGTCTTTCATAACAACGTCCAAGTTCTTCGTTATGCTCACTTGGACTATCCCCGCTCCCATAAGCCCCGCCCCAAGTACTGCCAAGTTTCTGCGGAAAGTTCGCAAGGTTGTTCGAATCCGTTTCTGGATTTTTTTATGAAGTTACTTGACTTCGCGTTCGGGTTCGCCGAATCTGTTTTTCTTGCACTTGATCTGACCGTGGTACAAGCTCCGTAAGCCTCGAGATTCTTTGGTGACCCATAAGTCTCTAAACGCATTCAATTCAGCTTCCAAGCCTGCCTTCTCCCCCTTCTCCAGGCCCGTACGGAAGACTTCTAGAATCTAGAATCTTTTTATGAAGGTTTTGTCAATATTTAGTAATTGATTCATGTTTAAGACCTTAATGGGACCCGGGTAGAGGCCGTGAGTTTTCTTCAAGACCTGCGATTTCACTTTGTTCAGGACATAGTTGCGAATCGGAGCGATTCGAAGGGCTTGGTCCAACAATCGCTCTTGGAATGGCTTCTGACGTTTGACCTTCAGTCGTCCTTCAGCAATGTCCAACGCCGTCTTTATGGCAATACCTTCCATATACTCCAGCGATCTAGTTTATAATTGTATGATGGATACAGGACAAAAATTGGAAAAGAAAAGATTTTAAGGTCTCCGTTTCGACTACTGGCTACCGCAAGGTGGCGGTGATGTTTTGGATGAGTGTGTTTGTAGAGGATTTTTGCGTTTTTCAAATTCATGAAGGCAAGACGAAAAAAAGTTAAATTATTGAACTCTCGGTATTAGTGTTACAAATATTACTGTCAAGAATTTTTTGCAAAAATGTTTTCTTTTTATGTAAGAATGTGTTTTAAGATCTCCCCTTGCAGTAGAAAGCTAAGCTATACGGCAGGCATAAGCGCTCAAGTACCAACCTTTCGTCCCCCTCTTTGATACCGGAACCCAAAGCTGGTATAACGTGGTCAATGATGCCCCATTTCTTCGCTTGTTCAATGCCGAAGGTTTTCCCTGAGAGAATGAGATCCACAGCTTTAAGCCAGGGAATCTGCGCCGGGAGCCGTAAAGTACCTCCACCTATATAAAATAGTCATAGAAAAATGTTAACTTGCCAGAACTACACCAGATGTGGTGTGGTTACGTACAGCCTGGTAGCAATCCGAGCATAAACTCGGGTAGTCCAAACACAGCGGTTTTATTGTCAACGCAGATCCGGTAGTCGCAGGCAAGGGCGATTTCTAGCCCCGCCCCCAAACAGATCCCTTGAACGGCAGCGACGTAAGGCTTGGGCGATTTATCAACCCCTGTAATTATGTGTTGCCCATAGCTCGCCCTCGTAAGAACCTCTTTGGTGTCTAGTTGGCATTCTTCCATCCATTTGAGGTCCACGCCGGCGACGAAGCAGCCCGGTTTGGTAGATGTGATGACGATGGCTTTGACATTCGGGTCCGCTTGCGCGTTCTCGAGAGTCATTTTCGTTTCATCCATACATTCTTGATTAATCGCGTTCACCTGACATTTTTGCAAAAATTCTATTCAGTTTTAATGTTGACTATAAAAACTAAGAGAAACGCGTAGTTTAGGACGGTACAGTACCTTGGAATTGGGCGTGTTATAACGGAAAACGGCTACATTGTTGATCACTTCGTATTGAGAGTGTGTTCGGATACCTCCATCTTTTGTGGAGGACAAAGACCTGATTCCAATGGAACCTGAAAACCAATTACGTATATGCCATTAAAACAATACCGTTAAAACACATAAATAAAAAATACGGCCAAGGAAGGCGGGTTTACACTACGAATCCAGGGTATAGGGGGGACCATCTTCTCGGGGTACATGTTTCTTATTCATTATTGCGCTAATATATCATGGGTAAGGGAATTTTCATTATTGCGTCAGTTCTGCATGGAACTACAAGCTGGGGTAATACTGGGCGGCTCGCAATTAGAAAATTGGTTCCATCTCAGTATTCGTTGCTGCGCGTCGTTTTTGCTGTTCGAGAGTGTGTTAGGCAAGCCTGATAAACGCTACGAGTTCCCGCCTGGTCTTCGGGAAAACGTCGGTGACTTTTCTTTTGGTCGGGATAGGATTATGTTCAATATGGGTGGGGTTTATATATCAACATCGTAACTTTAGCCAAAGTAAAAATATCAGATGGATGTTTATATAATAAGAAAATAAAGAGAAAAAAATAATAAAAACAAAACTCGGACTTGCCTGGTAAATTAGCATAGTTAATCCTGGCATAGTAACTCCTGAGACTGTTTCCTACTCTCCGTAGCATGGTTATTATCCGTAGACAACACTTTTAAACCGTCTGGCTTTGGCTTTGCACAACTATCACTGCACAAATGAAGAGCGAAATGAAGTATTGAAGAGCGAAAAAAAATAAAAAAGACCGGTTTTAACTTATGGCAACGTGTCAAAAGGAACGAATATAGTATGATTACAGTTCTAAAACGACCTTGGATTCTCGTACTTTGGAACTCAGTCTATGGTTAAGACAGGAGAGAATACAGTGATTGTTGGCCGGGAAAGAGCTTACTGATAACTAAGATGTTTGGAGTAACAGTGCGGACTTTTCGATCCTTTGTAAGTGTTATATGAGCTTATCTTGTGTGCGTATATATCAACATGAAAACAAAAGAAGAAATAGATATAAAATCAAGGTAAATCTCGCGAAAAGACCCATGATCTTCAGATATATAGAGAGAGCACTACATCCTATGGGAATTTCCATAATGAAACCGTCGTGCCATTTCATTTTTAATCTCTGGGTTACTCCAGTCACTTAAAGACAGCAAGATTGAATTACCCTTGCTAAACCAGCCAGATATGCCTTATCTGCTTCCGCACTGTTCTAGCCGTTTCATGCAATCATTTTATCTAAAAGCTATTTTTGACTGAATCTTGTCTGTAGCGTTTAAAACCCGTGGGAGATCCTTAATTTGAACCTGGATCACTTAATGATCACTTAAATTGTTTGATAACCCCATTACTTATACACTTCTAACCCAAGTATACAACTTGGCATGAAACACGGTATGTAAGATCAAATTAGTAATAGAAAAACTATTTTTTATTTATTTTTTAGCAGGTGTTAGCGTCGCACAAGTAGAGTGAATGGCTTTTTAGACATAGAAAAGATCGAATTAAGAAACGGCCCGTAAAGTGGACCCTTAGGATTCCATTGATTAACGTTACTGTCGTTTAAGAATGGGGCCTTAACCAGTGGATGTCCATTCAAACCAAGGACATAGTAGTTTTCGAAACCAGAGAGAAACATTAAACTCAAACTGCCGTTTTCGTGGAAAGACTCAACAGAATATAAAGAAGATGCAATAACAGTGCCAGTTCCTTGTAAATGGATAAGAAGCCGTATAGATACGTCTTTCTACAGTGTAGCTTTCTACAGTACAGTCTCGAGAGAGGAATTGAAGTTCCATGGTGTGAATTTTCCTGTTGTTGGTTCCACGTCTCGTTTAAAAAGATACATATAGCGATCCAATTCACACTCAGCTTTAATTTTAAGGCCCAAAATTCCTTTGGGCCAAATTGAGGGGTAAAAATAACTCGGTAAAGCTTCCGTCTTATTATACTGTAAGTAGTACTTTCTGCATGTCCTTGTGCAAGCGTCGCAATGTCTTTGGGTTGACAATTAGGTAGTATTGTGGCACAGTGCTGAGCCGCAGGCATAATACAAATAGAACTATTCTTCTGTACGTCTGCCTGGCGTTGACTGTAGAATGCTTCTATCATAGTCACTAACGCAGATATCCGTAGTCAGTAACTCGCAGATGGAGGAGCCATCTGTTGCAGTACAGTAACACTTGGCAGTACACAAAGCTTTCTGAATGCATTGCAAGCCGCACGCTAAATAACAGCTAAAACCTGAAAATACGATAAATACAACTAATAATTGTCTATGAACAAGTAAGGATAGTTAACATGAATTCGAGCCTTGTTCTTTAAAAAAAGATGGAAACTGGGTTTAAAGGATGATGGGAACCAGAAATTTGGTTGAGAAAAATCCAAAACTGGACTTTTTCTTCAGCAGAATTGCAAATTAACAAGTATTAGCAGTAAGAACTTCAATCTCAGAACTCCCATAGCCGCTTATAAGTCTGTGGTCGTGATATTGTGGAATTGAGGTGAAATAGGTTGTAAGCTGAGTAGTTGTAGATACTACTCCCCAAAAGATAATAATCCTTGTTAAAGTAATATGAATCATTATGACGTGTAAAAGCGGATCACTTGAACCACTACGTTGTTTGTGACAGCGAAGGTTATCAGTGTGATACTCAAGCTACGACTGAGGGATTTTATTGGTTTATTGCTGCTAGCTAAAAATTAATGTGTTTAGATGAAAAACACTGCATAATACTATGGTTGCCATGGCTATTTATTGGCACACAAACAAAACAGCGTATGCTAGCCAAAGTGTTTCCAATGCTTCAGCAAGTAATACTGAACAATACAAGACAAAAAGGGTTTTGCGGATTATATAAAAGCATACACTAGTTAAACACAATTAAACCAGCATTTCAAAGCAGGTGTTAGCGTCGCACAAGTAGAGTGACTTTTTGGACATAGAAAAGATCGAATTAAGAAACGGCCCGTAAAGTGCACCCTCAGAATTCCATTGCTTTGTTGTGCTTCAGTTCGCAATGAATCCAAATGGTGTTTTCGGAATAGTCAGTCAGCAGTATGGCGTGCGAGTTTTAAGCAAAAATTCTGACCGTAATCAAACAAGTTAGCAGTCCCTATATGTATGTTGCTTGGATACAAAATGCAAATACAGAAATGGCACAAGTGTCTACATCGCATTGTATTAACACAGCACAGTACTTGGAAAGGTTAAAGAGTGCTGGCTGGTTGCGAGACACAAAAGAAAGCGGAAGTAATAATATGGTAGTAAATATATTAAAAACTGTAATGTAAGTTGTATAATTAATAATTATTAATGTAATAAATAATATAATTTTTCATTAATTGAGTTCGTCATTGCCACAGTGGATTCCGCTGCCGTTGTCCTTTGTGTACTGCATGATGATCAAATAGTATGTAACAATGGTACCAAGTGCCTATAGCATAACACTGGATCACAAACAGAAAGATAAAAGAAATAAATTTTCTTACAGGTGGAATCATTTTCCTGTTTATAGGAAACAGACCATAGGCGCTGATTTCCACATTCATAGCTGTTATGTAACTGCGGAAAAATTGGAGCTGGGTGTGGTCCAAGGATGTGTGCTCCTCTTTCATTCTGGCATCGCAAAATGGTATCCCAACGACTACTTCCTTGCACTTGTTCATCTAGAAAAATAAAGCTTAGCGCTCAAATCTATTCAAAAGCAAATGATAACCTTAAAGCTCCCGTATAGCTTAGCTTTATAGAAACGCTTTTACGTAAAAAGTTCCCGAGATTCTTGCACAACTTTTTGACAGTAATGTAGGTAATAACAGTATTTAGGAACTTATTATTTTACTTTTTTTTATTTTTGCCTTCATTAACTTGAAAAATGCAAATTAACTTTTCATTTACGCGAAAAAAAACGACATTTCAAATTTGGAAATTTTCTTGCCGTGAAATATTCTAGCATATTTTTTCTAAGAAAACTGGCATACAAATCGAGTACGTGATGACGAAGTTATCTCGCTTACCACTTAATGCAGAGAAGCAATGCGTGTTCACGTATTCACCCAAACAAAGCAATGCGCGCCTTCTAGCGGAGGCTTGGGTGTCACAAGCCAAGCTGTACGGAGCCTTAAAGGCTCTAGCATGCATTAGCTTATTGATTCGAAACAACCACAGATGGCACTGATGTTTGTTTTGTTATGCAAGGTTATGCAAGGCAAGCCTTGCATAAGAAAGTAAAACAAAACAAATAGATAGCTTATTGCCGGCAAATTCTTTAAGCTTGTTTCTGCTTCTGAAAAGTACGTTGTCACCAGACTTTGTTGTAGGGGGCATAGTTTCCCAAATCAAGTCGTCTAACTTTCGATTCAAGATTCATATAAAAAGGTGTACCGGCGATTTCGTATGCTTAAAGTTACTATTAGTGCATTTTTGTATGAAATGTAGGCCTACTATTCTGTGCTATATGTTGCTCCAAAATTCCCCATGGTAACGGTCAATATCGAGCTAAGGTATACAGTAGCCTTACATAGTGTCCTTACCGCTGTTGGAATTAAGTCTGCAGCCCATATTACAAACAAAAGTTCCGCTATATTACGAAATAGCATCAGTATTACCTTGGCAAAGGCAAATATTCTGCCAGTATTTCCAAAAGGATCGCCAGGCCCGCTTTTAGAAACGATGTACAAATAATCGAGTATGTTTAGAACGTGACACGTGAAATAGAGTAGTAAAGCCATGCCAATGTACGTATTGACGGCATTAAAAGCCTTTTCCAGCATGACTGAAATAGCTTGCAGCTTTTGAAGTCGGGTACTGAAAAAGGTATTGTGGCCAAGATCGTCGGTGACTGAATTCTCCCAATTTACAGTATAGTTAGCACAAGAAACTTGAGGGTACAAGTCTTGACGTATTTTGTCGGCCAAGCCCAGGAAATAGCTGGCCATTGTGCGGCAAAATAAGAAAAGTTGAAGGGGCACGATCCATAAGGACATGAAAAAAAACTCCTCCCAAATTGAATACATGGTAGTCCCAATCTTTGGAATGCCTGTACCCAACGTAAAGATGGATGTTCTGATAGCTTTGGATTCCTCATAGGTAAAGTAAGTCTGCATGCTATTAAGTACTATCTATAGCACATATTCAAGTTTTATTCCATATTAATAACGAGTTATGGGGTATTTACCGTTAGGGATTCCACAAGAAGGATTAGAATCCACAAAGGCCATAATTTCGAGGAATTTGAGCTCGAATCCAAAGACTCTTGGATCTCTATGATAGTGTTAAGAGCCAGTTCTAAGGTGGTCTTTTTTGCAAGGCCAATTCGCGGAATAACAACTGTTAAACAAAAAACGCTGCCATAGTACAAGACGTTAACTAGCATGTCATCTTTCTGAATCTTTTTCTGGGTGAGGTAGTCGGTCATTAGGACGATTTGCAAGAAAATAGTCACGAGCCAGAGAACGCTGAAGTGAAACCTGGCGAAACGGATTTGGAGCAATCCGGTACTTGTTTGAGTGGCGACAAGGGGCAAACAACCCATCCATTTGAGAAAGGTGATTACTTTCAAAATAGCTCGTACAGAATTAGGGTAGTACCCTTTTGAAGTGGACCCTATGGATTCCACTTTAGCCACTTTACTTGCCATGTTTGATAATACCATCTTTGAGGTTCGACTCTTGCTCAAGTACTAACGATTTTAGATAGAGTAGGTACAATTTTTGTTCGTACGCAGAGTTTGAGTGTGTTTGTATTGACGTCCATAACAAGAAATGTCAACCATTGCTAATCGTAATAATTGGATGCATCCACCCATGGCACACTTCCTAATGGAAAGGGCATTCAATGTGGAAAAAGTAAGTAGTTGGGCTTCATTTGAACTTCATAGGAACTCTTTTTTTTCATCAGCTAATGTAAAGGACATTCAGCAGCAAATTAGTACCTGGCCATTTGTGATCAATTGTGGATCAAAGATCACTTATTACTTAATAGTGGGTGTTAAGTAAATGGTATTAGTTTTTCAGAACAATGTTCAAACTATGGAAGACGAAAATGTGAGACGTTGGAATGTTTCAAATAGTTTTAGGGATGAATAAAAAGCCTAATGGTATTTTTTTTACTCCGACTTTACTTCTAAACGTTGTACAACATCAAGGCCTTCCAAACACATGACAGAGAAGTTTACATTCACTTAGAAATCGCCAAAGATTTCCTCGGGTTTGTAATTTAGTAGGTATTGGTTTGTTTTAGTGTAAAATAGAAGAAAAGTGTGTTTATGACCGTATCTGAACCGCGCTAAATCTTAATTTGGAAATTTTAAATTATTCACCGGAGTTGTTCACATTCACCGCTACGGTTTCCAGTGCGGTATCCCTGTGTATACTGTGCCATGATCAAGTAGTACGCGATAATAGTGCCGAAAACCTAGACCAAAAAAAAATGAAGATTTTAAAACTCTTATATGAAAATAAGAGTTTGAGTACAGGGGGAATCATTTTCCTGATGATAGTGAATAAGCCAGAGGCGCTGATTTGCACATTCTTGGCTGTTATGTGACTACGGAAAGACTGAAGCTGGATATGGTCCAAGGTTGTATGCTCGTCTTGAAAGTCGTCATCGCAAAACGATATTCTCAAGACTGCTTCATTGCACCGATTCGCCTGAAGAAATAAGACTTCAATACTAAGCTGTAGTCAAAAACATCATATATGTTTACGGCTCTGGGAACTAAATCCGCAACCCATATCACCAACAAAAGTTCAGCTATATACTGAACAAGCGTCAGCGTTGCGTTCGCAAAGAGAACGTATTCGCCAGTATTTTGAAAAGGAACCTTTGACGCGAGGTTTGAAACGTAATGCAAATCGCCGAGGATGTGCAAAAAATGACACACAATATAGATCAACAAGGCCATGCCAATATAGTCGTTAACATCGCCGACTGCATTCTCAAGCTGAACTAAAATAGCTTGTAACTTCTTAAGTCGTTTCGAAAATTTCTGCGACTGGCCAACGCCATCGATCACTGAGTTCTTCAAAATGTCAGCTTGGGAAGGAGAAGGAAGGTCAGGGTACAAGTCATGGCGTACTTTCTCTTCAAACGCCTGGTAGTAGCTGGCTAGTGTGCGGCAAAACATGAACAGTTGTATCGGCACGATCCATAAAGCTATGTAATAAAACGCAAACCAAAATCCGTACATGACGACCCCAATCAGTTGCATTCCAGTGCCCAGTGCATAGGTGGGTGTTTTGGTGATTTCACATTCCCCATCTTTTAAGTATATTAGCAGTATATCAGTATATGAGGCTAGGTATTATCCACATAGTCAGGTTTAAGTTTTTAATTGAGTTTAGTATATCGTTCGTACCGTTAGGAGCTCCAGAATTAGGACAAGAATCGTGAAGGGCCATAGCTTGGAGCTTGTGAAGTTTGAGCACAAAGTTTCTTGGATCTTTTTGATAGTATTGAGAGCCGATTCTAAGGCCGTTATGCTGGCAAAACCAATTCGGGGAAGAAGTATCGTGGAGCAAAAAAGCTGCTACAGTATAAAAAGTTAGCTAATACATCCGGTGAGTTTTGGAGTAATTTAGCCTCGATCATGTAGGCCATGGTCAGGGAGAATAGTAGGGCCATGGTCAGTATCCGGAGGACGGTAATACCATGAAGTCTGGCGAATCGAATGCGAAGGAATCCGGAACTTTTTGACGTGACGACAACCGGTAAACAACCCGTCCATTTCAAGAAGGAGACGATTTTCAAAATGGCTCGTACAGAACTAGGGTAATACTCTTTTGAAGTGAACCCAGTGGGTTCCACTTTGGTTTTACTGGCCTGATTTGAAAATACCATCCATTAGCTTGGACTTTTGCACAAGTACTAAGCGAACTTGAGCAAGATAGCCACTACCGTTGCTTTTACTGACGCGGATATTCAGTTTATTTATGTATTGACAGACAATGGCAAGCGCCCACTACTTGCTAAACCTAATGATTACAGCTGCCACCCTTCTACGAATAGGCGTTTAATTTTAGAAAGTAAACAGCTCTTCATCATTTTCACACTACCGGTCCCGGACAGAAGGACTACGGACCCCGACACTAGGACAGTAATGATCGCGAGCACTACGGGCAATTTAAATGGCACTTCGTACAGAACATATAAAAAGAACGGATAAGACTACAAAATTCGCCCCTTTCTTGACTCGTTTTCACGGTTCAAGTTTAAAGGAATCAGACAAAATATTTTCTCATCGATTTTGTGTTTTTGTTTGCTGAGTGAAACACATTTAACGTACAACACAAAATACTATGCATAAAACACCATAGATTGTGTGCTTTTATCGCTGTCCTGTTTTTCGGCCGTCAATCTTCGAGTCCTACCTACTTATCTGGGGAAAGTTCGTCCAAAGCCACGTCCATAATGGTGGCGATTATTGTCGTCCTACCGAGACCCGGCGTCCTTTTAATGTACTTTTTAGGACGGCTTTTAGTACCTTTTAACCTCGTTGGCCTTTAACCAATGAGCAGAGACGTTCTGAACACGAAATACTATGGAGCTTCATCCTTGTGTCGGGGTCCGAAGTCCTTTTGGCATGTGTATACGTCCCGGGAAACGGATACAAGTGCATTCTGGCAGTTTTTTTCGAGTTGATCGTTTAATGCATATTTAATGAGTCTTTTGACGGGAGCGAAAACCTTTTGATTCGAGTTATGACATACTGTGCCATTGTTCTATAAACTGTTCAAGTCGGACGCATGATCACCGAGTAATTTACTCAGATTAATCGTTTATCTCGTCAATGATTTAAAGCAAGTTAATTCACTTTAACCTTTTCTCGATAAGAAAAATGTATTTTGAGGTGTCGTGCAAATAGTCGCTTCAAAAAAGAGCAGGAATGGACACGTAGTAATTACAGTACGCGTTCGGTTTATAAAGTAAGTGTAGGAATTACGGTACTCAATCAGTTCAAGCGAGTGTTTTCTGTTTGAGCTGTTGAATCCAGGATATCGTGGAATGCTATGGCGCTTACTAAGATAAGGTATGCATTTCAGAGAAATCATAGTTCCAGGCGAATGGTTCCATAATGAGCTCTGCCTGAAGTTGCTTTAGCGCAGCGAAAGCCCGTATCCCAATAAGATCCAGTGTACTTGACAGGACCCCAGAAACGAAATCGCTCACCTCCTGGACAAGATAAGTTTCCCTCCGGAAGCAACCAAAATGGACCACATTCAGGATTGACATTGCTGTCGTTTAAAAACGGAGCGTCAACTAATGGGGTTCCATTTAAACCAAGGACATCGTAGTTTTGGGGACTATTAAGAAACGTTACACTCAAATTGCCATTTTCTTGAAAAGACTGCACAGAATAAGAAGTAGATACAGTGTAGTTTCCAAACAAAATGATAAAAAACTTGGAATAGATACGTCTTTCTACGGTTTTGCTAATCATCTCGAGAGATAAATTAAAGTTCCATGTTGTAAACTGCCCTGTGAATGGGTTAAATTCTCGTTTAAAAAGATACATATAGCTACTCGATTCACACTCGGCTTTGATTTTAGGACCCAAAATACCTTTGGGCCAAATTTCAGGGTAAAAGTGACCCGATATAGCGATCGGCTTATAATTGTATCGCAAGTAGTACTCTCGGCATGTCCTAGTGCAAGTGTCGCAAAGCGACCCTCCATTGGGTTGACAACCAGGCAGTATTGTGGCACAGAACTGAGCCGTAGGCATAATACAAGTAGAACCATTTTTCAGTACTTCCCAAAATCTGCAGCCTGGCGTTGACTGTAGAATGCTTTTGTCGTAGTCACTGACGCAGATATCCGTAGCCAGAAACTCGCAGATGGAGGAGCCATCCGTTGCAGTGCAGTAATTGATGGCAGTACAGAAGGATTGTTGAATGCATTGCAAGCCGCACGTCAAAGAACTGCTAAAACCTGACAATATGATACAACTAATTACCCATGAATTATAACCTTGTTTCACTGAAAGGATGAAAACTGTGGTGTACGGAGTCATGAGAACCGAAAATGGGTCTTAGGAAGATCAAAAACTGGGTCTTTTAGAAGGTCTAAGTAAAAATTCAGGAATAAATATTACCAGTTCGAACTTCGGTCGTAGAAACCCCATAACCGCTTGTGAGTTTGTGGTCGTGATAGTGTGGAATTGAGGTGAAAAAGGTTGCAAGCTGAGTAGTTGTAGATATTACTCCCCAAACAATCATACTCCTTATTAAGGAAACCGTGATCATTTTGACTTGGGAGACGAGATCAGTTCACTTGAGCCACCACCTCAGTTGTGATAGCAAAGTTTAGCATTGCGATACTCCTGCTATCATTTTACGGGTTTATTGATTTTTTTTTAACGTAAATTAGTGTTTGGATGAAACACACTGCCAATTACATGGTCGTCATGGCTATTTATTAGCAAAAAACTTAAACGCTATACGCTTGACAAAGTGTTTTCAAAGTTCAGCAAGAAACATTGATTAACGCAAAGTTCTGGCAGATTCTATTCGAAGACACGGTATTCCAACACAGTAAAAACGGCATTCCAAAGGCACGTTTTTACCAAAGTGATTCGTAGCTCCGTTTGTGGGTGTACGAGGTTTCACCTTTTTCTTGAACGCTAAGAAATCTTAGGGTTATAACTATTACAAGGAGTTATGCACTTAATTTCCGTATTACTTCGTCTAAAAAGTTGCGAAATGTGTTACATGTAAAATGTAACACAAATATAAGTAAAATGTGTTACAAAGTTGAAATTCAAGTTACAAAGTATATACACTTTGTTACCAAAATGTATGTCTAAACAAATAGGCAATCTTAAAATATCAGCTGGTAAAACTAGCTTAATTAATAATAATTTCCTAATTACAATAATAAGTCTTAAAAGAGTCTAAACTACTTTCCTTTTACTTCAACAAAGAGAAAAAGTTATCATGGCATGATGAATAATCATTCCATATGCATAACATAACATTACATAACCCACCCAGACCAGCAGATTATATATTACTTCACTTGTTAGCCCACCCTTGGGTTGACGATATGGTAGTACTGTGGCACAGTGCTGAGCTGTGGGCATAATACAAGCGACTGTAGAACCCCAAAAGGCGCTTATGCATTTGTGGCTGTGATATTGTGGAATTGAGGTGAGAATACCTGTAAGCTGATTAGTTTTAGAAATCATTCCCCAAGAGATACTTATTATTGTCAAAGTAATACAAATCACTCTGACTTGGAAGAGGAGATCAGTTCACTTGAGCCACCACCTAAGTTGGGGAAGCGAATTTTAGCGGCACGATATTCCAGCTATGATTTGGGGGATTTATCAATTTATTTTTGGCAGTCTAAACATTTGTGTCTGGATGAAAAACACAGCTTAATTGAATGATCGCCATGGCTATTTATTAGCAAAAACAGAAACAATATGTGATAGACAAAGTGTTTTTAAACTTCAAAAAGAAATATTGATTAACGTCAAACCGAAACGTTTGTCAGATTCCATTTAGAGACCCACTATTCCAAAGTAAAAAGGTTTACACAGTAGGGTAACAAGTGTAACTTCCAATGTAAAGGTTCCTGGACCGAATATCAAACGGAAAATTCGCAAACCTCCCAGTGCAGTTCAAAAACGGTCGCGACGGTTCACAAAGCGCAGTACAGGTAGGATCTTTTTTCAGTCCAAAACGCCTTAGGGTATATGAGAGAATTGTCCTGTTACCATACTGTGTAAACCTTCATAGTGTGATCTAAACGAATCTGTCCTTTCTTAACACAAGACAGGGACCCCTTTTCTTTTAACTAAGTCCTTCAGAAGTCAACCCTACAAATGGCACAAGTATTAAAACAGGTTGTATTAGCACAACACAAAATCTAAACAGGTTAAAGAGTGCAGGCTGGTGGCTGGTTGAGTCTTTCAGCCCTTTTATTATACTATGTCTTTTGTGAGACAAGTCGGGGATGCGGAAACTAAAAACGGGGAAAGTACTTTACATTGCAAAGATTAAATTAATTTGAGTCTATCTTTTATATTTATCTTTATGAATGGAAGCTAATTAAAGATTGAGTTTACATAAAGAGACGTGATCCAGGTGTTTATTAATAAATACATCCCATATGTACAGGACATTTATATATCATTTAATAACGGGCAGGGGCAGGGTATGCAGCGGGGGCAGCCTTGTAGGTAGGGGGACGAACGGTGGCCCAGACGTCAAGAATGGCTTGGGGAACGGGGACGGGGGTAGGCAAGTGGTCGCCCTTGGGTTGGAATCCGTTCTCGTCAGCCACCCAGGTCAAAGTGATGCGTTGGCCTTCGGGGGTGATGAAATAAGAAGATCCGCGGTTGGTGTTGCCGAGATCCTTGCCGATCAGCTTCTGGACTTGGGCTTCTTCGCGGGTCGTCTCGTCAGATCCGGCGTAGCTATAACATACAAGCATACCATTACGAAGGTACTCTTAAAAGGTGATTAGGAAGATATTTACCTCCATTGGCTGCTTCCGTCTGGGTTGCGAACATCACTTTGGCTCACGATAGTGATTTCAGGGCGCTTGGCGTAAGGCAAGCTAGCTGCGGAGGCAGCGGCCAAGAAAGCGGCGATCAGGAAGAATTTCATTGTTGTTTGCTAAGATCAGAGGATGAAACTGAACTGATTCAATTGAAAATGAAGGGAGCCTTTTATAGCTGGATGAAGCTTTGAGCAGGTGTAAACATTCGCTTTTAGAGTTTTCCAGTCTGCCTTGGATAAGGCGGTTATGGATCATACGCTTCCATTCTAACGTCCATCTTAGCGCCTCAGGAAAGCCTACAGGAAAAGGAGCATTTGAGAATAGCTTCCTTGACTTCCCTTACAGACGAAACCACATATATAAATAGCGCTCCTTCCATTCATAAATAGGTTAAGGTCGCCTTAGAAAGGCAAACGTCCTTTCTCAACGCTTCCAAAGCCGTCCGGTTTTGTTATAAGGACTTTACATGTTTATTTTTTTGCCCTTTAATAACTTAAAAACTGTTGGAATAAGAGCCTGCTGTTTAAGACCCACAAGAGTTCTTAGATCCCCAATTAGTTACACCGAAATTTTTAGGATTTTCCTTGTTTCGTAAATTTGCACTTGACCACCACTTCCTCATATAAACATTGCAGTGGATTTTTCGAGTTTTGCTATTCGTAAAAAGATTAGACGTTTCCGAGAATTTATCATTCAGGACCCGTTGTATAAATATATGTAACATTGGTTAATTTAGTAGCTTCTTCTCTTTATATTTTGTAAGAAAAGCAAAACAACAACGAGAGTGACCACGGATGCAATCAGCATTTGTACTATTACTTTACTACTTGTACTACTAAGAAAAAAAGAAAAAACTAGTTTTGACGAAAATGGAGCAAAAGGTAGGTAGGACCTTCTACACCTGGGTGAACAGGTGTAGAAGGTCTCTGCTTAGAAAGAGATAATCGTGTGGCCCAGTTCTTGAACTGAATGTATCGTGGTGATTTCCTGGAAATTTTAGACGACCATGACGCATATGATAATGACATAGTATCAGAGGAAAATAAATAACAGTGTTAAAACGTTAGGATGAATAATAATTTATCCTACAGTTTTAAGTGTGAATGTATATTAAATGAGAAGAAATGAAGACTCGTTTAAAGAACTACCGACTACCTAATGTTGTTGTAGGTTTTATCACTAAAGAGTTCTGTGACAAGATTACTTACCTCGAACCTCCGTTTCCTTCAATAGATAAAAAAAGGTTGACGAAAAGTCAATGCCATTTTGTTTTTGAAATTGTTGTAAATATTAATCGAATTAATAATCGTTAGGACTAATAATAATATATCCGAAAACTTTAGCAGTGAATGTAGATTAAAAAAAAAAGAAAGGAAGACAGGTTTAAATACCTATACCGACTAGCTAATGTCGTTGTTGGTTTAATCGCTAAGGAGTTCGAAGAAAAACACTGTTAAAGCACTTACTAACCGTTTTTTTCAATACATGATGAAGTTCAAAAAATTTTAAGAAAGTTCATTGCCACTTAGTTTCGGAAAGTAAAGTTTCATAAAGACAGAATAGGTATTTTTGAAAGTTCACGATAGCCTACAAAGGGTTTGCATTTCAGACATTTATTTAATAAATAAATCCCCTATATGTACAGGAATCTTAGGAGGGCAGTTTAATAACGGGCGGGGGCAGGGTAGGCGGCGGGTGCAGCGTAAGCAACGGGGGCAGCATAAGCTGGGGCAGAGTAGGTTGGGGTACGGACGGTGGCCCAGACGGCGGCGACTTCTGGGGTGTGTTGGGGGGCAACGGGCAAGTGGTCACCCTTGGGTTGGAATCCGTTCTCGTCAGCAACCCAGCTCAAAGTCAAACGTTCGCCATTAGGGGCAACCCAGTAGGAAGATCCGCGGTTGGTGTTGCCAGATTCATAACCGATTTGCTTCTGGACTTGAGATTCTTCGCGGGTCGTGCCGTCAGATCCGGCATAGCTAGAAATTTAAAGCTTGAAGTTAAAGAATCAGGAAGATGACTGAATAAGCTTACCTCCATTGGCTGCTTCCGTCTGGGTTGCGAACATCACTTTGGCTTACGATGGTAATCTCAGGGTGTTTAGCGTAGCTTGGGTAAGCTGCAGGGTACACACTGGCTGCGGAGGCAGCGGCCAAGAATGCGGCGATCAGGAAGAATTTCATTGTTGGTTTGGAGGGAACAGAGAGTGAGACTGAACTGATTTGACTGAACCACAGCCAGTGCTTTTATACCGTAGATAAATGGAGCAAGTTCAGTATTTTACCAGCGGTTATAGAGCTCGCCTAGGGGAAGGGCGGTTTGAAATTGTGAGCTTCACTTTTACTTTTGCCTATCCTGGAGTCGCATGATATGCCAACGTGCGTTCACTCTTCCTTTCGTTACGAATACGTATCGCTATAAATGAAGTAGTTCTTCCTATGGTAATATTGACAGTGTATTATCTGTAGACTTTCCTATAGTTAATAATGTGGACCGAAACTGTTTTATACACTTTGACGAAGTGCTAATAATCATATAAAAAAACAAGCCGAAAATTTTTCTATGCTATTACTAGAGCTACAAATTTCTTTAAATTCACATTGTCATTTACATATAATTCACATTATGATTCTTTAAAAATCCGAATGGGAACAGTATTTCCTATTACTAACGGTATTTTCATTAACACTTGATTGAATTTATAAAAATAGTTAATTATTTTTAGGTAATTTTTAGGTAGAATTAATGCAATTAAACTATTTATTGCTGACCTATAACTAACTTTATGTCCATTAACATTTGATTGAGTTTATGAAAATAGTATAATCTTGGTATTTTTTGTAGCAAGACTTAATGCCATGCAAACGATCCTCTGCGTATCTGATCTCAGAATAACTTTTAACTATGTAAGAGTTTTTTCTAAAAAAAAATCGCAAGATTTTGGGACAAGTTGACTTTTCGGTGAGCCTGATCAGGTACTATAAGATCCTTGGCTCCAAAAGGTTTTGGTACTATAATCTAAAATTTATTGGCAAAAGATTTAGTTTAAGCTGGTTTTAAGCGAAATTTGACTTGAAATCTAATCATAAAACTTCTATTAAACAGAGTTCCTATTGATCTAGACAAGGGAAGGCTGTCAAACTTTCAAACTCATGCTACGCAATATTGGTTTCAAGAAAGCTTGAGCGATCCCATTATCTTAAAATCGTAACTATGACCACAGCACATAATATGCAGATCCCCTTTACACTGGGACTGATTGAAACGATTAACTCTACAAGAAGTTTAATCTTGCTTTCAAATTTCATGGTAAATTATCCTAATTGAGTAGTTTAGGCAAAATCAATGTACACAAGTGTTTTGCGTTGTAAAATGTATTAATAAATAAATCTCCTATTTAGTGACAATTTGTTGGCAATTTAATAACGGGCGGGGGTGGGGTAGACAGCTGAGGCACGGTAGGCGACTGGAGCAACATAGGCGGTTGCACCGTAGACCATGGGAGCAGCATAAGCTGAGGCAGAGCCTGTTGGGGGACGGACGGTGGCCCACACGGCGGCGACTTCTGGGGTGTATTCGGGGGCGACGGGCAAGTGGTCACCCATGGGTCGGAATCCGTTCTCGTCAGCCACCCAGGTCAAAGCGATGCGTTGCCCTTCGGGGGTAATGAAAGAAGAAGATCCGCGGTTGGTGTTGCCCATTTCCGTGCCGATCAACTTCTGGACTTGAGCTTCTTCTCGGGTCGTTCCGTCAGATGAAGCGTAGCTAGAAAACACGTAGTTTTAAGTGGGAATAATTTTAAAAAGACTAAATGAAACGACGTAAAAATGCAGTGAAAAGAAACTTACCTCCATTGGCTGCTTCCGTCTGGGTTGCGGACATCGCTTTGGCTCACAATGGTGATCTCTGGTCGTTGAGCGTTGCTGGAGTAAGCTGCAGGGTACACGCTAGCTGCGGAAGCAGCGGCCAAGAAAGCGACGACCAAGAAAATTTTCATTGTTGGTTTGGAAGTATCGGAGGATGAAGACTAAACTGACTTGATCTAAGCTAGACGCTTGGTTTTATACCTCAAGCGAGATGGAAGTGGAGCAACCTGGAACAAGTGCCTTGGTTTCAATGTCACCTAGAGGAAAGGCGATCTTGTCATAGGCATACCTTTTACTTTCGTTTGTCCAGGTACGGGTATGTTCATCCTTTCCCTAAGTTAACGAGACCTTATGACTCGATCATAAGGTCCGTGATTTCTTCATGCATGTTTTCAAGGACAGTCTTGACCATGTTGTGCTAATCCTCCGTACTTTGTATTTTCATCTTTTCTTATAACATTCACATTTCCCGTGTTTAAGGTAGTAGCACTATTCTAGTGTCAGTTACGAAAAGACACACTTATGACACATTGATCTTGAAAAGCGCGCTATGGTAAAGGGCGACCTTTCAAGCTTTAATTGAAAAACAAGCCCATGCTGTACGATTACTGGTCGTCTTTCCAGTAGTGTGTACTCTAGGTGTCCTGTGTAGAAGATTAATTTCAGTTAATCTTACATACTAACTCAGTTAATCTACATATTAACTGCACCCTACACTACTAGTGTCGCTAGTCAAGTGAAAAGATGGGAAAACTAGTAACGAAATACGTGCTTAGTATGTATCAAATTTATTGTGAACAAAACATTAATTGAAAAATATAGAAAAAGCCCTGTAAGAATTTGAGTCTGTATAGTAGCAACTCTAACGGCAACTATTGCAGTTCCGCAGTTGCCCTCCCGCCCGCGTCTCTTTTGTTCAGGTTGAAGATGGTGCAACTGTAGTGCAACGGCACGTTAAAACTGTCACAACAATACCAGTGAAAAACCCGATAAGCTTGAGTTGCATCAAGTTATTTTTAGGAAACCATCACATGGATGTTGGAGGCAAGTGAGGCTACCAAAGCGTAAGGAATGGCTAGGATATATCTGCGCCTCACAATAGTAAAGTTTTCATTTAATTATTTGTTAATTTTGTTAGTTATTAAAGTTATGTTTTTAAAATAAACTTACGGAAGAGTTTTTCAAAGAGCTTATTCAGCAGGTTTATACTGATCACTGCAATCCTTATTGTATTACTTGCTATTTTGTGAAGTATATTGTTGCGGGCGTAACAAACAAACAAATCATTACATTTTCTAGCTGAGCTCAGTGTAACTTTATATAAAGTCAGTACGTCGTCAGTTTAAGCTTGTTTTCTGTTTAAACTTTTCTTTTGAATCTAGGAAATACTGGAATGTAATGGCGAGTAGTAAGATACGGTCTGCAATTCACGAAAGTCTTAGTTCAAGGCGAATATGTGTATATATCTAACTCAGATATCCGTAGCTAGAAAATCGCAGATGGGGGAGCCATCCGTTGCAGTGAATTGATGGCTGTACACAAGGGTTTCTGAATGTATAGAAAGCCGCAGGTCAAGTAACTGTTTCATACGCGTTCAGTTTCATACGCAATTCTTCTGGCTCTGCTGAGTCGATCAAGCGATTAACGACAAGTCCTTCTTGGCTGGAAATATCAATTGTTGGGTAGGCCTGCTTCAAGGTGTGAGGAAGTAGGTAAACAAATTCCAGCACGGTCTCACCCCTACATCTTACCATCTCTTCAAGTTTTCGCTGAGACTTCTTTTTCTTGAAAAATTTCACATAACGCGGCCACAGCACTTTCATAATTCGATTGTGTATCTTTGTCCAGCGCTGAGTACACTCTTCCGCTCGTCCGCGTAAGCACATTGCAATGTGTTCCACTTTTTTGAGTCTTCCAAACTACTGAATTCTGCATAGCGATCGAACAACCGATATCAAGCTTCACAATCGTCTCCCGTACCGGTGGATCTCGAAAAATCGGAAAGAAAGAAATTTGGAAAGATCGGCCGTCGATTCTACCGACTGCGCTACTGTGGTAAACCCCAAACTTGGGTAAAGACATCAAACTGTATTGATAGCAAATATGAAGTATGTACAAAGAAGTAGGTCAAACGGATTTAAATAGTAATCAGTTCCTAGTATGGAGAGAAAGGTCAGATAGTCTCAAGGGTAATAAGACTAAGGAATGCAACATTTACATTCACTTCTAACTTACTACAGTCTCACTATCAATTTCGATACTAATTATCTAAGTTGAGTAGGTTTGGCTCAAGAGTTTTCGTTTGCATATATTCAGTCAATCAATGTACACAGTTGTTTTGCGTCGTAATATTTATTAATAAATATATCTTCTATCAAGGGGCAATTTTGTGTACTTTAGTAACGAGAAGGGGCCGGGTAGACAGCGGGTGCACGGTAGGTGACGGGAGCAACATAGGCGGGCGTACGGTAAGTGGTGGGGGCAACATAGGCGGGGGCAGCATACGCTGAGGCAGAGTAGGTTGGGGGACGGACGGTGGCCCACACGGCGGCGACTTCCGGGGTGTATTCGGGGGCGACGGGCAAGTGGTCACCCATGGGTCGGAATCCGTTCTCGTCAGCAACCCAGGTCAAAGCGATGCGTCGGCCTTCGGGGGTAATGAAAGAAGAAGATCCGCGATTGGTGTTGCCCATTTCGTTACCGATCAACTTCTGAACTTGGGCTTCTTCGCGGGTCGTGCCGTCAGATAATTCGTAGCTATAAAATACATAGACTTAAATGTAAAGAATCTTAAAGTGCTTTGTAAAGAAAAAAGCTTACCTCCACTGGCTGCTTCCGTCTGGGTTGCGTACATCGCTTTGGCTCACAAGGGTGATCTCCGGGCGCATTGCGTTGATGGAAGAAGCTGCATGGTACATGCTATTTGCGGAGGCAACAGCCAACAAAGCCGCGATTAAAAAGAACTTCATAGTTGTTTGGAGGTTTCAGAGTCGGAAACTGAACTGATTATTCTGAACCACAGCCAGTGCTTTTATACCTGGGTCAACGGGAACACGCGCAACCTTTTGCCAGCATCTATGGAGTTTGCTTCGGTGAAGGGCGATCTTTACCCCTCATGGATTGCGCTTTTACTTTAATTTGTTCAATTGGAAATGCAGAAGAGGTTTCGTTCCTCTCATTGTCGAGAAAACCGTATTGTGGTAGAGTTTCCGCCCTTACCAATTGGGTGAAGGTCGTCTGGGCCTGTTCATGGTCTTGGCGAACAAAACACCCCAAGTTCGACGTTTGAATTAGAGAGGTCGTAGGGTAGAGCAAGACCTACAATCTTTAAGTAGTATCTCTATCCTTCGCTTTTTATTATTCCCAGTACATAAAAATAGAGGAATTGACTAGAAAATAACTGAAATACTCAGAATCCCCGGAGAACGAAGGGCAAAAGATAAAGCATGCAATTAAGAACGAGAGATCCTTGCAGACATTTCTGAAAAAACTGAAAGTAAATATAGCTTGTAGAATCATGACTTACAGTAAATTGACTTGTCTAGCAACGAAAAGGCTTCATTACTATTTAATGTTTTTTTAATACTTCTAGAGGCGGACTGGCCCAACAGCTGTCGATGCGGATTTTTCCCCCCCGGCGCCACTGAACTGTGAAACTATGTATCAACTCCAAGGGGTTCGAAACTCCGTTTCCAGGTGTACGAATGCTACAAAAAATGGTGTAACCCTGACAAATTGCAGAGTTACAAGGGCTACAAATAGGCTACAATGTTACAAACCACGGTTCCAAAATATAAAGTTTCAAAGCTACACATATTATCAATAGCTATATTATAAATTAGAATCTCGCTTACACGGGGGCAACTCAAGTTGGCCTTGCAACGCAGACACTTGATGGCAGCTATTGTCTTGCCTAGTAATTGCTCTTCGCTTGGAAACTCGAAGTCTTCCGAAACGAAATGAACTTTGTCTTGGTTTGCCTCAACCCATGCGTTTATCTTTTTTGCAAGTGTGTAAATTGGGACAAGCTTCGCAGCCGCTGAAGAAATTGTTTTAGACGCATCTGCTGTTTGCATAGAAGTTCCTGGACTATGCAGATTCTCGTATACAGCTGATTTTTTTTTACCGAATCTTTGTAGCGGGACTTCTTTGATAATGGTTCAAAACCAGCAATCCTTTTCTTAGCGTATTCTACAGTATGCTTCAATTGTATTAGCTCACCGGGCATGAACTCGAATTCCTCCGGCATGGTAGAAAAGAAATCTCCAAAAATTAACTTTCGCTCGGAAGTCCAGTTTATCCAGCGCTTTGCTACTTTCGTTCTTACCCGCGTCTCTATTTGCTTAAGCGCATCATTGTCAAGTTCCGATAAACTAAGCCAACTATTATACCCCGAAGTCTTAAGCAGTTGAGCAATATGCGGTCGCAATACACAGGATTTTGCTAAATCTTCGAATAAAGCTTTCTCGGCAGTTGAAACATAGTCTCTTCTGTCTGCGTTTCTACTTCTTTAGACATTGTAACAAAATAAAAATGTAGTTTGTTTCTACACTATGGGCTTCGGCTTTGGCTTTGAACTAATGCACTTTGAACTACTGACCTTGAACTAACGCACTGCAAGTTTTAACTTGCAATTTGTGGCGTATTGTTATTGAATCAGGCATGGTTTGGATGATGAACCGCGATTCACTCCATTCGCGATTGACCCAAGGAAATACTCTACAATTTGCAGATTCCTGGGTTACTGTTTAGCATGTGGGGAGTAAAGTGAACAAGGGCCGAAGGGAAGGCTACTGGGTTACAAAACTACAAAATATGGTTACAAAATTAGAAAGTACGGTAATAAAGCTACAAACAACGGTTACAACGCTACAAAGTACTGTTGGTGTTGCAAAGCTAAAACTAAAGTTACAACGGTTATTGTAGGGGTACAAAGCTACAATCTATGTAATTGTTAAGTTATTCAGTCACAAGTGAAGTTACACGTGCTACAAAGATATACAATTGTAACCGACTTTGCAGGGTGTACGAGGCCACAGTCAAGTTTCGAACCCCTTGATCAACTCTGAAAGGCGCCAGCGTGACCAGCGCCTGCGACATTAGTCGGACGGGCCAGTCCATCCCTGCATGAATCTCTTTTATATGCAAGCCATTTTTATAGGTTTAGTACCGGGTAGGGGGAGTTTAGGCGGAACGCCCAGAGCAAGTGAACCATTTGGTCTGCTGTATCTTTTTTTCAAAATATTAGAATCTTCGTAAATTATCCCCTTTGTAAAGTACGGAAAAAAAATAAACGAAGTAAAACCCTCTTTGTGTTTTAAGTACAGTTTTATATTTTACCGTTTGACGTTTTTGTAAGTCTTTGAGGTGGGTGAATGAAAAGTTTGTATTCACGTAGAAATTTCAAATTTAGATTAGCCGTAAGCTTTATGTAGATGCTGTATTGTAATGGGTGAAGAAGTTATGAGGAAACTATATTAGCTAATATATTTAAAGCGCCTAATTGGAAATTTAGACAATTTTTCATTATTCACTCGAATTCGTCACATTCACGGCTACGACTTAACTGCTGTGGTAAGGTGAGTACGCAATCATTGATCAGATAGTAAGTGATAACGGTGCCAAAAACCTGCAACAAAAAAACAACAGCATTTAAACCAAACTTCTTCAATAAAAAATGCTCTTACGGATGGAATAATTTTCCTGTTTATAGTGAATAAACCACAGGCGCTGATTTCCACATTCTTGGCTGTTATGCGACTATGGAAAGACAGAAGTTGGACGTCCAAAGAACCATGCTCATCTTTAAAGTCCCCATCGCAAAATGGTATTCCCACGACTACCTCCTTACACCTATTCGCCTATGGAAAAAAAATTTTAAATGCTATATAGTAAATCTTTATATTTCTATATAATTAAAATTAATTTATATGATATAATAGATACAGTACAAAAAGCGCTTACAGCTATGGGGATTAAGTCCGCAGCCCATATCACAAACAAAAGTTCAGCAATACGCTGAACAAGCAGCACCATTACGTTTATCAAGGAAATGGATTCGGCAGTATTTTGGAAATCAACCTGAAGCGCCAGTTTTGAAACGCAATACAAGTGTCCCATGATGTGCAAGATATGGCACACAAGATAGAGCAGCAAGGCCATGCCGATATAGGCGTTAACATCGCTGACTGCCTTTTCAAGCAGGACGGAAGTAGCTTGTAGCTTCTTAAGACGATTTCGAAATTTCTGCGACTGGCCAACGTCATGGGTCAGTGTGTTCTCCAAAATGTCGACTTGGTAAGGAGAAGGAAGGTTAGGGTACAAGTCATGGCGTATTTTGTCTGCAAAGCCGTGGTAACAGCTGGCTAGTGTACGGCAAAACATGAAAAGCTGTATCGGCACGACCCATGTTGAAACGTAATAAAACACAAACATAAATCCGTGGGTGATGTTCCCAATAAGTGGAATTCCGGTACCCAGTGTAAAGATGGGACTTTGCAAGGCTTTGGATTCCTCATAGGTAAGATAAATCCACATGAGGTTAGATATTATCTAAATCACTTAGTTAAGTTTAAGTCTGTATTTTAGCTGGCCCTTCAAAATATCATTCGTACCGTTAGCGACTCCAGAAATAGGACGAGAATCGTCAAGGGCCATAAGTTGAAGCTCGTGAAGTTTGAGCACAAATATCCTTGTATCTCGTTACCCAAGCAGCGCAATTTGGTCCCAAATTGGTCCCATTAACGTCCCCGACGTTACAAATTGACGTCACTTTCCGACGTCAAGATGGATGGACAATTGGAGGTCACCTTTACGATTTAGGAACGGCAAATTTATACGGTTAAAGAAATCGTTGCTTCTACGTCGAAAAAACGTCGCTTAAAACGGTATTTTCTGACGTGAATATACCGTTTAATATACCGTTTATATACCGTTAATATACCGTTTAATACCGTGAATGAATGTTTTAGATGGCTTAAAGCTTAAAGCTATCGTCCCGTGTGGACGTTAACGTATCGTCACCTGTCGACGTTCGTAGCGCTGGTCAATTGGATGTCGCACAAACGTTGCACAAACGTTGCTTTCGACGTCAAACGGTCAAAAAAAGCCGTCGTTTCGACCAAGATGTGCTACTTGGGTAATAGTATTAAGAGCTGATTCTAAAGCCGATATACTGACAAAACCAATTCGAGGAATAATAACTGTGTTGCAAATCATGCTGCTAACAAGCAATATGCTAACTAATGCACCAGCTTTGGATCGTGCTAGCATCGTGCTAATCATATTGTCGATGGTCAGCGTGATTTGTAGGGCCAGGGCTAGTATCCAGAGAACGGTAGTAATATGAAGTCTGGCGAATCGAATGCGAAGGAATCCGGAACTTACTGACGTGACGAGAACAGGTAGACAACCCATCCATTTTAGGAAAGAGACGATTTTCAATATAGCTAATACAGAACTAGGGTAATACTCGTTTGAAGTGGACCCAGCAGTGGGTTCCACTTTAGTCTTGCTTTCCTTGCTTGGTAATACCCACATGCTTTTGGTTCGACTCTTGGTCAAGTACTAACGAATTGTCACTCTGATAACCTGTACAGCCTTAGTACTTCGTCATTTCTCACATAAGCTGATAGGTATTTTACTCTAATTTATAGGTACGTTTATAAGGGCAAAGTGTCTACTATCTTTCTTAACAAGTGGATGGGGTGGCACCCTCCATGCAGCCAACATTCAAATTTGAGAAGCAAATAGGAGGATATTCACTTGAGCGTAATCGATTCTCATTTCCTTGCTACTAATATATATTTCAAGGAAAGTATACATCGCGCTATTACCGCGACATTCGCAAAGTCAAAATCAATTGTCATTCGTAATGAAATAGATTTATTCAAAAGCAACTTAAAAATTAATAATTGAATATAAAAATGAAAAAGTCGAATAACTGAATATAAACTAATATAATATAAAAATATAAAAATAATTGAATATAAAAATGATAAACCAGTAGAAAACCTTATGTAAGAATTCCATCCTAGCGACATCTATCGTCGATATAATTAGGTAAATTTTGACAAATTCTTCAACCGCATAATAGTGAAACCGTGTAAACGGGGACCGCGTAAATAGAGGGTTTACTGTATGTCAAACCTTTTGGGTGAAGGTCGTTTGGAACGGTAAACATCCTTGCGAACATATTCCCATCGAGTTCGATGACTGTGTCAGTAAGATGCACGCGCTTTAGTTCGTACGTGATCTCAAACACGAAGCGAAAACATTGTAAAAGGATTGACTTTCTTCACGTTTCTCTTTGAACCTTTAGGAATCTTCAGAATTTCCGCTTTTCGCGTTACATGACGTATGTTAAAGAGATCATGAATGAGTGGACTATAAACTTGAACTTAAAAAACGTGCTTTCTTTATCGCTTCCAAGGATAATACTGAATGTGTTGTCGTGCAGATTTTTGTCCTGTAGTTTGGAATGTTGACCAAAAATATCCGAATTCTTTCACAAAGTGTCAGCGGTCTTTCGGAAAATCAATTCAAAACATTTCCTCTTTTGGTATAGTAAAGCTACGAATTGCCTTTCGCCCTGATTCCTAAAAAAAGCGAATAGGAACATTATTTCCTACACATAACTGTATTTCCTTTAACATTTGATTGAATTTATAAGAATTATTCAATCCTTTGTAATTTGTTTGCGTTAGACTTTAAGGGAATTCAGACTTTGTATTTGACCACATAATATTTTGTAAGAAATTTTTCGGCAAAAATATCGCAATATTCTGAAGAAGAAATCTTGTCGGTGAGCTCTATCAGACGCTATAAAGATTATTGGTTCCCAGGTTTTGACACTAGACTTGAAGCTTTAATTTAAAAGAGTTTAGTTCAGGATGATTTTAGGTTAAATTTAACTTAAAAACTAACAAGTAACTTCTCTAAACAGAGCTTCTATTATCCTAGAAAACAGAAGGAGCGTTACTTTCTGCGTAATGCTCGTTTCAAAAAAGCCTGATCCTTGCTATTTTCATAAACCCGTATCTATGAACACAGTACATTATATGCAAATCACCGATATACTGTGACTGACAAAAATGGTTAAAAATTTAAGGGTTTAAATCCCGCTCTTAAATTTCAATGTTAATTACTTAATTGAGTCGCCTTGGTTAAAGAGCTTTCGTTAGCTTATGGGTTCATAAAGGTACACAATTTTTTGCGTTATAATATTTATTAATAAATACACCTCATATGGTCACATCTAGGGGCAATTTGTTTGTCAATTTAATAACGGGCAGGGGCAGGGACGACAGCGGGTGCACGGTAAGTGACGGGAGCAACATAGGCGGGTGCACGGTAGACGGTGGGCGCAGCATAGGTGGGGGCAGCATAAGCTGAGGCAGAGTAGGTTGGGGGACGGACGGTGGCCCAGACGGCGGCGACTTCTGGAGTGTATTCGGGGGCGACGGGCAAGTGGTCACCCATGGCTCGGAATCCGTTCTCGTCAGCAACCCAGGTCAAAGCGATGCGTTGGCCTTCGGGGGTAATGAAAGAAGAAGATCCGCGGTTGGTGTTGCCCATTTCCTTGCCGATCATCTTCTGGACTTGAGATTCTTCACGGGTCGTGCCGTCAGATAATTCGTAGCTATAAAAAACACAAATTTAAGTTCAAAGAATATCCAATTATTTGTTAAAAGAAACCTACCTCCATTGGCTGCTTCCGTCTGGGTTGCGGACATCGCTTTGTCTAACAATGGCGATCTCCGGGCGCATTGCGTTGCTGGGAGAAGCTGCATGGTACATGCTATTTGCGGAGGCAACAGCCAAGAAAGCGGCGATCAAGAAGAACTTCATTGTTGATTTGGAAATATCGGAGTATGAAGACTGAACTGATTTGGTAGAAGAAAGAAGTTCGCTTTTATACCTCAAGCGAGATGGTACTGGAGCAACCGGGAACATATATCTTGATTTCAATGTCGCCTTGAGGAAGGGCGAACTTGTCCTAGGCTTGCCTTTTACTTTCATTTCATGTCCGGCCCAGGTAAGTTCACCCTTCCCCTTCATTTCCCTTATGATCTGATGGTAAGGTCCGTAATTCCTTCATGCATGTTTTCAAAGATAATCTTGACCTTGTAGTGTTTATCCTCCACACTAAAAATTTTCATCTTTCCTTGTAATATTCACATTGCACGTGTTCTAAGAGGTGGTAGCAACAAATTTATCTCTTTATTTTAATCAGGTAATTAATTAATTTTGTTGTCTGAGAACTGTTGACGTAGAAGTAAGCTTGTTAACATATAACGAAGAGACACTATAGGGAGGATTCCATATTGTTGTTCCCGCCTCGGCCACCAGGATCGACACGGGGGAAGATTTTGTATTATGTGTATTTTGTCTAGTTTTTTTTGCGTGGTTATGAATGTATGACTTGGTGGACTGCTTGTAATAATTTTCTTTTAAAGGGAAAAAAATGAGAAATATTACTTTGAGAGTGTAGGTCTTGCTCTACTGTATCTACTCGACTCGACCTATCTACTTGCTCTACTGTATCTTGCTCTACTCGACCTTTCTAACGCAGACGTCGAACTTGGGTGTTTTGTTCACCAAGGGCCATGAACAGTTCCAGACGACCTTCACCCAATTGGTATGGGCGGAAGCTATTTCACATTGCGGTTTTCTCGACAATGAGAGGAACGAAACCTCTTCTGCATTTCCAATGGAACAAACGAAAGTAAAAGCGAACGAGGGGTTAAGATCGCCCTTCACCGAAGCAAACTCCATAGATGCTGGCAAAAGGTTGCACGTGTGTCCGTTGACCCAGGTATAAAAGCACTGGTTGTGGTTCAGATTAATCAGTTCAGTTTCCGACTCTGCAACCTCCAAACCAACCATGAAGTTCTTTTTGATCGCGGCTTTGTTGGCTGTTGCCTCCGCAGATAGCATGTACCATGCAGCTTCTCCCAGCAACGCAATGCGCCCGGAGATCGCCATTGTTAGACAAAGCGATGTCCGCAACCCAGACGGAAGCAGCCAATGGAGGTAGGTTTCTTTTAACAAATAATTGGATATTCTTTGAACTTAAATTTGTGTTTTTTATAGCTACGAATTATCTGACGGCACGACCCGTGAAGAATCTCAAGTCCAGAAGATGATCGGCAAGGAAATGGGCAACACCAACCGCGGATCTTCTTCTTTCATTACCCCCGAAGGCCAACGCATCGCTTTGACCTGGGTTGCTGACGAGAACGGATTCCGAGCCATGGGTGACCACTTGCCCGTCGCCCCCGAATACACTCCAGAAGTCGCCGCCGTCTGGGCCACCGTCCGTCCCCCAACCTACTCTGCCTCAGCTTATGCTGCCCCCACCTATGCTGCGCCCACCGTCTACCGTGCACCCGCCTATGTTGCTCCCGTCACTTACCGTGCACCCGCTGTCGTCCCTGCCCCTGCCCGTTATTAAATTGACAAACAAATTGCCCCTAGATGTGACCATATGAGGTGTATTTATTAATAAATATTATAACGCAAAAAATTGTGTACCTTTATGAACCCATAAGCTAACGAAAGCTCTTTAACCAAGGCGACTCAATTAAGTAATTAACATTGAAATTTAAGAGCGGGATTTAAACCCTTAAATTTTTAACCATTTTTGTCAGTCACAGTATATCGGTGATTTGCATATAATGTACTGTGTTCATAGATACGGGTTTATGAAAATAGCAAGGATCAGGCTTTTTTGAAACGAGCATTACGCAGAAAGTAACGCTCCTTCTGTTTTCTAGGATAATAGAAGCTCTGTTTAGAGAAGTTACTTGTTAGTTTTTAAGTTAAATTTAACCTAAAATCATCCTGAACTAAACTCTTTTAAATTAAAGCTTCAAGTCTAGTGTCAAAACCTGGGAACCAATAATCTTTATAGCGTCTGATAGAGCTCACCGACAAGATTTCTTCTTCAGAATATTGCGATATTTTTGCCGAAAAATTTCTTACAAAATATTATGTGGTCAAATACAAAGTCTGAATTCCCTTAAAGTCTAACGCAAACAAATTACAAAGGATTGAATAATTCTTATAAATTCAATCAAATGTTAAAGGAAATACAGTTATGTGTAGGAAATAATGTTCCTATTCGCTTTTTTTAGGAATCAGGGCGAAAGGCAATTCGTAGCTTTACTATACCAAAAGAGGAAATGTTTTGAATTGATTTTCCGAAAGACCGCTGACACTTTGTGAAAGAATTCGGATATTTTTGGTCAACATTCCAAACTACAGGACAAAAATCTGCACGACAACACATTCAGTATTATCCTTGGAAGCGATAAAGAAAGCACGTTTTTTAAGTTCAAGTTTATAGTCCACTCATTCATGATCTCTTTAACATACGTCATGTAACGCGAAAAGCGGAAATTCTGAAGATTCCTAAAGGTTCAAAGAGAAACGTGAAGAAAGTCAATCCTTTTACAATGTTTTCGCTTCGTGTTTGAGATCACGTACGAACTAAAGCGCGTGCATCTTACTGACACAGTCATCGAACTCGATGGGAATATGTTCGCAAGGATGTTTACCGTTCCAAACGACCTTCACCCAAAAGGTTTGACATACAGTAAACCCTTTTTTACGCGGTCCCCGTTTACACTGTTTCACTATTATGCGGTTGAAGAATTTGTCACAATTTAACTAATTATATCGACGATAGATGTCGCTAGTATGTAATTCTTAGGTAAGATTTTCTACTGGTTTATCATTTGTACATTAATTTATTTTTATATATGTAAGCGAATAGGTACAATTTCTGTGTTTTTACGCGGAGTTTTTGTGTTTATATTGACGTCCAGAATGAAAAATGTCAACCGTTTTCTAATCGCAATAATTGGATGCACCCATCCGTGGCACCCTTCCTAATGGAAAGGGCATTCAAAGTGGAAAAACTAAACAGTTGGGTGTCATTTGAACTTCATTGGAACTCTCTTTTCATTGGCCAATATAAAGAGCATTTAGCTGCAAATGAATATCTTGCCATCTGCGATAAATTGTGGATCAAAGATCACTTATCATTCAATAGTGGGTGTTAAGGAAATGGTATTAGCTTTCCATAACAATGTTGAAACTATGGAAGACGAAAATGTAAGACATTAGATTTTTTCAATTAGTTTTAGGGATGAATAAAAACCCTAATGGTATTGTAGATAGGGGGACGGTGGCCCAGACGTCAAGAATGGCTTGGGGAGCGGGGACGTTGGTGGATGAGTGGTCGCCATTGGTTTGGAATCCATTCTTGTCAGCAACCCAGGTCAAAGTGATGCGTTGGTCTTCGGGGGTGATGAAAGAAGAAGAAGATCCGCGGTTGGTGTTGCCGAGATCCTTGCTGATCAGCTTCTGGACTTGGCCTTCTTCCCGTGTCGTACCCTCAGATCAGATAACTATAACAGAACATGAATTAAAGTTAAAAAGACTCAAAGTTTATCGTAAATTTTTTTTTTACTTCCATTGGCTGCTTCCGTCTGGGTTGCGAACATGATAAAAGAATATGAGCGAACATGAGCAATGAACAAAAGCGATGTTCGCAAACCACGATGGTCTTCTCTTTATATTTGGTAAGAAAACAAGAAAACAAACAACGAGACTGACCCATGGATGCAATCAGTACTTGTACTGCTATTAATTTTGTACTTTAGTACTTGTACTATTACGAAAAAATAATTAATTTGGACATAGATAGAGCAAGAGGTAAGTAGGTACCTTCTACACCTGGGTGAACAGGTGTAGAAGTTCTCTGCTTAGAAAGAGATAATTATGTGGCCCAGTTCTTGAACTGAATATATCGCGGTGTTGGCATTATTTCCTGGAAAGTTAATACGACAATGACGTATGTGTTAATGACATAGGATCAGGTGTAAAATAAATTAAAAAGTGTTAAAACGTTAACTTAATTATGTAAGAAGAAATGAAGACTCGTTTAAATAACTACCGACTACCTAATGTTGTTGTAGGTTTTATCACTCAAGAGTTCTATGACAAGGTTACTTACCCCGAACCTCCGTTTTCTTCAACAGATAAAAAATGGTTGAAAAAAGGTCAATGCCATTTTGTTTTAGCAATCCTTGTAAGCGTATCGTTATTAATAAGATTAATAATCGTTAAGACTAGTAATAATTGATCCTAATAATTTAAAAGTGAAGGCAGATTAAATCACAAGAAAGGAATACAAGTTTAAATACCTATACCGATTAGGTAATGTCGTTGTTGGCTTATTCGCTTAGGAATTAGAAGGAAAACACGGTTAAAGCACTTACTTCTCGTTGTGTTCAATACATGATGAAAGTTCAAAAATGGTAAGAAAGTTCATTACCATTTAGTTTCGTAAAGTAAAGTTTAATAAAGACAGACTAGGTATTTTGAAAGTGGACGATAGCCCACAAAGGGTTTCATTTCAGACATTTATTTAATAAATAAATCCACTATATGTACAGGAATCTTAGGAGCGCAATTTAGTAACGGGCGGGGGCAGGGTAGGCGGCGGGTGCAGCGTAGGCAGCGGGGGCAGCATAAGCTGGGGCAGAGTAGGTTGGGGTACGGACGGTGGCCCAGACGGCGGCGACTTCTGGGGTGTGTTGGGGAGCAACGGGCAAGTGGTCACCCTTGGCCTGGAATCCGTTTTCGTCAGCAACCCAGCTCAAAGTCAAACGTTCGCCATTAGGGGCAACCCAGTAAGAAGATCCGCGGTTGGTGTTGCCAGATTCATAACCGATCTGCTTCTGGACTTGAGATTCTTCGCGGGTCGTGCCGTCAGATCCGGCATAGCTAGAAATTTAACGCTTGAAGTTAAAGAATCAGAAAGATGACTAAATAAGCTTACCTCCACTGGCTGCTTCCGTCTGGGTTGCGAACATCGCTTTGGCTCACGATGGTAATCTCGGGGTGTTTAGTGTAGCTTGGGTAAGCTGCAGGGTACACACTGGCTGCGGAGGCAGCGGATAAGAATGCGGCGATCAGGAAGAATTTCATTGTTGGTTTGGAGGGATCAGAGAGTGAGACTGAACTGATTTGACTGAACCACAGCCAGTTCTTTTATACTGTAAATATCTGGAGCAAGTTCAGTATTTTGCCGTCGGTTATAGGACTCGCCTCGGGGAAGGGCGGCTTGAAATTGTAAGCTTCCCTTTTACTTTTGCCTATCCTGGGGTCGCATGACATGCCAACGTGCGTTCACTCTTCCTTTCGTTATTAAGGCGTATTGCTATATATGAAGTAGTTCCGCTCAAGCGTATGGTTGAAGGTTGTTTGATACAGTTTACCGTCCTTGCAAAGAATTTTCTATAATTTTCGAAGACTGTCAGTAGGGTGCATGTTTATAGTTGGCTCGTGATCTCAGACACAAAGCGGTAAAAACGTCACAGTGTATTGACTGCGTTATAGTTCTCCTTGAACCTGAAAAGACTTCAGTAGTTCCTCTTTTCGTGTCGCACTACATCTATTCAAGATCGTGAATGAGATGGAGTATAAACTTGAACTCGAAAACCGTGCACCTTTGATCGCTTTAACATTTGATTGTAGTTTATAAAAATAGTTCAATTCTTGGTATTTTTTGGTATTATTCTTGGTATTCAATTCTTGGTAGCAAAACTTAATGCAATTCAAACAATCCTCTGGGTATTTGATCTCATAATATCTTCTAACTATGTAAGAGTTTTTTCTACAATAAAATTGCACGATTGTAGAACAAGTAGTCTTGTCGGTGAGCTTGATCAGGCACTACAAAGATCCTTGACTCCAAAACGTTTTGGCTCTATAATCTATTTGGCCAAGGATTTAGTTTAAGCTGGTTTTAAGCAAAATTTGACTTGAAATCTAATCAGGAAACTTCTATTAAACAGATTTTCTATTGATCTAGACAATGGAAGGCTGCCAAACGTTCAGACTCATGCTACGTAATGCTGGTTTCAAGAAAGCTTCATCGATGACGTTATCTTAAAATCGTAACTATGACCGCAGCACATAATATGCAGATTACCTATACACTGTGACCGATTAAAACGATTACCTCTAGAAGAAGTTTAATCTTGGTTTCAAATTTCATTGTAAATTATCCTAATTGAGTAGTTTATCAAAATCAATGTACACAAGTGTTTTGCGTTGTAAAATGTATTAATAAATAAATCTCCTATTTAGGGACAATTTGTGGCAATTTAATAACGGTCGGGGGCGGGGTAGACAGCTGAGGCACGGTAGGCGTTTTTAGACCATCACAGTATGTATCTAAAAAATAATTTTTCACTGCAAAAGTGCGAAAAAACGAAAAGACGAAAAACAGAGAAGCAAAAAAAGCCGAAATTCTTAAGTTCAAAAGTTCTGCCGTGTGGTTAATCTGTCAAGGGGACTATGACGTCATTTTTCAAGTTCTTATAACGCACTAGCAATCCAATGTTGAATACTATGTAGCACTTTCCCATACCCAACAAATGTCCGAAGAATGTATAAGAAGAGATTGAATGGGAAAAGAATTGAGCCCCTTTTGCTTCCTTCCTTTCGGAGACTTTTTCTCAAGGACGAAAGGGGAGAGAAGGAAAGAATTGTTCCAGAAAAAAGTAAGAAACATGGGGGAATCTCTTCGATCTTGAGGTACTGCTAAGGTACTGGAGTGTGGCAAAGAGGACGGGGTGAATCCTTTACAGCAGTGGACCCCAACCACTGGGACGCGGCCGGTTTGAACAGTACGAACTTCGAACGTAGAACTCCCATAGCCGCTTTTCAGTTTGTGGTCATGTTCGGTGGAATTGGGGTGAGAACGGTTGCAAGCTGAGTAGTTTTAGATATTATTTCCCAAAAACAGTTATCCTTGTTAAGGAAGTAAGAATCATTCTGACTTGGAAAAAGGGGGTCAGTTCCCTTGAGCCACCACTTCACTGACTCCAGCTACATTCCAGCTACGATTGATGGGGTTCATTGGCTTATTGTTGGTAGTTGAAATTAGTGCGTTTGGATGAACAACAGAGTAAAATAGTATGGTCGCCATGGCTACTTTAGCACACCGTAAACAAGCAGTAGATGCTAGAAAAGCGGCTGCTTCCGTCTGGGTTGCGGACATCGCTTTGGCCCACGATGGTGATCTCGGGCTGCTTCTCATAGTCGGTAGAGTAAGCCTGGGGTTGGTAAGGTATGTTTGCGGCGGACGCAGCTGCCAAGAAAGCGGCGATCAAGAAGAACTTCGTTGTTGGTTTGGCAGTTTCGGAGAGTGAGACAGAATTGATTAGACTAAACCACAGACAGTGCTTTTATACGTGGGTCATCGGGAGCACGCACCACACTTTGCCGGCGTCTGTTTAGTTCGCCTTGGGGAAGGGTGATCTTTACCCCTCATAGGTTTCACTTTTACTTTGTTCCCTCGGAAATGCAGAAAAGCTTTCATTCATCTCGTTGTCGGGAAGACCGCATTGTGAAAGAGTCCCACCAAACCTTTTGGGAGAAGGTCGTTTGGAACTGCAAACGGCCTTGCTAAGTATTTCCCATCAAGTTCGATGACTATCAGTCTGGTGCATGCGTATAGTTTATTCCTGATTTCAAACACGAAGGGGTAAAAGTGTACCAAAGGATTGTCTGTTTTTTTTTTATATTTATACTACCAGCGTGAGCGTTTGCTCTTTGCTGGCTTAAAGTTCTAAGTACATACATATTTTGGTATAGGACTTATTACATTGGGCCAATTATAGCGAACTATAAAATGGCTCTAGATTCTTTAAGGAGGTAAGTTGCGTTGTTAACAAAAGAAACTATTGCCGGGAAGGCTTTGTGATTGCAAAGGAAAAGGTTTGCATTAAAATGTATCTTTAATTTGGAAAGTTCCCTTAGTAGCACTGCTCTTATTTTGTTTAGCCATCTACAGTGGAAAATTATATGTTGTAAATCTTGTTTAGTGTGATCGGAACAGGGGCAGATAGGCTTATCTATTTTTTTAATTCTGTGGAGGTAACATAGTGTTGGTAAATGTGCACATCTAAGTTTAATCATAGTAGAAATATTGGACTTGTCAGAATTGAGTTTACATATTGGTTTATACGAAGGAGTGACTCCTAAATTGTATAGGGGGGAGAAGCTTTCATTCCATTTTGCAGTCCAAATTTGCTGAAAGTATTTTTTAAGTTCCATAGGGAGTTTCTTTGAAGAAATTAATGGTAAATTTAGAGATGATACATATTTCTCAATTAGGATTCAACATGGGGTATATCTTGGGTGTTTAACTAGAAATTCTGTTTGTGGAGTTGGGAGTGGTTTTGAAAGTGCATATTTGAGTAGTCTATGTTTTAGCAAGAGATCTAAAGGGACAATACCACTTTCAACTTCAAGTGAACTTGTTGGATATGTTTTAAGGGCTCCTGTTATTGTTAATAACGCTTGGCGATGAATAAGGTTTAAAGGGGAGGAGCTGGATACATTATAATTACACCATGCCGGGAATCCGTATAACATTTTCGAGTAAACCGTAGCTAATGTCAAAGTTCTTATTTGGTTAGTTTCGATTGCTTTGAAATCATGTGAAAGCTTTTTTATTCGCTGCAGTGTTTTATTAGCTTCGGAAGATATTTGTGCCACATGGTTAGTCCAAGTTAATCTGTTGTTATATATGAAGCCAAGGTATCGAATTTGTGTTTGCGGGATAATGGTAGTTTCTCCCCAATGAAGCGGAGTATTTTCCGGTAGTTGCTTCCTCGAAAAATGGATTAATTCTGTTTTCTTGCGGTTGAACTTGAGTTTTACATTAATGCTCCATTTTTCTTGTGATTTAATGGCACTACTCAGCAATCTGACGTTTATTTGTCCAAATGATCCTGTCACAGCAAGCAGTAGATCATCGGCGAAAGCTCTTACTCGGATACGTTTGCTTCTTAGTAGGTTAAGGGTGCCATCTATATATAAAAGGAACAAAATTAGGGATAAAGGGGAGCCCTGAGGAACACCCTTGGATACGTAATAGCATTGGCTTGTGGTATTATCATGTTGAAAATAAATTTGGCGTTCAGATAGAAAACTTTTAAGCCACTTAATTATAATGGGGTTGAGTCCCTTATTTTTTGTAATTTGTAGAAATTTTTTGTGGTTCACATTGTCAAGTGCACCTTCAATATCTAACAACAGGGCTGACGTGACGTTACGGTTATTAAAACCTTTGAGAATTTGATCGCTTAGCTCCATCATTGCGTCAGTGGTTGATCTTAGTGCGCGAAAACCCCACTGACTGTTTGATAGGAGATGATTGGATTCTATAAAGAGTAGAACTTTTTGAGTTATTGTCTTTTCCAGGATTTTCCCAATTGTGGACAAAACGGTTATGGGGCGAAAACTTTTGTATGTCGAGTAGGCAGCTTTATTGGGCTTAGGGATAGGGATTACTTTACCTATTTTCTATACACTAGGGAAATAAGTAAAATTTAAGGAAGCATTGAAAAGAGAAACTACAGTGTGACCAATCACTCTCCACGTGTTTTTAATCACAATAGGTTGTATATTATCATTTCCCGGGCTTTGATGAGAGGTAATTTTTTGACAATTTCCGATACTTCTTCATAGGGGATCGTAGAAGTGTTTTCTTCTTTTGAATATATTTTGTAATTGATTTCAATTGGTTTTTCTGATGTAGAAAATAAACTTTTAGCTAGATAGTTTAATTTGCACATTTCGCTATCAAATTCATTTCCATCATCATTAGTAAGTTGATCGAGTCTGGCTGAATTTGTAGATTGCGTCTTCTTCTGTCCAGATTCCAGAGTATTTTGTTGTTCGAGGTGTGAAGTTTTTTTATTCCAATATTTATTTTTACTCTCCCGACACTTTTGTGTGTAAAGATTTCTCGCTTTTTTCCAAAGGAGTTGATTTAAAGAGGATCTAGCTGATTTGAATATTTTCAGTCGAATGGCTGCCTCTTTACGTAGCTTAGCTAGTTCGGTATTCCACCAGGGATTCTTCTTTTCCGTCAATAAGATCTTGGGGATACATTTTTCTAGAGCATTTGAGATCACTTCTGATAGTAGTTTCGTAGCTCGATCTAGACTGTCGATGCCTTGTATATTCGAAAATAGGGAAGAATTTCGTTATGTTTCAATCGAGAGAAGGCCATTTCATTTTTCCCAATCAGCCTTTTTATAGTTCCAAATCCAGTGCGTAACGTTTTCAGGAGGAAAGTCGAGTTCCAGAAGAATAGCTTCATGGTCGGATTCATTAATGAAGTCGTCGCTCTTAAGTAATGAGTGTCTTAGGAAAGGGAGGGATACTGGTGTTGCCAGTGTTAGATCAAGCGTAGAGGAGCTTCCCCTTTCATTTTCGTAAGTGGGTGTGTTCCACTCGTTCAAGATTGTTTAGTTATTTTTTTGAATGAATTCATGAAGATTTATTCCAGCTTTGTCTGGAGACTTTTTTTCCCAAGTCCAGTGGTGGGCGTTAAAGTCGCCTGTAATAATTAAATGCGGGGACAATTTTGAGTATTTGATCCATATTTCGTCTAGAATGACTTGAATGTCTTGCACGTGTTTTCGGTAAATTCCAACAATGATAAAAGGGGGAAGATTCTTTCGTGGGGTGAATTTGATTACACAATATAATTCTCGAACTGCTATTATTTGTAGTTGAGATGCGCTTGGGTTTTTAAGTGCAGCTATTCCTTTATAATCCGTTTTAGGGGGGTATACGTGGTAACTTTGGAGGATTGGACTAGACAAATTTTGCGGGGGTTCTAATATAATTAGTGCATCTGCAAAATGAGTGCCAGCTTCTTTCGTTGACTCCAATAATTGGTTGTAGCTTTTTCTGACATTATGGATTATAAAACGAGTGGATTTTATATTAGTGGCGGAATTGGGTACCTGAGGACGTGAGGTTACGCCTAACATTAATGTTTTTTTTTAAGGTTTTTCAGGTATTCTTGGCGCACGGGACAATCTTTGTGCATGGAAGCATGATTCTCACCACAATTAGGGCATTTTTGGTTGTTCGAGTTACAGGTCTTTAGCGGGTGTTGTCCAGCGCATTTAGCGCAGATCTGTCTTGATGAAGGACATCTAGGAGCCATATGTCCATATTTTTGGCACTTGAAGCATTGAAGAACGTTTAACGCATGGTAATCTTCGACAGGGGCTAGACGATTAAAAGCAAGAAGATAGGCTTGCTTTAGGATTTTTGCTTTAATGGCCGGGGTGGTAGCATCAATGATTAAGGAGCCAAATGCCTTTCCAGTATTAGGGGTAAGCCAGTTTATTTCGTTGACCTTGAAGGAAATTCCAAGTGTCTTGTCGTTTTTTTTATTAAGATGTTCGGAAATTGTTTGGAGTGTCTCGGAACGGGGAATTTGATGAACAACAATTTTGTTATTCTCCTTTCGTTTGATCAAATGAACAGGGCCCAATTTTGGCAGATTGATTGAGCTCAAACCTGACTCTGCTTCTTTTTTTCATCTTGTGAAGTATATACTACCTGTAGTCTGTTAGGGTGGCCTCACACTGGGTGCCTATGAGGCCTAAAGTCCCTAAGAGAGTGCCCATGACGTCCTTTACCTTCAATTAGCGGGCAGTGGGCTTTTTCGGCCGCTAGCTATGGATAGCCCGCTAATTGAATGAGGCAGGGTCACAAAAAAGGGTGTTTGACCAACGAATGACCAGAGTATAGTCACATGACTTAGGAATAGACGTGGTAGTGGAAAGGTTGAAGATTTGTAGTACAATGTTATTGTCATTGATTACCCTGTGGAATGTTTCTTTTGATCCTTGTTGACCTTCGTCATATGACCTTGTCTCAGACCAGAGTATTCTTGTGTAAATCTAGCCACGCATTGTACTTACAAGTTATTCGTAGGTGATAATTTCAGGAGTCGGTAGTTTTCTGGTAGAAAGTGTAGCAAGATTAATGCAGTGAAAAAAAGTGAAAATGTCTAAGGTCTCGGATGAATTGTTCATTTTGGCGTATCGGAAATATCCATTGCTGTACAACATTGTCATACATGTTTTACTGTTTGCAAATAGCAATTGTTTACAAAATGTATCCCTTCCTTCTTTCTTTTCGCCATATCCTACTAATACCTAGTCTCCGCCTCTACCTCCTGCTCACGACAGGTAGACGTGTTGGTGTCTGTGAGGTGTCTATCCTTAAGGGCTTAGGCACAGTATAAAGGTTTCACAGTATGGTAACTGGGGGTATCTTCCAATGTAAAGGGATTAACACGATTTTCTCGGTCCCAAGAGGATGTGAGGGTACGAAGGCTTATATGGGGGATGGATTCCCAGACTGTGCCATGTACCCCCATGTAGGCATTCCTAATCTACTAGAAAAAGGGTTCGAGAAGAGAAGAAAACATTCACAAAACGGGGGACTGGTGACCTTTCTCTCGGGCACTCTAGGGAGTTTTGGGCTGACGTAGGATCCTGCCGGCAACGCGCGCATTTGAAAGTGTTTTTGGAAAAAAACAGTTGATTATTTTTTTAATTTGTTCGTTCGAGTTAGGATTTACTATACACTTAAAGAAGAAAATGTAGCTGTAGCAGAAAGAGCCGTAGTTAAATGTGTTAAGAAAAATACTAAACTTGCAAAAGTTAGTAACATTTAGGAATAGTTGTAAAGTACCAATGTAATGGATAACTCGTATATAGACATAAATAGTCATAACACATATAGACATTAATATACATGGGTATTTTATAGTATATGGGGTTAAACCTGTATACTATAAAACACCTATGTATGGGTTGCAAAATAGACTGCCTCCTCGTGGTGCAACCTGGGTAACGCGAAATAGTCTATAATGTGTATACGTGTTGTGCTTTGACCTAGTTAATTCATCTTTTATTTTAAGCTCACATAGTTTAAAGCAATAGATTTAAATTACGCGCTTTGTAAACCGTCGTGACCTTTTTTGAACTGCACTGGGAGGTTTGCGAATGTACCCTTTCATTTTCTGGCCTTTTACCTGAATATTACTCTGGGGACCGAGAAGGTCGTCAGAAAAACTTAACATTGGAAGATAGCCCTGTTAGCATACTGTGAAACCTCTATACTGTGGGCTTAGGCACTCCAGTGTGAGTCCACCCTTAGAGTTCGTCTTGCGGACGAGGGCTGGCTTAGGGATATTTGGAGCAACTTTAGTCAAATCATCTTCGAAAGTTTCGAGGAGTTGTTTGCGGGTGAGAGATTCTTTCCTTTTATTGTCATCTTCTTGTTCGATGATGATAGATAATTCCATATCTTTATCCAAAACCATGGGAATTGTCAGTGAGGGTTTATTGCTTTGGGGTTCATGGTTGGTAGGCATTTTGCTTTTGACAATTTCCGCGAAGGAAGTGGTCTTCGAAGAACTCGTATTTGGAAAAGCTTGGTGCGCTTTAAGTTCCATTCTTAGATGTTGAATTTCTTGAATAAGTTGCGGAACTAGTTCTGCCATAGGCTTGATGTTAGCTAACTCATTCTTGAGTTCGGAAATGATGTTACAAATATCCGAGTTGAGGTAGAAGGGAGGATTGGTACTATCCTTTAGGCGGGGGGTGTCTGAGGTAGAGGGAAGGGGGGGGGGATCTGGGGGAAGCGATTTGTCGTGCTTTGTTTGTTTCGTGGGACCTTCTGCCTCCAGGATAGAAAAATCCTCTTTTCTTTTGGAAGGACCAGGTATCGGTTCTTCATGGCTATTTCTTCTGCGTGGAGCGCATTTAGCACAATATTTTTGAGTGTTGTGACTCTTTTTAAATGGTTTATCACATCTAATACATAGATAAGTCCATGAATCAAGGTCATCCCATTCCTCCATGAAGGAGAAAGTAGCGGATAGATTCGTTCTAGGTAAAAGGGTGAATGGATTTTGTACTGAACTCACAAGAGCACAAAAAATATCACTTCCGATCACGATTTTGAAGGATGTCTCTCCCAAACACATCCAGTACGTTCGGCAGCGTGTGCGCGACTTTCGGATTGTCTGGGTTTAGTTCGACATTGGTAACCTTGAACCTGTAAAAACTGAATAAATTTCGCTTGTCGTGTTGTACTACATATGTTCACGAGGTCGTGAATGAGCCGAGTCTAAACTTGAACTCGAAAAGCATTTCAGCACCCTTCGTCGCTTCCAGGGATAAAAATGGCGGTGCATTATTCGAAGACTTTTTGGCTTTAGTTTGGAATTTGGACCAAAATTATGCTACTCTTTGACCAAGTGTTAATGTTCACCTGGAAAATCGATTCGAAAAACTTTCCTGGGTGTATAGTAAAGCTATGAATTGCCTTTCATTGTTATTCCTAAAAACTCCGAACAGGAACAGTACTAGCAAATACTACATGTATTTCCATTAGCTCTTAATTTAGTTTATAAAATAGTTCAATTCTTTGTAATTTGTTTCGGATAGGCTTACTATGATTTAAACTGTACTCTGCGTACTTGATCGATAAGTATTTATAACTACTGTATGTAGGAATTTGTTCTGCAATAAAATCGCAAGATTTTTTAGACAGTAGTCTCGTGAGTGAGCTTTGCAGAAACTATAAAGATGACTGGTTCCAAGGTTTTGACACTAGAGAGAAAACTTTCTTTTAAAGTGTTTAGTTTAAGCTGATTTTAGGAGAAATTTGACAAACTGATTTTTAAACTAGCTCCTAAACACAGTTGCTTTTGTTTTAGACAACAAAAAGTTACAAAGCGTTAATACTCTTCCTGGTTTCAAGAAAGCCTATGCTATGCTATATTCGTATACCTTTATAGCTGTGACCACAGCAGTAGGCTATATAATACATAGATCGCCTAAACACAGTGACTGAAACGAGTAACCCTACAAAAATTTAAGTTTAGCTTGCAGTTCCAACACTAGTTACCCTGAGTAAATTTGGCTCAATATTTTTCGTCTGTATTTAAGTCCGTCAATGTACACGGTTGCCTTGCGTTGTAATGTGGATTAATAAATAAATCTTCTATCTAGGGGACATTTTTTGGCCATTTAATAACGGGCAGGGGCCGGGTAGACAGCGGGAGCAACATAGGCGGGGGTACGGTAGGTGGTGGGGGCAACGTAGGCGGGGGTACGGTAGGTGGTGGGGGCAACATAGGCGGGGGTACGGTAGGTGGTGGGGGCAACATACAATGGGGCGGCATAAGCTGAGGCAGAATAGGTTGGTGGACGGACGGTGGCCCACACGGCGGCGACTTCTGGGGTGTATTTGGGGGCGACGGGCAAGTGGTCACCCATGGGTCGGAATCCGTTCTCGTCAGCAACCCAGATCAAAGCGATGCGTCGGCCTTCGGGGGTAATGAAAGAGGAAGACCCGCGGTTGGTGTTGCCCATTTCGTTGCCGATCATCTTCTGGACTTGAGATTCTTCACGGGTGGTGCCGTCAGATAATTCGTAGCTATAAAATACACAAATTTAAGTTCAAAGAATATCCAAGTATTTGTTAAAAGAAACCTACCTCCATTGGCTGCTTCCGTCTGGGTTGCGGACATCGCTTTGTCTAACAATGTTGATCTCCGGGCTCATTGCGTTGCTGGGAGAAGCTGCTTGGTACATGCTATCTGCAGAGGCAACAGCCAACAAAGCCGCGATCAAAAAGAACTTCATTATTGGTTTGGAGGTTTCAGAATGTGAGACTGAACTGATTAGTCTGAACCACAGCCAGTGCTTTTATACCTGGTCCATGGGAACACTCACAACATTTTGCCAGCATCTATGGAGTTTCCTTCGGTGAAGTGCGATCTTTACCCCTGATGGGTTTCGCTTTAACTTTCGTTGGTTAAATTGGAAATGCAGAAGAGGTTTCGTTCGTCTCATTGTCGAGAAAACCGCAATGTTGAAGAGTTTCCGCCCATACCAATTGGGTGAAGGTCGTCTGGAACTGTTCATGGCCCTTAGTGAACAAAACACCCAAGTTCTGCATTAGAAAGATCGAGTAGAGCAAGTACAAGTAGATAGGTCAAGTCGAGTAGATACAGTACAGCAAGACCTACACTCTCAAAGTAATATCTCTAATCTTAAATTTTTTTCCTGGACAAGGAAATTATTACAAGCAGTCCACCAAGTCATACATTCAGAACCACGTACAAAAACTCGACAAAATACACATAATACAAAGTCGTGATTGTAAAGTACTGCAAACACGAACTTGAACTCATGAATCCGTGATTCCTTTAGCATCGTTTCAAGGACAGGCCTGACCGTATTTAGAACATAAGCCACTCTCTTCATACATTATTGTCAAGTTTCGAAAATCCCTAATTCTTTTCACAATTTTATCAATACGTTGGCGAATTGACGAAAAATTTTGGCGAATCGGCTATTCCAAAAAATGTACAGATAAACCTGGTCAAAAGGATCTTTATTTCGTAAATATAAACGGTGAATCTCTTTTAGCACCCTCGACTTGTTCCTTGGGCTGCAGCGCTGAACGAAAAGCTTTTACTGGTAGTACCATTCGAAGTTTTGCGTTGCAACGATTTTCACTGGAGTGCCACACCAGAGCTTCACTGTGTTCGTGGTGGGTCTGCTGTTCATGCAGCTTATTGCTTACATGTAAAGTCACCCTTTTCTTAGAGACTACAAGGAATCCCGTGTTTTGAAACAGTTTTCCTTAATGATAGAGCTGAATTTTTTATGAAATTTTGGCCCATGGTAGAGTAAAATGGATAAGTTTGTTATAATGAAGAATAGTGTCACCAGTTGAAGAGTGTTCGTCACCAACCGTAGAAAAGTCAGGGGTTGCTGATCTATACCATATATTCACGTTTAAGTTTTTTTTTGAGCATAGTATACCGTTCGTACCGATAGCTGCACCAGAATTAGGACAAGAATCGTCAAGTGCCATAGCTTGGAGCTTGTAAAGTTTGAGCACAAAGTTTCTTGGATCTTTTTGATAGTATTGAGAGCCGATTCTAAGGCCGTTATGCTGGCGAAACCAATTCGGGGAATAAGTATCGTGGAGACAAAAAGGCTGCTACCGTATAAAAAGTTAGCTAATACATCCGGTGAGTTTTGGAGTAATTTAGCCTCGATCATGTGGACTATGGTCAGGGAGATTAGTAGGCCCATGGTCAGTATCCAGAGGACGGTAATACAATGAAGTCTGGCGAATCGAATGCGAAGGAATCCGGAACTTTTTGACGTGACGACAACAGGTAAACAACCCGTCAATTTCATGAAGGAGACAATTTTCAAAATGGCTCGTACAGAACTAGGATAATACTCTTTCGAAGTGAACCCCGTGGTTTCCACTTTGGTTTTACTGGCCTGATTTGAAAATACCATCCTTTAGCTTGGACTTTTGTAGAAGGACTACGCGAATTTGAGCAAGATAGCAACGACCATTGCTTTTACAGACGCGGATATCCAGTTTATTTACGTATTTACAGACAATGGCAAGCGCCCACTAGTTGCTAAACCTAATGAGTACAGCTGCCACCCTTCTACGAAAAGGCGTTTAATTTTAGAAAGTAAACAGCTCTTCGTCATTTTAACACCACCGGTCCCGGACAGAAGGACTACGGCCCCCGACACTAGGACAATAATGATCGCGAGCACTACGGGTAATTTGAATGGCACTTCGTACAGAACACATAAAAAGAACGGATAAGACTACAAAATTCACCCCTTTCTTGACTCGTTTTCACGTTTCAAGTTTAAAGGAATCAGACAAAATATTTTCTCCTTATCGATTTTGTGTTTTTGTTTGCTGAGTGAAACACATTTAACGTACAACACAAAGTACTATGCATAAAACACCATAGATTGCGTGCTTTTATCGCTGTCCTGTACTTGCGGCCGTTAATCTTCGAGTCCTACCTACTTATCTGGGCAAAGTTCGTCCAAAAGCCACGTCCATAATGGTGGCGATTATTGTCGTCCTACGGAGACCCGGCGTCCTTCTAATATACTTGTTAGGACGGCTTTAGTACCTTTTATCCTCGTTGGCCTTTAACCAATGAGCAGAGGCGTTCTGAAGCGAAATACTATGGAGCTTCATTGCAGAAGTACTAAGACTTTTGCAGAAGTACTAAGCGAACTTGAGCAAGATAGCTACTACCATTGCTTTTACTGAAGCGGATATTCAGTTTATTTACGTATTGACAGGGAATGGCAATGACAGACAATGGCAAGTGCCAGTAGTTGGTAAACCTAATGAGTACAGGTGCCACCTTCTACGAAAAGGCGTTTAATTTTAGAAAGTAAACAGCTCTTCATCATTTTCACACCACCGGTCCCGGACAGAAAGACTACGGACCCCGACACTAGGCCAATAATGATGGCTAGCACTACGGGCAATTTAAATGGCACTTCGTACAGAACATATAAAAAGAACGGATAAGACTACAAAATTCGCCCCTTTCTTGACTCGTTTTCACGGTTCAAGTTTAAAGGAATCAGACAAAATATTTTCTCCTAATCGATTTTGTGTTTTTGTTTGCTGAGTGAAACACTTTTAATGTACAACACAAAATAATATGTATAAAACACCATAGATTCGCCCCTTTCGCCTACAAAATTCGCCCCTTTCTTGACTCGTTTTCACGGTTCAAGTTTAAAGGAATCAGACAAAATATTTTCTCCTAATCGATTTTGTGTTTTTGTTTGCTGAGTGAAACACTTTTAATGTACAACACAAAATAATATGTATAAAACACCATAGATTGGGTGCTTTTATCGCCGTCCTGTACTTGCGCCCGTCAATCTTTGAGTCCTACCACTTATCTGGGGAAAGTTCGTCCAAAAGCCACGTCCATAATGGTGGCGATTATTGTCGCCCAACGAGACCCGGCGTCCTTCTAATGTATTTTTTAGGACTTTAGTACCTTTTAATCTCGTTGACCTTTACCCAATGAGCAGAGACGTTCTGAACACGAAATACTATTGGTCACTTGAAACATTATGGAGCTGTCATCCTTGTGTCGGGGTCCGAAGTCCTTTTGGCATGTGTATACGTCCCGGGAAACGGATAGAAGTGCATTCTGGCAGTTTTTATCAAGTTGATGGTTTAATACATATTTATGAGTCTTCTTTTGACGGGAACGAAAACCATTTGATTCGAGTTATGACATACTGTACCATTATCTATAAACTATTCAAGTCGGATGCATGATCACCGAGTAATTTACTCAGATTAATCGCTTTTCTCATCAATGATTTAAAGCAAGTGCATTCGTTTTTAACCGATTCTCGATAAGAAAAATGTATTTTGAGGTGTTATGAAAATAGTCGCTTCAAAGAAGAGCTGAAATGGACACGTAGTAATTACAGTACGATTTCGGTTTATAAAGTAAGTGTAGGAATTACAGTACGCAATCAATTCAAGCGAGTGTTTTCTGTTTGAGTACTTGAATCCAGGTTATGGTGGAATGCCATTGCGAATGGTAAGATATAGTGTACAATTCAGGAAACTCATGGTTCAAGGCGAATGGTTCCATAATGAGCTCTGCCTGAAGTTGCTTTAGCGCAGCGAAAGCCCGTATCCCAATAAGATCCGTTGTACTTGATAAACTGCCATTTTCTTGAAAAGACTGCACAGAATAAGAAGTAGATACAGTGTAGCTTCCATATAAAATGATAAAGAACTTGGAATAGATACGTCTTTCTACGGTTTTGCTAATCATCTCGAGAGATAAATTAAAGTTCCATTTTGTGAACTGTCCTGTGCTGTTCACTTCTCGTTTAAAAAGATACATATAACTATCCTTTTCACACTCGGCTTTGATTTTAGGACCCAAAATTCCTTTGGGCCAAATTTCAGGGTAAAAGTGATCCCATAGAGAGATCGGCTTATTATTGTATCGCAAGTAGTACTCTCGGCATGTCCTAGTGCAAGTGTCGCAAAGCGACCCTCCCTTGGGTTGACAACCAGGTAGTATTGTGGCACAGAACTGAGCCGTAGGCACAATACAAGTAGAACCATTTTTCAGTGCATCCCAAAATCTGCAGCCTGGCGTTGACTGTAGAATGCTTTTGTCGTAGTCACTAACGCAGATTTCCGTAGCCAGAAACTCGCAGATGGAGGAGCCATCCGTTGCAGTGCAGTAATTGATGGCAGTACAGAAGGATTGCTGAATGCATTGCAAGCCGCACGTCAAAGAACTGCTAAAACCTGACAATATGATACAACTAATTACCCATGAATTATAACCTTGTTTCACTGAAAGGATGAAAACTGTGGTGTACGGAGTCATGAGAACCGAAAATGGGTCTTAGGAAGATCAAAAACTGGGTCTTTTAGAAGGTCTAAGTAAAAATTCAGGAATAAATATTACCAGTTCGAACTTCGGTCGTAGAAACCCCATAACCGCTTGTGAGTTTGTGGTCGTGATACTGGGGTATTGAATTGAGAAAGGCTGTAAGCTGAGTAGTTATAGATATTACTCCCCAAAAAATCATACTCCTTATTAAGGAAACAGTGATCATTTTGACTTGGAAGAGGAGATCAGTTCACTTGAGCTACCAAATCAGTTGTGATAGCAAAGTTTAGCAGTGCGATACTCCTGCTATCATTTTACGGCTTTATTGATTTATTTTTGGTAGCTTAAATCCGTGTTTGGATGAAACACGCTGCAAATTACATGGTCGTCATGGCTATTTATTAGCAAAAAACTTAAATGCTATACGCTTGACAAAGTGTTTGCAAAGTTCAGCAAGAAACATTGATTAACGCAAAGTTCTGGCAGATTCTATTCGAAGGCACGGTATTCCAACACAGTAAAACCGGCATTCCAAAGGCACGTTTTACCAAAGTGATCCGTCACTCCGTTTGCAGGTGTACGAGGTTTCACCTTTTTCTTGAACGCTAAGAAATCTTAGGGTTATAACTATTACAAGGAGTTATGCACTTAATTTCCGTATTACTTCGTCTAAAAAGTTGCGAAATCTGTTACATGTAAAATGTAATACAAATATAAGTAAAATGTGTTACAAATTTGAAATTCAAGTTATAAAGTATATACACTTAGTTACCAAAGTATATGTCTAACCAAATGGGCAATCTTAAAATATCAGCTGGTAAAACTAGCTTAGTTAATCATAATTTCCTAATTACAATAGTAAGTCTTAAAAGAGTCTAAACTGCTTTCCTTTTACTTCAACAAAGAGAAAAAGTTATCATGGCATGATGACGAATCATTCCATGTGCATAACAGAACATTACATAACCCACCCAGACCAGCAGATTATAGATTACTTCACTTGTTAGCCCACCCTTGGGTTGACGATATGGTAGTACTGTGGCACAGTGCTGAGCCGTGGGCATAATACAAGCGACTGTAGAACCCCGAAAGGCGCTTATGCATTTGTGGCTGTGATATTGTGGAATTGAGGTGAGAATACCTGTAAGCTGATTAGTTTTAGAAATCCTTCCCCAAGAGATACTTATTATTGTCAAAGTAATACAAATCACTCTGACTTGGAAGAGGAGATCAGTTCACTTGAGCCACCACCTAAGTTGGGGAAGCGAATTTTAGCGGCACGATATTCCAGCTATGATTTGGGGGATTTATCAATTTATTTTTGGCAGTCTAAATATTTGTGTCTGGATGAAAAACACAGCTTAATTGAATGATCGCCATGGCTATTTATTAGCAAAAACAGAAACAATATGTGATAGACAAAGTGTTTTTAAACTTCAAAAAGAAATATTGATTAACGTCAAACCGAAACGTTTGTCAGATTCCATTTAGAGACCCACTATTCCAAAGTAAAAAGGTTTACACAGTAGGGTAACAAGTGTAACTTCCAATGTAAAGGTTCTTGGACCGAATATCAAACGGAAAATTCGCAAACCTCCCAGTGCAGTTCAAAAACGGTCGCGACGGTTCACAAAGCGCAGTGCAGGTAGGATCTTTTTTCAGTCCAAAACGCCTTAGGGTATATGAGAGAATAGTCCTGTTACCATACTGTGTAAACCTTCATAGTGTGATCTAAACGAATCTGTCCTTTCTTAACACAAGACAGGGACCCCTTTTCTTTTAACTAAGTCCTTCAGAAGTCAACCCTACACATGGCACAAGTATTAAAACACGTTGTATTAGCACAACACAAAATCTAAACAGGTTAAAGAGTGCAGGCTGGTTTCTGGTTGAGTCTTTCAGCCCTTTTATTATACTATGTCTTTTGTGAGACAAGTCGGGGATGCGGAAACTAAAAACGGGGAAAGTACTTTACATTGCAAAGATTAAATTAATTTGAGTCTATCTTTTATATTTATCTTTATGAATGGAAGCTAATTAAAGATTGAGTTTACATAAAGAGACGTGATCCAGGTGTTTATTAATAAATACATCCCATATGTACAGGACATTTATATATCATTTAATAACGGGCAGGGGCAGGGTATGCAGCGGGGGCAGCCTTGTAGGTAGGGGGACGAACGGTGGCCCAGACGTCAAGAATGGCTTGGGGAACGGGGACGGGGGTAGGCAAGTGGTCGCCCTTGGGTTGGAATCCGTTCTCGTCAGCCACCCAGGTCAAAGTGATGCGTTGGCCTTCGGGGGTGATGAAATAAGAAGATCCGCGGTTGGTGTTGCCGAGATCCTTGCCGATCAGCTTCTGGACTTGGGCTTCTTCGCGGGTCGTCTCGTCAGATCCGGCGTAGCTATAACATACAAGCAAACCATTACGAAGGTACTCTTAAAAGGTGATTAGGAAGATATTTACCTCCATTGGCTGCTTCCGTCTGGGTTGCGAACATCACTTTGGCTCACGATAGTGATTTCAGGGCGCTTGGCGTAAGGCAAGCTAGCTGCGGAGGCAGCGGCCAAGAAAGCGGCGATCAGGAAGAATTTCATTGTTGTTTGCTAAGATCAGAGGATGAAACTGAACTGACTCAACTGAATATGAAGGGAGCCTTTTATAGCTGAACGTAACTGAAGCGAGTGGAGCATATTTGACTTAGTTTCTAGTTTGCCTTGGGGAAAGGACTTGCCTTGCATCGTGCAGCGCCTTTCTAGTGTGTAAACGCAAAATGCATATCACCGCCATAGGAAAAGCTTAAACAGGCCGAAGAACCGCTCTTCTTTTCTTTGCAGTTCCATCCAAATATGTAGGTAAAGGTCGTCCGGAACAGTCTCCAAACTGCCCTTCCCTATTTTCATACGTTACAACGTTTTCATATGTTACTACATTCCTAACGTTTGTAAAGCTATTTAAGCAATGATCTCTAATTTAAGTTAATCCTTAATTTAAGCATTAATCGCAACAGCCTTATTTCAACGACACAATTGAACCTAGCACATTTATGTTGTACCTAAAACTCTAACTGTCCCTAATTATGCATTTTGTTGAACTTTACCTAATTTTAAAATTTATTCCATCTGGTCTATTTCATCAACTTTACGTGTTTTACCGACCTACATCATTTTTTTAAACAAACTTAACGGGATGAAGTTTGATCGCCCAGGAATTGCGATAGTAAGGGCAAGGAAAAGGTTATCCGCGAAAGCGACTTGGTTGAGGCCCAGCTTGGACCTTTACTCCAACTTGCCTCGCAGTAACTCAACCATGCAATATGAAGGAGCATTTAAGTAAATGCCTGAAATTCATTTACTATCACAGTGTTTAGGTTAGCTATTTATTATATGGACTGTTTGATATGTATATAAAGCCTTTATAGATTCGAGTAGAATATTGGAACAGAAAGTCTTGGTAAAAACTAAGATTGTGGGCTCCTGTTGTTGTAGACAGTTTTAATATCAATGAATTTTATTTGGTTCTATTATCCAAACGAGAAAGAAATCAGTAATAAGAAAGCTATATCTCGCCCAGTGACATCGGCTGTTCAGGTTTGCTACGCGCTTCACTCGGTACTGTCTATTTCATTATTGAGTAGTTGAGAGGAAGCCCGATTAACGTGACGAGCCTGACTGAAATGAACTTCCTACGTTGACCCATTTTGGAGCCTTTATGGAACTGTACTGTAAATGTCCTGGGGTACTTAGACCAGATCTCATTTTTCATCAGTGTCATGTTCGGATATTGCCAAAATATGCATCAGTAAGTTGTTACTTCTGACTTTTCCAGCAATGTAACCCATTTTAACCTGATGCACGTTTAGCTATCACCATTCATTTAGCATTCGTTCTGCTATTAGCTTTTTAAAAAAATAAATACAATGGTTCGTCTTTGATGCCGAAGTTTATTAATAAATTAAACTATCTATGTACAGAGCCGTTTTGTCTTTGTTTAATATCGGGAAGGGGCAGCGACGGCAGGGTTGGTCGGGGTACGAACGGTAGCCCAGACGGCGGCGACTTCAGGGGTGAGTTGAGGGGCAACAGGCAAGTGGTCACCCTTGGGCTGGAATCCGTTCTCGTCAGCAACCCAGGTTAGAGTGATACGCTGGCCATCGGCAGCAATCCAGTAAGAAGATCCACGGTTTGTGTTGCCGATTTCCTTGTCAATTTGCTTCTGGACTTGGGCTTCTTCACGGGTCGTGCCATCAGATAAGGCGTAGCTGTAAATAGGCAAGGATAAATAAGTACAAAAAAAGTGATTTCTGAGATTTTTAAGGAGTAAAGGGTGATTCTAAAGTTTACCTCCATTGGCTGCTTCCATCGAGGTTACGTACATCGCTTTGGCTCACAACGGTGACTTCGGACAGCTTGCCGTAAGATGCAGGGGCTTGATGATAAGGCAAGTTAGCTGCAGAGGCAGCGGCCAAGAAAGCGGCGATCAAGAAGAATTTCATTGTTGGATGCTAAAGTCAGAGGACGAGACTGAACTGATATTATTTGCACTTTGGAAGACCCTTTTTATATTACCTGCGGATGTGAATGTCTTCAAATTCGCGTATAGAGAAAGGGAGGTGTTCTAATTTAGGAATCACTTCTACTTTCGACTGTGACGAAAGATAAGAAATCGAAAACTTGTCCATGAAAGTCAGGAAGAGAAGGTTCATCCTATGTGCTTTAGAGATGCGAAAGAGACTACAGTTCGTCCGAATCATGTGGGTGAAGGTCGTCGGGGAATGTGAACGTCTTTCCGAGAAAGTGTAGATGATCTGGTTGACTTATTTGGAATGGACACGGTCCCTTTTTAGAAAGAAGGATTCGTGTAATGTTGGAATGTAGTCATCCCAATCGTTACTTATTCCGTTGCAAATTTATCTCATTTTTAGTTTATTTTCATATTATGCCAATGTATTTTTTTTATTTCTACAATTCTTTGCTGACGCAACGGTGCCACAATATTACATTGTAATATTACATTGTAGTTTTCCGTACGCTTTTATTTCTTGTATTATTTAACATTTAGTTTGGCTCTGCTTCATTTTCACTGTTGGTTCTGCCTACGAAAGATCACGTAAGTGGTGAATCCATGGGGTCAAAGATTGAATCAAAGGGGCCTTTGAAACCAAGACTGCCGCGATAGTTATAGCTTATACAAGTCTGCGATAATGACTACACAGTACAAGACAGTTGTACATCAAGATGCAGTATGTTAGCGCTCATTTGAGTGGTCCAAGATTGAAGGGGTCAATATCAGCAATCAGAGCTGTAACTAAAGCTTTAATAAATCTTTCCTTGTATTGTTTAGTTGACTGAGATTGTCGGAGCTGTCTTGCAGTTCTCTTTTCGATACTTTGAGTCTTTCGTGAGACTAGTTGGGGATACCGGAATTAAAAAAAAGTGTAGAATATTTAGCAATGCAAAGATTACATTCTTCTAATATCTTTTCTACAATCTTTCTGTTATCTTTATGAAAAGAAGAGAGTAAAAGATTAAATTTACATAAACAGTTGCGATTCAAGTGTTTATTAATAAATACACCCCATATGTACAGGACATTTATATATCATTTAATAACGGGCAGGTGCAGGGTATGCAGCGGGGGCAGTCTTGTAGGTAGGGGGACGAACGGTGGCCCAGACGTCAAGAATGGCTTGGGGAACGGGGACGGGGGTGGGCAAGTGGTCGCCCTTGGGTTGGAATCCATTCTCATCAGCCACCCAGGTCAAAGTGATGCGTTGGCCTTCGGGGGTGATGAAATAAGAAGATCCGCGGTTGGTGTTGCCGAGATCCTTGCCGATCAGCTTCTGGACTTGGGCTTCTTCCCGGGTCGTCTCGTCAGATCCGGCGTAGCTATTTAACATACAGTGATTCAGTTAAAGAACTCCAGAAGGTGTTTGTAAGTAAAGTTTTTTACCTCCATTGGCTGCTTCCGTCTAGGTTGCGGACATCGCTTTGGCTCACGATAGTGATTTCAGGGCGCTTGGCGTAAGGCAAGGTAGCTGCGGAGGCAGCGGCCAAGAAAGCGGCGATCAGGAAGAATTTCATTGTTGTTTGCTAAGATCAGAGGAGGAAACTGAACTGATTAAATTGAAACTGAAGGGAGCCTTTTATAGCTGGATGAAGCTTTGAGCAGGTGTAAACATTCGCTTTTAGAGTTTTCCAGTCTGCCTTGGATAAGGCGGTTATGGATCATGCGCTTCCATTCTAACGTCCATTCTAACATCTTAGCGCCTCAGGAAAGCCTACAGGAAAAGGAGCATTTGAGAATAGCTTCCTTGACTTCCCTTACAGACGAAACCACATATATAAATAACGCTCCTTCCATTCATAAATAGGTTAAGGTCGCCTTAGAAAGGCAAACGTCCTTTCTCAACGCTTCCAAAGCCGTCCGGTTTTGTTATAAGGACTTTACATGTTTATTTTTTTGCCCTTTAATAACTTAAAAACTGTTGGAATAAGAGCCTGCTGTTTAAGACCCACAAGAGTTCTTAGATCCCCAATTAGTTACACCGAAATTTTTAGGATTTTCCTTGTTTCGTAAATTTGCACTTGACCACCACTTCCTCATATAAACATTGCAGTGGATTTTTCGAGTTTTGCTATTCGTAAAAAGATTAGACGTTTCCGTGAATTTATCATTCAGGACCCGTTGTATAAATATATGTAACATTGCGTTAATTTAGTAGCTTCTTCTCTTTATATTTTGTAAGAAAAGCAAAACAACAACGAGAGTGACCACGGATGCAATCAGCATTTGTACTATCACTTTACTACTTGTACTACTAAGAAAAAAAGAAAAAATTAGTTTTGACGAAAATGGAGCAAAAGGTAGGTAGGACCTTCTACACCTGGGTGAACAGGTGTAGAAGGTCTCTGCTTAGAAAGAGATAATCGTGTGGCCCAGTTCTTGAACTGAATGTATCGTGGTGATTTCCTGGAAATTTTAGACGACCATGACGCATATGTTAATGACATAGTATCAGAGGAAAATAAATAACAGTGTTAAAACGTTAGGATGAATAATAATTTATCCTACAGTTTTAAGTGTGAATGTATATTAAATGAGAAGAAATGAAGACTCGTTTAAAGAACTACCGACTAGATAATGTTGTTGTAGGTTTTATCACTAAAGAGTTCTGTGACAAGATTACTTACCCCGAACCTCCGTTTCCTTCAATAGATAAAAAAAGGTTGACGAAAAGTCAATGCCATTTTGTTTTTGCAATCGTTGTAAATATTAATCGAATTAATAATCGTTAGGACTAATAATAATATATCCGAAAACTTTAGCAGTGAATGTAGATTAAAAAAAAAGAAAGGAAGACAGTTTTAAATACCTATACCGACTAGCTAATGTCGTTGTTGGTTTAATCGCTAAGGAGTTCGAAGAAAAACACTGTTAAAGCACTTACTTACCGTTTTTTTCAATACATGATGAAGTTCAAAAAATTTTAAGAAAGTTCATTACCACTTAGTTTCGGAAAGTAAAGTTTCATGAAGACAGAATAGGTATTTTTGAAAGTTCACGATAGCCTACAAAGGGTTTGCATTTCAGACATTTATTTAATAAATAAATCCCCTATATGTACAGGAATCTTAGGAGGGCAGTTTAATAACGGGCGGGGGCAGGGTAGGCGGCGGGTGCAGCGTAAGCAACGGGGGCAGCATAAGCTGGGGCAGAGTAGGTTGGGGTACGGACGGTGGCCCAGACGGCGGCGACTTCTGGGGTGTGTTGGGGGGCAACGGGCAAGTGGTCACCCATGGGTTGGAATCCGTTTTCGTCAGCAACCCAGCTCAAAGTCAAACGTTCGCCATTAGGGGCAACCCAGTAGGAAGATCCGCGGTTGGTGTTGCCAGATTCATAACCAATTTGCTTCTGGACTTGAGATTCTTCGCGGGTCGTGCCGTCAGATCCGGCATAGCTAGAAATTTAACGCTTGAAGTTAAAGAATCAGAAAGATGACTAAATAAGCTTACCTCCACTGGCTGCTTCCGTCTGGGTTGCGAACATCGCTTTGGCTCACGATGGTAATCTCGGGGTGTTTAGTGTAGCTTGGGTAAGCTGCAGGGTACACACTGGCTGCGGAGGCAGCGGCCAAGAATGCGGCGATCAGGAAGAATTTCATTGTTGGTTTGGAGGGAACAGAGAGTGAGACTGAACTGATTTGACTGAACCACAGCCAGTGCTTTTATACCGTAGATAAATGGAGCAAGTTCAGTATTTTACCAGCGGTTATAGAGCTCGCCTAGGGGAAGGGCGGTTTGAAATTGTGAGCTTCACTTTTACTTTTGCCTATCCTGGAGTCGCATGATATGCCAACGTGCGTTCACTCTTCCTTTCGTTACGAATACGTATCGCTATATATGAAGTAGTTCTTCCTATGGTAATATTGACGGTGTATTATTTGTAGACTTTCCTATAGTTAATAATGTGGACCGAAACTGTTTTATACACTTTGGCGAAGTGCTAATAATCATATAAAAAAACAAGCCGAAAATTTTTCTATGCTATTACTAGAGCTACAAATTTCTTTAAATTCACATTATCATTTACATATAATTCACATTATGATTCTTTAAAAATCCGAATGGGAACAGTATTTCCTATTACTAACGGTATTTTCATTAACACTTGATTGAATTTATAAAAATAGTTAATTCTTTTTAGGTAATTTTGAGGTAGAATTAATGCAATTAAACTATTTATTGCTGACCTATAACTAACTTTATGTCCATTAACATTTGATTGAGTTTATGAAAATAGTATAATCTTGGTATTTTTTGTAGCAAGACTTAATGCCATTCAAACGATCCTCTGCGTATCTGATCTCAGAATAACTTTTAACTATGTAAGAGTTTTTTCTACAAAAAAATCGCAAGATTTTGGAACAAGTAGACTTTTCGGTGAGCCTGATCAGGTACTATAAAGATCCTTGGCTCCAAAAGGTTTTGGTACTATAATCTAAAATTTATTGGCAAAAGATTTACTTTAAGCTGGTTTTAAGCGAAATTTGACTTGAAATCTAATCATAAAACTTCTATTAAACAGAGTTCCTATTGATCTAGACAAGGGAAGGCTGTCAAACTTTCAAACTCATGCTACGCAATATTGGTTTCAAGAAAGCTTGAGCGATCCATTATCTTAAATTCGTAACTATGACCACAGCACATAATATGCAGATCCCCTTTACACTGGGACTGATTGAAACGATTAACTCTACAAGAAGTTTAATCTTGCTTTCAAATTTCATTGTAAATTATCCTAATTGAGTAGTTTAGGCAAAATCAATGTACACAAGTGTTTTGCGTTGTAAAATGTATTAATAAATAAATCTCCTATTTAGGGACAATTTGTTGGCAATTTAATAACGGGCGGGGGCGGGGTAGACAGCTGAGGCACGGTAGGCGACTGGAGCAGCATAAGCGGTTGCACGGTAGACCATGGGGGCAGCATAAGCTGAGGCAGAGCCTGTTGGGGGACGGACGGTGGCCCACACGGCGGCGACTTCTGGGGTGTATTCGGGGGCGACGGGCAAGTGGTCACCCGTGGGTCGGAATCCGTTCTCGTCAGCCACCCAGGTCAAAGCGATGCGTCGGCCTTCGGGGGTAATGAAAGAGGAAGATCCGCGGTTGGTGTTGCCCATTTCCGTGCCGATCAACTTCTGGACTTGAGCTTCTTCTCGGGTCGTTCCGTCAGATGAAGCGTAGCTAGAAAACACGTAGTTTTAAGTGGGAATAATTTTAAAAAGACTAAATGAAACGACGTAAAAACGCAGTGAAAAGAAACTTACCTCCATTGGCTGCTTCCGTCTGGGTTGCGTACATCGCTTTGGCTCACAAGGGTGATCTCCGGGCGCATTGCGTTGATGGAAGAAGCTGCATGGTACATGCTATTTGCGGAGGCAACAGCCAACAAAGCCGCGATTAAAAAGAACTTCATAGTTGTTTGGAGGTTTCAGAGTCGGAAACTGAACTGATTATTCTGAACCACAGCCAGTGCTTTTATACCTGGGTCAACGGGAACACGCGCAACCTTTTGCCAGCATCTATGGAGTTTGCTTCGGTGAAGGGCGATCTTTACCCCTCATGGGTTTCGCTTTTACTTTCGTTTGTTCCATTGAAAATACAGAAGAGGTTTAGTTCCTCTCATTGTCGAGAAAACCGCAATGTGAAAGAGCTTCCGCCCATACCAATTGGGTGAAGGTCGTCTGGAACTCTTCATGGCCCTTCGCGAACAAAACATCCCAAGTTCGACGTCTGCGTTAGATAGGTCGAGTAGAGCAAGATACAGTAGAGCAAGTAGATAGGCGAGTCGAGTAGATACAGTAGAGCAAGACCTACACTCTCAAAGTAATATCTCTCATTTTTTTCCCTGGAAAAGAAAATTATTACAAGCATTCCACCAAGTCATACATTCATAACCACGCAAAAAAAAAAAAACTAGACAAAATACACATAATACAAAATCTTCCCCCGTGTCAATCCTGGTTTCCGAGGCGGGAACAGCAATATGGAATCCTCCCTAAATTGTCTCTTCGTTATATGTTAACAAGCTTACTTCTACGTCAACAGTTCTCAGACAATATAATTAATTCATTACCTGATTAAAGTATTAGAAATAAAGAAATACATTTGTTGCTACTGCCTCTTAGAACATGGGCAATGTGAATATTACACGGAAAGATGATAATTTGTAGTTCGGAAGATAAACACTACAAAGTCAAGACTATCTTTGAAAACATGCATGAAGGAATTGCGGACCTTACCATCAGGTCATAAGGGAAATGTAGAGAAAGGGTGAACTTACCTGGGCCGGACATGAAATAAAAGTAAAAGGCATGCCTAGGACAAGTTCACCCTTCCTCAAGGCGACATTGAAACCAAGATATTTGTTCCCGGTTGCTGCAGTACCATCTCGCTTAAGGTATAAAAGCGAACGTCTCTCTTCTACCAAATCAGTTCAGTCTTCCCCCTCTGATACTTCCAAACCAACAATGAAGTTCTTCTTGATCGCCGCTTTCTTGGCTGTTGCCTCCGCAGATAGCATGCACCGTGCAGCTTCTTCCATCAACGCAATGCGCCCGGAGATCAGCCTTGTGAGCCAAAGCGATGTCCGCAACCCAGACGGAAGCAGCCAGTGGAGGTAGGTTTCTTTTCACTGCATTTTTACGTCGTTTCATTTAGTCTTTTTAAAATTATTCCCACTTAAAACTACGTGCTTTCTAGCTACGCTTTATCTGACGGAACGACCCGAGAAGAAGCTCAAGTCCAGAAGCTGATCGGCAACGAAATGGGCAACACCAACCGCGGATCTTCCTCTTTCATTACCCCCGAAGGCCAACGCATCGCTTTGAGCTGGGTGGCGGACGAGAACGGATTCCGACCCATGGGTGACCACTTGCCCGTCGCCCCCGAATACACCCCAGAAGTCGCCGCCGTGTGGGCCACCGTCCGTCCCCCAACCTACTCTGCTTCAGCTTATGCTGCCCCCACCTATGCTGCGCCCACCGTCTACCGTGCACCCGCCTATGTTGCTCCCGTCGCTTACCGTGCACCCGCTGTCGTCCCTGCCCCTGCCCGTTATTAAATTGCGAAACAAATTGCCCCTAAATGTGACCATATGAGGTGTATTTATTAATAAATATTATAACGCAAACAATTGTGTACCTTTATGAACGCATAAGCAAACGAAAACTCCTGAACCAAGGCGACTCAATTAAGTATTTAACATTGAAATTTAAGAGCATGATTTAAACCCTGGAAGTTTTAATCGTTTTTGTCAGTCACAGTATATAGGTGATTTGCATATAATGTACTGTGGTCATTGATACGGGTTTAGGAAAATAGCAAGGATCAGGCTTTTTTGAAACGAGCATTAGGCAGAAATTAACGCTCCGTCTTCTTTCTAGAATAATAGAAGCTCTGTCTAGAGAAGTTACTTGCTAGTTTTTAAGTTAAATTAACCTAAAATCATCCTGAACTAAACTCTTTTAAATTAAAGCTTCAAGTCTAGTGTCAGAACCTTGGAACCAATAATCTTTATCGGTGTCTGATAAAGCTCCCCGACAAGATTTCTTCTTCAGAATATTGCGATTTTTTTGCAGAAAAATGTCTTACAAAATATTATGTGGTCAAATATGCAGTATAAAGACTGAATTCCCTTAAAGTCTACATCAAACAAATTACAAAGGATTGAATTATTCTTATAAACTCAATCAAATGTTAAAGGAAATAGAGTTACATTTAGGGAATAATGTTCCTATTCGGATTTTTTTTAGAAATCAGGGCGAAAGGCAATTCGTAGCTTTACTATACCCCCAGAGGAATTGTTTTGAATTGATTTTCCGAAAGACCGTTGACACTTTGTGAAAGACTTCGGATATTTTTGGTCAACATTCTAAGCTACGGGATAAAAGTCAGCACGACAACACATTCAGTTTTATCCTTGGAAGCGATGAAGAATGCACGTTTTTAAGTTCAAGTTTATAGTCCGCTCATTCATGATCTGGTTAACATAAGTCGTGTAACGCGAAAAGCGCAAATTCTGAAGATTCCTAAAGGTTCAAGGAGAAAGGTGCGAAGTCAATCCTTTTAAAATGTTTTCGCTTCGTGTTTGAGATCACGTACGAACTATAGCGCGTGCATCTTACTGATACAGTCATCGAACTCGATGGGAAAATGTTCGCAAGGACGTTTACCGTTCCAAACGACCTTCACCCAAAACGTTTGACATACAGTAAACCCTCTACTAACGCGGTCCCCGTTTACACGGTTTCACTATTATGTGGTTGAAGAATTTGTCACAATTTAACTAATTATATCGACGATAGATGTCGCTAGTATGTAATTCTTACGTAAGGTTTTCTACTGGTTTATCAGTTTTACATTCATTTATTTTTATATATGTAAGCGAATAGGTACAATTTCTGTTTTTATGCGGAGTTTTTGTGTCTATATTGACGTCCAGAAAGACAAATGTCACCATTTTCTAATCGTAATAATTGGATGCACCCATCCGTGGCAACTTCCTAATGGAAAGGGCATTCAAAGTGGAAAAATGAAACAGTTGGGCGTCATTTGAACTTCATTGGAACTCTCTTTTCATCAGCCAAGATAAAGGACATTTAGCAGCAAATTAATATCTTGCCATCTGTGATAAATTGTGGATCAAAGATCACTTATTATTTAATAGTGGGTGTTAAATAAATGGTATTAGCTTTTCAGAACAATGTTGAAACTATGGAAGACGAAAATGTAAGACATTAGAATTTTTCAATTAGTTTTAGGGATGAATAAAAACCCTAATGGTATTGTAGATAGGGGGACGGTGGCCCAGACGTCAAGAATGGCTTGGGGAGCGGGGACGGGGGTGGATGAGTGGTCGCGCTTGGGTTGGAATCCATTCTCGTCAGCAACCCAGGTCAAAGTGATGCGTTGGTCTTCGGGGGTGATGAAAGAAGAAGAAGATCCGCGGCTGGTGTTGCCGAGATCCTTGCTGATCAGCTTCTGGACTTGGCCTTCTTCCCGTGTCGTACCCTCAGATCAGGCGTAACTATAACAGAACATGGATTAAAGTTAAAAAGACTCAAAGGTTTATCGTAAAGATTTTTTTTACTTCCATTGGCTGCTTCCGTCTGGGTTGCGAACATGAAAAAAGAATATGAGCGAACATGAGCAATGAACAAAAGCGATGTTCGCAAACCACGATGGTCTTCTCTTTATATTTGGTAAGAAAAAAAAAAAGAAACGAAATTGACCCATGGATGCAATCAGTACTTGTACTGCTATTAATTTAGTACTTCAATACTTGTACTATTACGAAAAAAATAATTAATTTTGACATAGATAGAGCAAGAGGTAAGTAGGTACCTTCTACACCTGGGTGAACAGGTGTAGAAAGAGATAATTATGTGGCCCAGTTCTTGAACTGAATATATCGCGGTATTGGCATTATTTCCTGGAAAGTTAATACGACAATGACGTATGTGTTAATGACATAGGATCAGGTGTAAAATAAATTAAAAAGTGTTAAAACGTTCGGATGAATAGTAATTTATCCCACAATTTTAAGGGTGAATGTAATTATGTAAGAAGAAATGAAGACTCGTTTAAATAACTACCGACTACCTAATGTTGTTGTAGGTTTTATCACTCAAGAGTTCGATGACAAGGTTACTTACCCCGAACCTCCGTTTTCTTCAACAGATAAAAAAAGGTTGAAAAAAGGTCAATGCCATTTTGTTTTAGCAATCCTTGTAAGCGTATCGTTATTAATAAGATTAATAATCGTTAAGACTAGTAATAATTTATCCTAATAATTTAAAAGTGAAGGCAGATTAAATCACAAGAAAGGAAGACAAGTTTAAATACCTATACCGATTAGCTAATGTCGTTGTTGGCTTATTCGCTAAGGAATTAGAAGGAAAACACGGTTAAAGCACTTACTTCTCGTTGTGTTCAATACATGATGAAAGTTAAAAAATGCTAAGAAAGTTCATTACCATTTGGTTTCGTAAAGTAAAGTTTAATAAAGACAGAATAGGTATTTTGAAAGTGGACGATAGCCCACAAAGGGTTTCATTTCAGACATTTATTTAATAAATAAATCCCCTATATGTACAGGAATCTTAGGATGGCAGTTTAATAACGGGCGGGGGCAGGGTAGGCGGCGGGTGCAGCGTAGGCAGCGGGGGCAGCATAAGCTGGGGCAGAGTAGGTTGGGGTACGGACGGTGGCCCAGACGGCGGCGACTTCTGGGGTGTGTTGGGGAGCAACGGGCAAGTGGTCACCCTTGGCCTGGAATCCGTTTTCGTCAGCAACCCAGCTCAAAGTCAAACGTTCGCCATTAGGGGCAACCCAGTAAGAAGATCCGCGGTTGGTGTTGCCAGATTCATAACCGATCTGCTTCTGGACTTGAGATTCTTCGCGGGTCGTGCCGTCAGATCCGGCATAGCTAGAAATTTAACGCTTGAAGTTAAAGAATCAGAAAGATGACTAAATAAGCTTACCTCCACTGGCTGCTTCCGTCTGGGTTGCGAACATCGCTTTGGCTCACGATGGTAATCTCGGGGTGTTTAGTGTAGCTTGGGTAAGCTGCAGGGTACACACTGGCTGCGGAGGCAGCGGCCAAGAATGCGGCGATCAGGAAGAATTTCATTGTTGGTTTGGAGGGATCAGAGAGTGAGACTGAACTGATTTGACTGAACCACAGCCAGTTCTTTTATACTGTAAATATCTGGAGCAAGTTCAGTATTTTGCCGTCGGTTATAGGACTCGCCTCGGGGAAGGGCGGCTTGAAATTGTAAGCTTCCCTTTTACTTTTGCCTATCCTGGGGTCGCATGACTTGCCAACGTGCGTTCACTCTTCCTTTCGTTATGAAGGCGTATTGCTATATATGAAGTAGTTCCGCTCAAGCGTATGGTTGAAGGTTGTTTGATACAGTTTACCGTCCTTGCAAAGAATTTTCTATAATTTTCGAAGACTGTCAGTAGGGTGCATGTTTATAGTTGGCTCGTGATCTCAGACACAAAGCGGGAAAAACGTCACAGTGTATTGACTGCGTTATAGTTCTCCTTGAACCTGAAAAGACTTCAGTAGTTCCTCTTTTCGTGTCGCACTACATCTATTCAAGATCGTGAATGAGATGGAGTATAAACTTGAACTCGAAAACCGTGCACCTTTGATCGCTTTAACATTTGATTGTAGTTTATAAAAATAGTTCAATTCTTGGTATTTTTTGGTATTATTCTTGGTATTCAATTCTTGGTAGCAAGCCTTAATGCAATTCAAACAATCCTCTGGGTATTTGATCTCATAATATATTCTAACTATGTAAGGGTTTTTTCTACAATAAAATCGCAAGATTGTAGAACAAGTAGTCTTGTTAGTAAGCTTGATCAGGCACTACAAAGATCCTTGACTCCAAAACGTTTTGGCTCTATAATCTAATTGGCAAAGGATTTAGTTTAAGCTGGTTTTAAGCGAAATTTGACTTGAAATCTAATCAGGAAACTTTTATTAAACAGAGTTTCTATTGATCTAGACAATGGAAGGCTGCCAAACGTTCGGACTCATGCTACGTAATGCTGTTTTCAAGAAAGCTTCATCGATGACGTTATCTTAAAATCGTAACTATGACCGCAGCACATAATATGCAGATTACCTATACACTGGGACTGATTGGAACGATTAGTTCTACAAGAAATTTAATCTTGCTTTTAAAATTTCATTGTAAATTATCCTAATTGAGTAGTTTATGCAAAATCAAGTGTTTTGTGTTGTAAAATGTATTAATAAATAAATCTCCTATTTAGGGACAATTTGTTGGCAATTTAATAACGGGCGGGGGCGGGGTAGACAGCTGAGGCACGGTAGGCGACTGGAGCAACATAGGCGGTTGCACCGTAGACCATGGGAGCAGCATAAGCTGAGGCAGAGCCTGTTGGGGGACGGACGGTGGCCCACACGGCGGCGACTTCTGGGGTGTATTCGGGGGCGACGGGCAAGTGGTCACCCATGGGTCGGAATCCGTTCTCGTCAGCCACCCAGGTCAAAGCGATGCGTTGCCCTTCGGGGGTAATGAAAGAAGAAGATCCGCGGTTGGTGTTGCCCATTTCCGTGCCGATCAACTTCTGGACTTGAGCTTCTTCTCGGGTCGTTCCGTCAGATGAAGCGTAGCTAGAAAACACGTAGTTTTAAGTGGGAATAATTTTAAAAAGACTAAATGAAACGACGTAGAAACGCAGTGAAAGAAACTTACCTCCATTGGCTGCTTCCGTCTGGGTTGCGGACATCGCTTTGGCTCACAATGGTGATCTCTGGTCGTTGAGCGTTGCTGGAGTAAGCTGCAGAGTATACGCTAGCTGCGGAAGCAGCGGCCAAGAAAGCGACGATCAAGAAGATCTTCATTGTTGGTTTGGAAGTATCGGAGGATGAAGACTGAACTGACTTGATCTAACAAATACGCTTGGTTTTATACCTCAAGCGAGATGGAAGTGGAGCAACCTGGAACAAGTGCCTTGGTTTCAATGTGCCTAGAGGAAAGGCGATCTTGTCATAGGCATACCTTTTACTTTCATTTGTCTAGGTACAGGTATGTTCATCCTTTCCCTAATTTCAACGAGATTCCGCGATTTCTTCATGCATGTTTTCAAGGACAGTCTTGACCGTGTAGTGCTAACTCTCCGTACTTTGTTTTTTCGTCTTTTCTTATGACATGCACATTTCCCGTGTTTAAGGTAGTAGCATTATTCTAGCGTTCGTTATGAAAAGACACCTCTATCCTGCCTTCTACAAATATGAGGTACTGCAAAGGAATGTACCCACGTGCTTAGCGCGCGGACACAATAATCGCGTAGGATTCTATGACCCGTCTGCTTGAATCTGAGCATGGAAAAATCTTTCCAAAGCGTTTTTAGACCATCACAGTATGTATCTAAAAAATAGTTTTTCACTGCAAAAGTGCGAAAAAACGAAAAGACGAAAAAACAGAGAAGCAAAAAAAGCCGAAATTCTTAAGTTCAAAAGTTCTGCCGTGAGGTTAATCTGTCAAGGGGACTATGACGTCATTTCATCAAGTTCTTGTAACGCACTAACAATCCAATGTTGAGTACTATGTAGCACTTTCCCATACCCAACAAATGTCCGAAGAATGTATAAGAAGGGATTGAATGGGAAAAGAATTTAGCCCCTTTTGCTTCCTTCCTTTCGGAGACATTTTCTCAAGGACGAAAGGGGAGAGAAGGAAAGGATTGCTCCAGAAAAAAGTAAGAAACATGGAGGAATCTCTTCGATCTTGAGGTTCTGCTAAGGTACAGAATGTGGCAAAGCGGACGGGGTGAATCCTTCACATCAGCGGACCCCAACCACTGGGCCGCGGCCTGTTTGAACAGGACCGGGGTCTGCTGGAACACGGCCGCGGCGGCTGAGTAAGTGGACTACGCCTGTATAGGGCACATACTGAACACCCCCAACGGCCCGCAGGAATTTTTTTCCTTAGAAACCGGTCCGCGGTTCCAGAAAGGTTGGGGGACCACTGCTTTACAGTACTACACCTTCTCTTCCATTGACCTTGAAAAGAGAGTTAGTTAGTGTACGACGTAGTCATTATATGGGTCAATTATTAACTAACGCACACAAAACCTCCCAAACAACCAAATTTGGCTTGAAATAAGAAAAGAAGAATACCACTACTTGGCAGTCTGACTCGGAATGCGTCTTCAGTTTGCCCCAAACACCGTGTGGGAATGCCTCTCCAATCCTTGACATTTGTTTTCATTCGGTTTTGGTTGCTGTTGTTCTGGTTACGTGGTGTATTTAACTACAGAATTAACTGCACCCTACACTACTAGTGTACTAACGCCCGTGTCTCTTCTATTCAGGTTGAAGATGGTGCAACTGTAGTGCAACGGCACGTTAAAACTGTCACAACAATACCAGTGAAGAAACCGATAAGTTTGAGTTGCATCAAGTTATTTTTAGGAAACCATCACATGGATGTTTTAGGCAAGTGAGGCTACCAAGCGTAACAATGGCTTCCAAATTAAAAAAAAAAACAGACAAAATTTCACTAGGATATATCTGCGCCTCACAATAGTAAAGTTTTCATTTAATTTATTTGTTAATTTTGTTTAGTTATTAAAGTTATGTTTTTAAAATAAACATACGGAAGAGTTTTTCAAAGAGCTTATTCAGTAGATTTATATTGATCACTGCAATCCTTATTGTATTACTTGCTATCGTGTGAAGTATATTGTTGCGGGCGTAACAAACAAGAAGCAACTCAGAACAAAATCAACAAATCATTACATTTTCTAGTTGAGCTCAATCGTGAGCTCAGTGTAACCGTATATAAAGTCAGTACATCGTCAGTTTAAGCGTGTTTTCTGTTTAAACTTTTCTTTTGAATCTAGGCTATAGTGGAATGCAATGGCGAGTACTAAGATACGGTCTGCAATTCATGAAAGTCTTAGTTCAAGGCGAATATGTGAATATATCTAACACAGATATCCGTAGCTAGAAACTCGCAGATGGAGGAGCCATCCGTTGCAGGGCAGGAATTGATGGCTGTACACAAGGGTTTCTGAATGGATAGAAAGCCGCACGTCAAGTAACTGTCGAAACCTAATAATGTGAGGAGTATGACTAATAATTGACTATAATAATAAATAATTAACATGAATTATAACCTTTAGTTGAAAGGAGGGAAACTGGGGTTTAAAGAAATATGGGAACTATAAACTGGGTTTGAGGAAGATCAAAAATTGTTTTTTTTTTAGAAAATCCGAAAAGAAAATTAACAAATAAATATCACCAGTTCGAAATTCAAACGTAGAACTCCTATAGCCGCTTTTGAGTTTGTAATCATTGTTCTGTAGAACTGAGGTGAGAACGGTTGCAAGCTGAGTAGTTTTAGATATTATTTCCCCAAAATAGTTATCCTTGTTAAGGAAGTAAGAATCATTCTGACTTGGAAAGGGGGGTCATTTCATTTGAGCCACCACTTCACTGACGTCAGCTATACTCCAGCTGCGATTGAAGGGGTTCGTTGGTAGTTGAAATTAGTGTGTTTGGATGAAAAACAGAGTAAAATAGTATGGTCGCCATGGCTACTTTAGCACACGTAAACAAGCAGTATATGCTAGAAAAAGTTTTGTCGAAGTTGAGCCAGCAATATTGAACTATGCAAGACGAAATGTCTGGCCTGTTCTATTAAAAGACGCACCATTCGAACACAATTAAACCGACATTTCTAAGCACAGTTTACCGTAGCACAAGTCGAGTGAATGGCGTTTGTAGACATAGAAATGTTTGAATTAAGTAACAATCTGTATAGTGCACCCTCAGGATTCCATTGCTTTGTTGTTTTTCAGTTACAAATTAATAGAAGCGGTATTCTCGGACTGGGTCAGCCTGCGTTGTGGCGTGCGAGAATAAGCGTAAGTATTTCCGCTTAGAACTTCGGAAATGTATGTTGAGTGAATACCAAATGCAAACAAAAACATGGCACAAGTATACGAAACGCATTCGTTAGAATAGCAGAGCACAATATTGGCCAAAAATTAAAGAGTGTTGACTGGAGACAAAAGGATGTCGAGTAAAACAAAAAGCAGAGAAAATATTACGCTAGCAATATATTCAGAAATGTATGTAAATTATATAATTGAAAATTATTAATAATTAGTATTAATTAGTATATGAAAAATTGTAAGCATAACTTGCAAACGACAAACCCAAGATTTGAACCCCCAAAAAGTGGATCATTTAAATGTAAAGAAAAATGTCCTTACATTTGGTTTAATCTTTCTGCTATTGTACCTAAACCAAATGCGCGGATTTCGACATTCATGGCTATTATATTAAGCTTCACAGAAATTCGATAAGAAATGATCAGAGATCATGTTTTGCGTTTCAGGTGTTCATCAATAAATAAATTCCGTATCTATTTGAAATCTTTTTGTCAATTTAATACGTCCAGGGGCACGGTAGAATAGGCGCGGGTCCGGGTAGGTGGTGGGGGCAACATAACCTGACGAGGAGTAGGTTGGGGTACGGACGGTGGCCCAGACGGCGGCAACTTCTGGGGTGTATTCGGGGGCAACGGGCAAGTGGTTACCCATGGGTTGGAATCCGTTTTCGTCAGCAACCCAGGTCAATGGGATGCGTTGGCCTTCGTGGGTAACGAAAAAAAGAGGATCCGCGGTTGGTGTTACCCATTTCATTACCCGATCATCTTCTGGACTTCTTCTTGAGTCGTGCCGTCAGATCCGGCGTAGCTAGAAAGTCTATACTTTAGTTAAAAAGCAGAATGATGACTATACTGGCTTATCTGCAGCGGCTGCTTCCGTCTGGGTTGCGGACATCGCTTTGGCTCACGATGGTGATCTCTGGCTGCTTGGCATAGCCGGTAGAGTAAGCCTGGGGTTGGTAAGGCATGTTTGCGGCGGAGGCAGCAGCCAAGAAAGCGGCGATCAAGAAGAACTTCATTGTTGGTTTGGAGGCTTCAGAGAGTGAGACTGGATTGATTAGACGAAGCCATGGACAGTGCTTTTATACCTGGGTCATCGGGAGCATGCACCACACTTTGCCGGCGTCTGTTTAGTTCGCCTTGGGGAAGGGTGATCTTTACCCCTCATAGGTTTCACTTTTACTTTGTTCCCTCGGAAGTACAGACAAGCTTTCGTTCATCTCGTTGTCGAGAAAACAGCATTGTGAAAGAGTTCTGCCAAACCTTTTGGGGGAAGGTCGTTTGGAACTTCAAACGGCCTTGCGAAGTATTTTCCATCAAGTTCGATGACTATCAGTGAGGTGCATGCGTATAGTTTATTCCTGATCTCAAACACGAAGGGGTAAAAGTGTCCCAAAGGATTGGCTGGGTTTAGTTCAACGTTGTTAATCTTGAACCTGTAAAAACTGAATAAATTTCGCTTGTCGTGTTGTACTACATATGTTCGCGAGGTCGTGAATGAGCCGAGTCTAAGCTTGAACTCGAAAAGCATTTCAGCACCCTTCGTCGCTTCCAGGGATAAAAATGGCGGTGTATTATTCGAAGACTTTTTGGCTTTATTTTAGAATGTGCACCAAAATTACACTACTCTTTGACCAAGTGTTAATGTTCATCTAGAAAATCGATCCGAAAAAATTACCTTGGTGGTATAGTAAAGCTATGAATTGCCTTTCATTGTTATTCCTAAAAACTCCGAACAGGAACAATACTAGCAAATACTACATGTATTTCCAGTAGCTCTTACTTTAGTTTATAAAATAGTTCAATTCTTTGTAACTTGTTTCAGATAGGCTTAGTATGATTTACACTGTATTCTGCGTATTTGATCGATAAGTATTTATAACTACTGTATGTACGAATTTGTTCTGCAATAAAATCGCAAGATTTTTTAGACAGTAGTCTTGTGAGTGAGTTTTATCAAAAACTATAAAGATTATTGGTTCCAAGGTTTTGACACTAGAGAGGAAACTTTCTTTTAAAGTGTTTAGTTCAAGCTGATTTTAGGAGAAATTTGACAAATTGATTTTTAAACTAGCTCCTAAGCACAGTTTCTTTTGTTCTAGACAATCAAAAGTTACAAAGCGTTAATACTCTTGCTGGTTTCAAGAAAGCCTATGCTATGCTATATTCGTATACCTTTATATCTGTGACCACAGCACTATATAATATATAGATCGCCTAAATACCGTGACTGACTGAAACGAGTAACCCTACACAAATTTAAGTATAGCTTCCAGTTCCAACACTAATTACCCTGAGTAAATTTAGCTCAATATTTTTCGTCTGTATTTAAGTCCGTCAATGTACACGGTTGCTTTGCATTGTAATATAGATTATAAATAAATCTTCTATTTTTTGGCCATTTAATAACGGGCAGGGGCCGGGTAGACCGCGGGAGCAACATAGGTGGGGGTACGGTAGGTGGTGGGGGCAACGTAGGCGGGGGTACGGTAGGTGGCGGGGGCAACATAGGCGGGGGTACGGTAGGTGGTGGGGGCAACATACAATGGGGCGGCATAAGCTGAGGCAGAATAGGTTGGTGGACGGACGGTGGCCCACACGGCGGCGACTTCTGGGGTGGGAGGACTACTGCCTAACACACTACTAGGAGAGTCTACCCTCTTACGCTCCCACTAACAGACTACTGACTAGTCCTGCAACTCTCTAACCAACTGACTTGGTTAAGTGGAAACATCATCCTTACTCTCAGGGATCCATCCTGCCTGGTGTATCCGTACAGGACGCGTAATCCGGTACACAGGCGGATGGATCCTCTGATGTTACGCTGATCTTAACTAAATAAGCAAAGCGAAGCGTGAGAAAAAGCAAGCAATGCGAAATACAGCCGTGACAATATATTCAGTCAATCAATGTACAGAGTTGTTTTGCGTCGTAATATTTATTAATAAATAAATCTTCTATCTAGGGGCAATTTTTTGGCCATTTAATAACGAGAAGGAGCCGGGTAAACAGCGGGTGCACGGTAGGTGACGGGAGCAACATAGGCGGGCGTACGGTAAGTGGTGGGGGCAACATAGGCGGGGGCAGCATATGAAGGGGCAGCATACGCTGAGGCAGAGTAGGTTGGGGGACGGACGGTGGCCCACACGGCGGCGACTTCCGGGGTGTATTCGGGGGCGACGGGCAAGTGGTCACCCATGGGTCGGAATCCGTTCTCGTCAGCAACCCAGGTCAAAGCGATGCGTCGGCCTTCGGGGGTAATGAAAGAAGAAGATCCGCGATTGGTGTTGCCCATTTCGTTACCGATCAACTTCTGAACTTGGGCTTCTTCGCGGGTCGTGCCGTCAGATAATTCGTAGCTATAAAATACATAGACTTAAATGTAAAGAATCTTAAAGTGCTTTGTAATGAATAAAGCTTACCTCCACTGGCTGCTTCCGTCTGGGTTGCGGACATCGCTTTGGCTCACAAGGGTGATCTCCGGGCGCATTGCGTTGATGGAAGAAGCTGCATGGTACATGCTATTTGCGGAGGCAACAGCCAACAAAGCTGCGATCAAAAAGAACTTCATAGTTGTTTGGAGGTTTCAGAGTCGGAAACTGAACTGATTAATCTGAACCACAGCCAGTGCTTTTATACCTGGGTCAACGGGAACACGCGCAACCTTTTGCCAGCATCTATGGAGTTTGCTTCGGTGAAGGGCGATCTTTACCCCTCATGGGTTTCGCTTTTACTTTCGTTTGTTCCATTGGAAATACAGAAGAGGTTTAGTTCCTCTCATTGTCGAGAAAACCGCAATGTGAAAGAGCTTCCGCCCATACCAATTGGGTGAAGGTCGTCTGTAACTGTTCATGGCCCTTCGCGAACAAAACATCCCAAGTTCGACGTCTGCGTTAGAAAGGTCGAGTAGAGCCAAGATACAGTAGAGCAAGTAGATAGGCGAGTCGAGTAGATACAGTAGAGCAAGACCTACACTCTCAAAGTAATATCTCTCATTTTTTTCCCTGGAAAAGAAAATTATTACAAGCATTCCACCAAGTCATACATTCATAACCACGCAAAAAGAAAAACTAGACAAAATACACATAATACAAAATCTTCCCCCGTGTCGATCCTGGTGGCCGAGGCGGGAACAGCAATATGGAGTCCTCCCTAAATTGTCTCTTCGTTATATGTTAACAAGCTTACTTCTACGTCAACAGTTCTCGGACAATATAATTAATTAATTACCTGATTAAAGTATTAGAAATAAAGAAATACATTTGTTGCTACTGCCTCTTAGAACATGGGCAATGTGAATATTACACGGAAAGATGATAATTTGTAGTTCGGAAGATAAACACTACAAAGTCAAGACTATCTTTGAAAACATGCATGAAGGAATTGCGGACCTTACCATCAGGTCATAAGGGAAATGTAGAGAAAGGGTGAACTTACCTGGGCCGGACATGAAATAAAAGTAAAAGGCATGGCTAGGACAAGTTCACCCTTCCTCAAGGCGACATTGAAACCAAGATATTTGTTCCCGGTTGCTGCAGTACCATCTCGCTTGAGGTATAAAAGCGAACGTCTTTCTTCTACCAAATCAGTTCAGTCTTCCCCCTCTGATACTTCCAAACCAACAATGAAGTTCTTCTTGATCGCCGCTTTCTTGGCTGTTGCCTCCGCAGATAGCATGCACCGTGCAGCTTCTTCCATCAACGCAATGCGCCCGGAGATCAGCCTTGTGAGCCAAAGCGATGTCCGCAACCCAGACGGAAGCAGCCAGTGGAGGTAGGTTTCTTTTCACTGCATTTTTACGTCGTTTCATTTAGTCTTTTTAAAATTATTCCCACTTAAAACTACGTGTTTTCTAGCTACGCTTTATCTGACGGAACGACCCGTGAAGAAGCTCAAGTCCAGAAGATGATCGGCAACGAAATGGGCAACACCAACCGCGGATCTTCCTCTTTCATTACCCCCGAAGGCCAACGCATCGCTTTGAGCTGGGTGGCGGACGAGAACGGATTCCGACCCATGGGTGACCACTTGCCCGTCGCCCCCGAATACACCCCAGAAGTCGCCGCCGTGTGGGCCACCGTCCGTCCCCCAACCTACTCTGCTTCAGCTTATGCTGCCCCCACCTATGCTGCGCCCACCGTCTACCGTGCACCCGCCTATGTTGCTCCCGTCGCTTACCGTGCACCCGCTGTCGTCCCTGCCCCTGCCCGTTATTAAATTGCGAAACAAATTGCCCCTAGATGTGACCATATGAGGTGTATTTATTAATAAATATTATAACGCAAACAATTGTGTACCTTTATGAACGCATAAGCAAACGAAAACTCCTGAACCAAGGCGACTCAATTAAGTATTTAACATTGAAATTTAAGAGCATGATTTAAACCCTGGAAGTTTTAATCGTTTTTGTCAGTCACAGTATATAGGTGACTTGCATATAATGTACTGTGGTCATTGATACGGGTTTAGGAAAATAGCAAGGATCAGGCTTTTTTGAAACGAGCATTAGGCAGAAATTAACGCTCCGTCTTCTTTCTAGAATAATAGAAGCTCTGTCTAGAGAAGTTACTTGCTAGTTTTTAAGTTAAATTAACCTAAAATCATCCTGAACTAAACTCTTTTAAATTAAAGCTTCAAGTCTAGTGTCAAAACCTTGGAACCAATAATCTTTATCGGTGTCTGATAAAACTCCCCGACAAGATTTCTTCTTCAGAATATTGCGATTTTTTTGCAGAAAAATGTCTTACAAAATATTATGTGGTCAAATATGCAGTATAAAGTCTGAATTCCCTTAAAGTCTACATCAAACAAATTACAAAGGATTGAATTATTCTTATAAACTCAATCAAATGTTAAAGGAAATAGAGTTACATTTAGGGAATAATGTTCCTATTCGGATTTTTTTTAGGAATCAGGGCGAAAGGCAATTCGTAGCTTTACTATACCCCCAGAGGAAATGTTTTGAATTGATTTTCCGAAAGACCGTTGACACTTTGTGAAAGACTTGGGATATTTTTGGTCAACATTCTAAACTACGGGATAAAAGTCTGCACGACAACACATTCAGTTTTATCCTTGGAAGCGATGAAGAATGCACGTTTTTAAGTTCAAGTTTATATTCCGCTCATTCATGATCTGGTTAACATAAGTCGTGTAAAGCGAAAAGCGCAAATTCTGAAGATTCCTAAAGGTTCAAGGAGAAAGGTGACGAAGTCAATCCTTTTAAAATGTTTTCGCTTCGTGTTTGAGATCACGTACGAACTATAGCGCGTGCATCTTACTGATACAGTCATCGAACTCGATGGGAAAATGTTCGCAAGGACGTTTACCGTTCCAAACGACCTTCACCCAAAAGGTTTGACATACAGTAAACCCTCTACTAACGCGGTCCCCGTTTACACGGTTTCACTATTATGTGGTTGAAGAATTTGTCACAATTTAACTAATTATATCGACGATAGCTGTCGCTAGTATGTAATTCTTACGTAAGGTTTTCTACTGGTTTATCATTTTTACATTCATTTATTTTTATATATGTAAGCGAATAGGTACAATTTCTGTTTTTACGCGGAGTTTTTGTGTCTATATTGACGTCCAGAATGACAAATGTCACCATTTTCTAATCATAATAATTGGATGCACCCATCCGTGGCAACTTGCTAATGGAAAGGGCATTCAAAGTGGAAAAATGAAACAGTTGGGCGTCATTTGAACTTCATTGGAACTCTCTTTTCATCAGCCAATATAAAGGACATTTAGCAGCAAATTAATACCTTGCGATCTGTGATAAATTGTGGATCAAAGATCACTTATTATTTAATAGTGGGTGTTAAATAAATGGTATTAGCTTTTCAGAACAATGTTGAAACTATGGAAGACGAAAATGTAAGACATTAGAATTTTTCAATTAGTTTTAGGGATGAATAAAAACCCTAATGGTATTGTAGATAGGGGGACGGTGGCCCAGACGTCAAGAATGGCTTGGGGAGCTGGGACGGGGGTGGATGAGTGGTCGCGCTTGGGTTGGAATCCATTCTCGTCAGCAACCCAGGTCAAAGTGATGCGTTGGTCTTCGGGGGTGATGAAAGAAGAGGAAGATCCGCGGTTGGTGTTGCCGAGATCCTTGCTGATCAGCTTCTGGACTTGGCCTTCTTCCCGTGTCGTACCCTCAGATCAGGCGTAACTATAACAGAACATGGATTAAAGTTAAAAAGACTCAAAGGTTTATCGTAAAGATTTTTTTTACTTCCATTGGCTGCTTCCGTCTGGGTTGCGAACATGAAAAAAGAATATGAGCGAACATGAGCAATGAACAAAAGCGATGTACGCAAACCACGATGGTCTTCTCTTTATATTTGGTAAGAAAAAAAAACAAAACGAAATTGACCCATGGATGCAATCAGTACTTGTACTGCTATTAATTTACTACTTCAGTACTTGTACTATTACGAAAAAAATAATTAATTCTGACATAGATAGAGCAAGAGGTAAGTAGGTACCTTCTACACCTGTTCACCCAGGTGTAGAAGTTCTCTGCTTAGAAAGAGATAATTATGTGGCCCAGTTCTTGAACTGAATATATCGCGGTGTTGGCATTATTTCCTGGAAAGTTAATACGACAATGACGTATGTGTTTTTTTTTTTTTGTTTTTTTTTTAAATTTATCTCAGCGTGAGCACTGCTCGTTGCCGCCTATTTATTGGGTCTGAAGTTGGGTAATCAGTGAACAATTTTACAAACATACATTCATTTACGCTATTCCTCGAAAGGAGAGCGTAGCCATACTATAGCAAAGATATGGTAATAGCTTCTTTCCTTATTCTAAAAAAAGTCAGATAACTCGTACGTCAGGGAGAAGTCAGCGTCATTTCTGGTTAGTGGGTTAGTTGGGATTAGAGCCGAGATGGCGAAAGTATTTATTGCCTTGTAAGCGGTTGGGTTTGTGAGTATAGTCTGTGGATTAAAGTGGAGTCGAAGTTTTGATAAGTCTCTTAGCAAAATAGCTCTGGATCTATTTAAGAGTCTGCAGTGGAAAAATATGTGTCTGAGGTCTTGTTTCGAGTGGTTGTTACAGGTGCAATTTGAGTCTTGTGTCTTTTTAATGCGGTAGAGGAATGACTTCGTCGGGAAATGTAAGGTTCTGAGTCTGATAAGTGTAGAAATAGTCCGTCTGTCTTGGTCAAGTTTGCAGATAGGTTGTAGCGTTGGAGATATCTGTAGATCGCGGAAGGGGGAGGCAGAGGTAGATCATTCTTCTTGCCATTTCTGTAAAATCAGATGCTTTATACTTTTCTTCAAGTCTTGGGACTTGTCGGTGAGCAGATTGTTATTTTTTAGTGACTCCACTAAGAATGAACAAGAGGCGTAACGTTTGTGTTTCGGTGCGATGGCGTTTGGGATAGTCGGGTTGTTGTGGCTGAATCTTAGAGTTCTTTCGAGCGAGAGGAGGTTTAAAGGAGGAATGCCTGTTTCAACTTCAAGAGCTGAAGTGGGGGTAGTTTTGAGTGCACCGGTAATAAGAAGCAGGGCTTGTCTATGTAGTGTTCGTACAGGGGCAAGGGAGGATAGCTTAGTGTTAGACCAGGCTGGAAGACCGTACAGAATTGTCGAGTAGAGGAGGCTCAGGACCAGCGTTCTTAGTTGGTTGACTTTAATAGTTGGTAGGAAGGTGATTAATTTGCGTAGTCTGCTAATTGTGCGATGCCCTTTTGAGGCAAGATGAGCAGCTTGTTTTGACCAGTTTAAGTTCGTGTCGAAAATTAGGCCAAGATAGCGAACGCTGTCTTTGGGGCATATAACGTCTTCATTCCAGGTTAAGGCAGTAGTTTCGTCAGTTCTTTTCCTCGAGAAGTGTATGAGTTCCGTCTTGCTTTTTGAGAAAATAAAGCCTAGATTCTTACTCCATTTTTCCAAAGTTTTAAGGGCATTTTGAAGAATTTTAACGTTGATCTTGCTAGATGAGCCTGTCACCGCAAGGAGCAGGTCGTCGGCGTACGCAATTGTGGTGATACGTTTTTGTTTGAGCAGGTGGAGTGCGTCGTCTATATAGAGGAGAAAGAGTATTGGGGAGAGGGGAGAGCCCTGTGGTACACCTTTAAGCATGATGAAGGTATCACTGAAAGATGGGCCGTTTATTACGAAGCTTGAACGGTTCTCAAGAAAACTTCGTACCCATTCAGACATGTAGGTTGGGAATCTTTTCTTTCTCATTTTCTGGAGGAGTTTTCCGTGTAGAACATTGTTGAAAGCTCCCTCAATGTCTAGAAGGAGAGCAGATGTCACTTTCGTTTTGTCGAAACCGTTTAGGATTTTGTCCGACAGCGTGATTAGCGAGTTTGTTGTTGACTTCTTTGTGCGAAAGGCCGATTGATTTGAGGATAGTAAGTTATTGGTTTCGAGGTGGGTTGTAATCCTGTTTGCTATGATTTTTTCCAGTATTTTTCCCAGGCACGATAGAAGGGCAATTGGTCTAAAACTCTTATAGGTAGAGTAGTCCGTTTTACCGGGTTTTGGGATGGGGAAGATCTTAGCGATTTTCCAGGGGGTTGGGAAGTGTTTTAGCTTTACACTTGCGTTGAAAAATCCAGTTATATAAGGTCCAATCGATTTCCACGTGTTTTTTATAAGAGTTGGTTGTATAAGGTCTGTGCCGGGTGCTTTTAGGGGTGGGAGGTGGTCAACAATAGTTGTAATTTCAGCGTGTGAAATTTTGTGCTGAACTTCATTTCTGCATTTCGGCCGTTTACTTACATCTGGTTGCGTCCTCCAAGGTTTGTTGTTTATGGGTGGGCTAAGGTCTGCTTCCAGTAGTTTCACTGCGAGGTGATTTAATTTCTCCGTTTCGTTTTGGAAAGTTTTCCGGTTTGAGTCGAGAAGAAAGTCAATTGAGCTATTTGTGATAATTTTCCGTGCTTTCCTGTCTAAGTTCCAAAGTAACTTTGTGTCTGAGGTGGATATTTTGTCTTCCCAGTATCTCTCCCTGGCTTTTCGGCATTGACTAGTGTATTCGTTTCTAGCGTCCTTCCAGAGTCTATCGTTGTTAGCATTTGGGTAGGAGCGGTACGTTCTTAGTTTCTTGGCTACATCTTTCTTTAAGGATTTGAGTGTAGAATTCCACCAAGGATTTTTTTTGTTCGATAAATTTATTTTTGGGATGAACGTTGAAGCGGTGTCTACGAGAATAGCGGATAGACGGCCAACTGCATTATCAAGTTGCTCGGTAGAGTTGAGTTGTGTCAATGTCTTTTCCATTTCATTTAATTTATTGGAAAGGTCTTCATTAAGTGATTTCCAATCGGCTTTCTTGTAGTTCCAAAATGGCGGGGCGAATTCTTTAACAGGTGTATGTATCCGTAAGGAGAAAGCGTTGTGATCCGACGAGTTGGGGAAAGAGTTGTTATTTAGGGGTATCATTTGCATGCATTCTGCGATCTTCGGTGAGGCAAAGACGAGGTCTATTGTTGAGGAATCTCCTCTTTCATTTTGAAAGGTTGGAGTGTTCCATTCGTTTACAAGGACCATGTTTTTCTCCGTGACAAAATCGTATAACTGTGAACCCGGTCCGTCTGGAGGTTTGTTTTCCCAATACCAGTGATGCGCGTTAAAGTCGCCGCATAGAATGATGGGAGAGGTGATGTCGTTCAACTGGTGCCATATCTCGGTGAGTAGTTTGAGTGTATCATTGGTTTGCCTTCTGTAGATGCATACAAGTGTTATGGAAGGTAGAGTCTCCGGTTGTATTTTTGAAATGGAGTACAATTCTTGTATGTGTTAATGACATAGGATCAGGTGTAAAATAAATTAAAAAGTGTTAAAACGTTCGGATGAATAGTAATTTATCCCACAATTTTAAGGGTGAATGTAATTATGTAAGAAGAAATGAAGAAATGAAGTTGTTGTAGGTTTTATCACTCAAGAGTTCTATGACAAGGTTACTTACCCCGAACCTCCGTTTTCTTCAACAGATAAAAAAAGGTTGAAAAAAGGTCAATGCCATTTTGTTTTAGCAATCCTTGTAAGCGTATCGTTATTAATAAGATTAATAATCGTTAAGACTAGTAATAATTTATCCTAATAATTTAAAAGTGAAGGCAGATTAAATCACAAGAAAGGAAGACAAGTTTAAATACCTATACCGATTAGCTAATGTCGTTGTTGGCTTATTCGCTAAGGAATTAGAAGGAAAACACGGTTAAAGCACTTACTTCTCGTTGTGTTCAATACATGATGAAAGTTAAAAAATGCTAAGAAAGTTCATTACCATTTGGTTTCGTAAAGTAAAGTTTAATAAAGACAGAATAGGTATTTTGAAAGTGGACGATAGCCCACAAAGGGTTTCATTTCAGACATTTATTTAATAAATAAATCCCCTATATGTACAGGAATCTTAGGATGGCAGTTTAATAACGGGCGGGGGCAGGGTAGGCGGCGGGTGCAGCGTAGGCAGCGGGGGCAGCATAAGCTGGGGCAGAGTAGGTTGGGGTACGGACGGTGGCCCAGACGGCGGCGACTTCTGGGGTGTGTTGGGGAGCAACGGGCAAGTGGTCACCCTTGGCCTGGAATCCGTTTTCGTCAGCAACCCAGCTCAAAGTCAAACGTTCGCCATTAGGGGCAACCCAGTAAGAAGATCCGCGGTTGGTGTTGCCAGATTCATAACCGATCTGCTTCTGGACTTGAGATTCTTCGCGGGTCGTGCCGTCAGATCCGGCATAGCTAGAAATTTAATGCTTGAAGTTAAAGAATCAGAAAGATGACTAAATAAGCTTACCTCCACTGGCTGCTTCCGTCTGGGTTGCGAACATCGCTTTGGCTCACGATGGTAATCTCGGGGTGTTTAGTGTAGCTTGGGTAAGCTGCAGGGTACACACTGGCTGCGGAGGCAGCGGCCAAGAATGCGGCGATCAGGAAGAATTTCATTGTTGGTTTTTAAGGGATCAGAGAGTGAGACTGAACTGATTTGACTGAACCACAGCCAGTTCTTTTATACTGTAAATATCTGGAGCAAGTTCAGTATTTTGCCGTCGGTTATAGGACTCGCCTCGGGGAAGGGCGGCTTGAAATTGTAAGCTTCCCTTTTACTTTTGCCTATCCTGGGGTCGCATGACATGCCAACGTGCGTTCACTCTTCCTTTCGTTATGAAGGCGTATTGCTATATATGAAGTAGTTCCGCTCAAGCGTATGGTTGAAGGTTGTTTGATACAGTTTACCGTCCTTGCAATAATTTTCTATAATTTTCGAAGACTGTCAGTAGGGTGCATGTTTATAGTTGGCTCGTGATCTCAGACACAAAGCGGGAAAAACGTCACAGTGTATTGACTGCGTTATAGTTCTCCTTGAACCTGAAAAGACTTCAGTAGTTCCTCTTTTCGTGTCGCACTACATCTATTCAAGATCGTGAATGAGATGGAGTATAAACTTGAACTCGAAAACCGTGCACCTTTGATCGCTTTAACATTTGATTGTAGTTTATAAAAATAGTTCAATTCTTGGTATTTTTTGGTATTGTTCTTGGTATTCAATTCTTGGTAGCAAGCCTTAATGCAATTCAAACAATCCTCTGGGTATTTGATCTCATAATATATTCTAACTATGTAAGGGTTTTTTCTACAATAAAATCGCAAGATTGTAGAACAAGTAGTCTTGTCAGTAAGCTTGATCAGGCACTACAAAGATCCTTGACTCCAAAACGTTTTGGCTCTATAATCTAATTGGCAAAGGATTTAGTTTAAGCTGGTTTTAAGCGAAATTGAAACGATTAGTTCTACAAGAAATTTAATCTTGCTTTTAAAATTTCATTGTAAATTATCCTAATTGAGTAGTTTAGGCAAAATTAAGTGTTTTGCGTTGTAAAATGTATTAATAAATAAATCTCCTATTTAGGGACAATTTGTTGGCAATTTAATAACGGGCGGGGGCGGGGTAGACAGCTGAGGCACGGTAGGCGACTGGAGCAACATAGGCGGTTGCACGGTAGACCATGGGAGCAGCATAAGCTGAGGCAGAGCCTGTTGGGGGACGGACGGTGGCCCACACGGCGGCGACTTCTGGGGTGTATTCGGGGGCGACGGGCAAGTGGTCACCCATGGGTCGGAATCCGTTCTCGTCAGCCACCCAGGTCAAAGCGATGCGTTGCCCTTCGGGGGTAATGAAAGAAGAAGATCCGCGGTTGATGTTGCCCATTTCCGTGCCGATCAACTTCTGGACTTGAGCTTCTTCTCGGGTCGTTCCGTCAGATGAAGCGTAGCTAGAAAACACGTAGTTTTAAGTGGGAATAATTTTAAAAAGACTAAATGAAACGACGTAGAAACGCAGTGAAAAGAAACTTACCTCCATTGGCTGCTTCCGTCTGGGTTGCGGACATCGCTTTGGCTCACAATGGTGATCTCTGGTCGTTGAGCGTTGCTGGAGTAAGCTGCAGGGTACACGCTAGCTGCGGAAGCAGCGGCCAAGAAAGCGACGATCAAGAAGATCTTCATTGTTGGTTTGGAAGTATCGGAGGATGAAGACTGAACTGACTAGATCTAACAAATACGCTTGGTTTTATACCTCAAGCGAGATGGAAGTGGAGCAACCTGGAACAAGTGCCTTGGTTTCAATGTGCCTAGAGGAAAGGCGATCTTGTCATAGGCATACCTTTTACTTTCATTTGTCTAGGTACAGGTATGTTCATCCTTTCCCTAATTTCAACGAGATTCCGCGATTTCTTCATGCATGTTTTCAAGGACAGTCTTGACCGTGTAGTGCTAACTCTCCGTACTTTGTTTTTTCGTCTTTTCTTATGACATGCACATTTCCCGTGTTTAAGGTAGTAGCATTATTCTAGCGTTCGTTATGAAAAGACACCTCTATCCTGCCTTCTACAAATATGAGGTACTGCAAAGGAATGTACCCACGTGCTTAGCGCGCGGACACAATAATCGCGTAGGATTCTATGACCCGTCTGCTTGAATATGAGCATGGAAAAATCTTTCCAAAGCGTTTTTAGACCATCACAGTATGTATCTAAAAAATAGTTTTTCACTGCAAAAGTGCGAAAAAACGAAAAGACGAAAAAACAGAGAAGCAAAAAAAGCCGAAATTCTTAAGTTCAAAAGTTCTGCCGTGTGGTTAATCTGTCAAGGTGACTATGACGTCATTTCATCAAGTTCTTATAACGCACTAGCAATCCAATGTTGAATACTATATAGCACTTTCCCATACCCAACAAATGTCCGAAGAATGTATAAGAAGGGATTGAATGGGAAAAGGATTTAGCCCCTTTTGCTTCCTTCCTTTCGGAGACTTTTTCTCAAGGACGAAAGGGGAGAGAAGGAAGGGATTGCTCCAGAAAAAAGTAATAAACATGGAGGAATCTCTTCGATCTTGAGGTACTGCTGCTAAGGTACTGAGTGTGGCAAAGAGGACGGGGTGAATCCTTTACAGCAGTGGACCCCAACCACTGGGCCGCGGCCTGTTTGAACAGGACCGCGGTCTGCTGGAACACGGCCGCGGCGGCTGAGTAAGTGGACTACGCCTGTATAGGGCACATACTGAACACCCCCAACGACCCGCAGGAATTTTTTCCTTAGAAACCGGTCCGCGGTTCCAAAAAGGTTGGGTGACCACTGCTTTACAGTACTACACCTTCTCTTCCATTGACCTTGAAAAGAGAACTAGTTAGTATACGACGTGGTCATTGTATGGGTCAATTATTAACTAACCCACACAAAACCTCCCAAACAACCAAATTTGGCTTCAAATAAGAAAAGAAGAATACCACTACCTGGCAGTCTGCATTCGGAATGTGTCTTCAGTTTGCCCCAAACACCGTGTGGGAACTGGTGCAACTGTAGTCCAACGGCACGTTAAAACTGTCACAATAATACCAGTGAAGAAACCGATAAGTTTGAGTTGCGTCAAATTATTTTTAGGAAACCATCACATGGATGTTGGAGGCAAGTGAGGCTACCAAAGCGTAACGATGGCTTCCCAATTAAAAAAAATACAAAAAAATAGACAAAATTTCACTAGGATATATCTGCGCTTCACAATAGTAAAGTTTTCATTTAATTTATTTGTTAATTTTGTTTTGTTATTAAAGTTATGTTTTTAAAATAAACATACGGAAGAGTTTTTCAAAGAGCTTATTCAGTAGATTTATATTGATCACTGCAATCCTTATTGTATTACTTGCTATCGTGTGAAGTATATTGTTGCGGGTGTAACAAACAAGAAGCAACTCAGAACAAATCATTACATTTTCTCGTTGAGCTCAGTGTAACCGTATATAAAGTCAGTAGATCGTCAGTTTAAGCGTGTTTTCTGTTTAAACTTTTCTTGTGAATCTAGGATATAGTGGAATGCAATGGCGAGTACTAAGATACGGTCTGCAATTCACGAAAGTCCTAGTTCAAGGCAAATACGTGAATATATCTAACACAGATATCCGTGGCTAGAAACTCGCAGTAATGGAAAAGCCATACCTTGCAATGCAGTAATTGATAGCTGTACACAAGGGTTTCTGAATGCATAGAAAGCCGCACGTCAAGTAACTGTCGAAACCTGATAATGTGAGGACTACGACTAATAATTGACTATAATAATGAATAATTAACATGAATTATAACCTTTAGTTGAAAGGAGGGAAACTGGGGTTTAAAGAAAAATGGGAACTATAAAATGGGTTTGAGGAAGATAAAAAATTGTTTTTTTTTTTTAGAAAATCCGAAAAGAAAATTAACAAATAAATATTACCAGTACGAACTTCGAACGTAGAACTCCCATAGCCGCTTTTGAGTTTGTAGTCATGGTTATGTAGAACTGAGGTGAGAACGGTTGTAAACGGAGTAGTTTTAGATATTATTTCTCAAAAACAGTTATCCTTGTTAAGGAAGTAAGAATCATTCTGACTTCGAAAAAGGGGGTCAGTTCACTTGAGCCACCACTTCACTGACGGCAGCTATATTCCAGCTACGATTGAGGGTGTTCATTGGCTTATTGTTGGTAGTTGAAATTAGTGTGTTTGGATGAACAACAGAGTCAAATAGTATGGTCGCCATGGCTATTTTAGCACACGTAAACAAGCAGTATATGCTAGATAAAGTTTTGTCATATATCAGCATATAAAGTTATATGCTGATAAAGCCAGCAATATTGAACTATGCAAAACTAAATGTCTGGCCTGTTCTATTAAAAGACGCACCATTCGAACACAATTAAACCGACATTTCTAAGCACGTCTTAGCGCAGCACAAGTCGAGTGAATGGCGTTTTTAGACATAGAAATGTTCGAATTAAGTAACAATCTGTACAGTGCACCCTCAGGATTCCATTGCTTTGTTGTTTTTCAGTTACAAATGAATAGAAGTGGTATTCTCGGACTGGGTCAGCCTGCGTTGTGGCGTGCGAGAATAAGCGTAAGATTTCCGCTTAGAACTTCGTAAATGTGTGTTCAGTGAATACCAAATGCAAACAGAAACAGGGCACAAGTATACGAAACGCATTCGCTACAATAGCAGAGCACAATATTGGGTAAAAATTAAAGAGTGTTGACTGGAGACAAAAGGATGTCGAGTAAAAAAAAAAGCAGAGAAAATATTTACGCTAGCAATATATTCAGAAATGTATGTAAATTATATAATTAACAATTAGTATTAATTAGTATATAAAAAATTGTACGCATAACTCGAAAACGACAAACCCAAGATTTAAACCCCCCAAAAGTGGAACATATAAATGTAAAGAAAAATTTCCTTACATTTGGTTTAATCTTTCTGCTATTGTGTCTAAACCAAAGGCGCTGATTTCGACATTCATGGCTATTTTATTAAGCTCTACAGAAACTCGATAAGAAATCAGAGATCATATTTTGCATTTCAAATGTTTATCAATAAATATTTCTTGTATCAATTTAGTAGCGGCCAAGGGCTCGGTAGGTGGTGGGGGCAACATAACCTGACGACGAGTAGGTTGGGGACGGACGGTGGCCCACACGGCGGCGACTTCTGGGGTGTATTCGGGGGCAACGGGCAAGGGGTCACCCATGGGTTGAAATCCGTTTCGTCAGAAACCCGGGTCAGTCTGATGACATTTCTTTACCGATCATCTTCTGGACTTCTTCGCGGGTCGTGCCGTCAGATCCGGCGTAGCTAGAAAGTCAATACTTTAGTTAAAGAGCAGAATGATGACTGTACTGGCTTATCTGCAGCGGCTGCTTCCGTCTGGGTTGCGGACATCGCTTTGGCTCACGATGGTGATCTTGGGCTGCTTGGCGTGGCGTGTAGAGTAAGCCTGGGGTTGGTAAGGCATGTTTGCGGCGGAGGCAGCAGCCAAGAAAGCGGCGATCAAGAAGAACTTCATTGTTGGTTTGGAGGTTTCAGAGAGTGAGACTGAATTAAACTAAACCACAGACAGTGCTTTTATACCTGGGTCATCGGGAGCACGCACAACACTTTGCCGGCGTCTGTTTAGTTCGCCTTGGGGAAGGGTGATCTTTACCCATCATAGGTTTCACTTTTACTTTGTTCCCTCGGAAGTGCAGAAGAGCTTTCATTCATCTCGTTGTCGAGAATACCGCGCTATGAAAGAGTCCCACCAAGCCTTTTGGGGGAAGGTCGTTTGGAACTGCAAACGGCCTTGCGAAGTATTTTCCATCAAGTTCGCTGACTATCAGCAAGGTGCATTCGTATAGTTTATCGTGATCTCAAACACGAAGAGGTAAAAGTGTCCCAAAGGATTGGCTGGGTTTAGTTCGACATTGTTAATTTGAACTCGAAAAGCATTTCAGCACCCTTCGTCGCTTCCAGGGATAAAAATGGTGGTGTATTATTCGAAGACTTTTTGGCTTTAGTTTAGAATTAGTTTAGTGGACCAAAATTATACTACTCTTTGACCAAGTGTTAATGTTCATCTAGAAAATCGATCCGAAAAACTTTCCTTGGTGATATAGTAAAGTTATGAATTGCCTTTCATTGTTATTCCTAAAAACTCCGAACAGGAACAGTACTAGCAAATACTACATGTATTTCCAGTAGCTCTTACTTTAGTTTATAAAATAGTTCATGTTCCGGAGGGAAAGGTCAGGAATGGCAAGGTCAGGAATTGCGCTGAAGAGGTTAATTCCGAGAAAGTAGAAGAGGTCCCTGGTAGTATACCTCCGTACGTTTTTTACTTTGTTTTCCGAGAAAGAGATCGCGACCTTTACGTTGATGGAACCTTTTCTTCTGTTTGGATAGTCGTCGTTAACAGTCGTCGTCATGAAGTTGTTGTAGTGAGTTGTTTTCTGCCTTTGTCTTCTTGTCTTTAGTTGTTTTAGTGAATAGAAATAAATTAGTATTTTAAAACTTGACGAAACAAAGAACTCTAATGTTACAGTGATTTTGGTTGTAACATTTTTTGGTGCCGAAACCCGGGAGCTTTGTGTATCTGAACCTCGATAAAGTGAAACGACTACGATGAATTCTAGGAGCCCTTCCCCCGAAGCCGATGTTAATCAAGGCCCAGCGAAGGAGATTCAATCGACAGCCGACGTTTTGCTGAAGGTTCGAAAGAACGCAAGATCTAAACTAACGCGGGTGATTCATCGAATTGAGAACCTCATTATTAGTCGAGGTAGCCGAACCGAACTGCGCGCACACCGTGCAAATCTCACGGAAGTCCACGAAGAATGTTCCCAAGCACATTCCGAGTACACCACCCATCTTTCTGGGCATGCCGACGAGGCGAAAGCTCAAGCGTGGATTCGTCAATTGGACGACGCTACCAACAATTGCTATGTCCAAATCGACGCCTATTTCCAGTCCCGTGCTAACGATGCCTCGTCTGCCTATTCCCGAAGCACGGTGGTGTCGACACGACGTAGTAGCCTTCTCGAAGCTGAAAGGCAAAGGCGCGAGACGGAACTTCGTATGCGCCAAGCTGAGCGAGAGGTCGAGGAAAGTGCTCAGGAAATTCGAGCCCTAAAGGCATTGGAAGCCGACGCAGAGGAAAGAAGACTTCGAATTGAGCAGCAACGACGACGACGAGAACTTTCGAATCAACTGGAGAGGGAAGCCTTGCAAGTTGCCCACCTGCGTCACGAAATGGAAGAGGATGAAAACGGGATCAGCCAGATCGACGAAGTACCGATACCTTCATCTGCGGCTACACGTCAACTGCAGATCGTTAATTCGCAGTCCCAACTCGACAGGAACGACACTTCTCGGAACGCTCCTCATGCTGCGACGTTGCAGCAGCATTACGTTCAAAGCGTTAGTGGTGTCGCCCCTACCCCTTTTCCACCGACTACGGAGAACCTCCGTAGACGTAGACCCGATCAACTGCCCCCAGCCCTCTCCACCTCGAACCCGGTCAGTAACGTTATCTACCCCACGGCCACGGACCCACGAAATGGAGCTGACCGACCAACCATGACCAGTTTTGCGAGCGATCAATCTCCTCCACGATGTTCTGCGTGGCCACGAAATGGGCCGGCCACCAACCCGATCCAAAGTGAATCGCCAGACGCCTGGATAGCACAACTGGGGAAGCAACACTTACAAAACCCGTCCATTCCCTCGACGCTAGCATATTCGTCATGGCTTTCCTGCATTATACCTAAGGTGGAGATAGCACCATTCGACGGTAACCCGAAAAACTGGCCCCTCTTCATAGCCACGTTTAAAAGCTTGGTACACGACACCATGACCAACGACGCCCAACGAATCGCGATTCTGCGGCAACTGCTGACAGAGGAAGTCCGTGACGGCATAGCACAGACGCTCCTTAGTCCAGGAATGTACAACGAGGCACTCACGGAGCTGCAAGAAACGTACGGCGATCAGCAGCTAATTACGAGATGTTATATTAAGAATCTCCTCGATATGCCGCCTCTTAAGGGCCAAGACTACGAATCTCTCAACAAGTTCTCGCGGGGTGTTCATAGTTTCGTAAATGCTCTCATCCACTGCGGCTACCAACAGGAACTATCGTCAGCAGCCACTTTGGAACGACTGGTGGACAAACTTCCAGGAGGTCTGCGAAGCAAGTGGGGACGCTGCGTACTACGGATGGAGCCGAAGCTCCCAACTTTGGCAGATTTCGATGCCTGGATCAGAGATCTCACGAAGGCCGAAGGAAAGGTACGACACATTAGTTCTTCGACGGGACAGATCTCGGAACCGGCGACAACGAAGAAGAAGGGTGCTAAACCTAATAATACGAAACCGGTGAAAACCCACACCCCGACCGTCCTCGCTACGCACATAGAAACGGAAGACTCTGGACCGAGCACGAAGTGCCCGGCTTGCGAGAAGAATCATCCGCTACCCAGCTGCGAGAAGTTCACTTCGCTTACCCCGACCGAGAAACTTAATTTAGCCAAAGATAACGGTTATTGTTTCAGATGTCTCAACAAAGGACACATCAGCCGGACTTGCCAAGCGCGCAACGAATGCGGTCTCGACGGTTGCAAGAGCCTTCACCACCGTTTACTGCATGACGCCCCACGTGCCTTCGACCGAAAGACCAAGACAAGCAGTAAAGGCGCGAGGAGCGGTCAGGAGCCTAGCGAAGGAAACCGCAAATCCGAAGGAGGTCCGTATGTTAACACCGTCACGAGCGATGGGTCAACGAGACAGGTACTCCTCCTGGTTGTACCAGTTCAGCTGTACTCTGAAGGGAAGTCTGTCGATACCCTTGCATTACTTGACGGCGGAAGCGAGACATCCCTCATTCGAAGAGATGTAGCGTCTAAGCTTGGACTGAAAGGGAAAGGAGTCCTTATGCGGATTGGTACTTACCGAGGAAAGGACCCGGTCTCGAGAGTCACGAAGGTGGATTTCAAGCTGAAAGCTCGCGAAGGAACTGTCTCGTTCAACGTCAGTGAGGCGCTCACCGTACCGGAAATTTGCGTTAGCAGAAGAGTCGTTGACTGGCCAAACCTGAAGAAAGGGTGGCAACATCTGGCCGACTTAAATCTACCACACATCGACACCAATGACGTGACGGTCCTGATTGGCATGGATGCCCCGAAAACCCATCGTCAACTTGATTACCGTGAATCCGAAAGCGACGACGCGGCCCCCGTAGCTTTGAAGACTCCGTTCGGGTGGTGCGCTGTTGGCGGGTTGACAACGAACAAATTTACGTCGTCAACTCGGTGTAACCTCATTAATACGCGACCTGCAACGAAACCCGATGACCTCGACGAGATCCTGGAAAGATTCTGGACGGTAGAGTCGCTTGGAGTAGCCACATCGAAGTACCCGACGAGCGAGGCAAATAGCCAAGCAATGAAAATTATTGAAGCTACCACGAAGCACGACGGAGAACGATATGAGATCGGACTCCCTTGGAAATCTCCTACCACTTGGCTACCAGACAATCGAAGCTCCGCCCTTAAGCGACTTTTCACAGTTGAGCGCAGGTTCCGTCGCGATCACGACTACACTAAAAGATATACGGCCGCGATCGAAGAATACATCAAGTTGGGACATGCCAAGAAGTTAAGCCTTGATGAGCTCAAAGGAGTACCGGGCCGAGTTTGGTATTTACCTCACCATGGGGTGACGAACCCAAACAAACCAGGAAAGGTGAGGGTTGTATTTGATGCTTCCAGCGTATTTAATGGCTCCTCCCTCAACTCGAGTCTATTACAAGGACCTGACTTTCTTCTAAATCTCGTTGGTCTGCTAATCCGGTTCCGCGAACATCTAATTGCTGTTTCTTCAGATATTGAGAAGATGTTCAATCAGGTCCGAGTAAAGCCAGAAGACCAAGATGCCTTACGTTTTCTCTGGAGACGTCCCGGAGAACAAGCTGCTCCTCACACCTACAGAATGAACGTCCAAATATTTGGTGCGATCTCATCCCCAGCCGTATGTATGTACGCTCTCCGGCGGACTGCCAAAGACTTCGGAGATGGACGACCGGACCTTGTGCGGAAGGTGGAGACGCAATTCTACGTAGACAACTTTCTCGACTCCATGGAGTCAGAAGCAGAAGCTGAAGAAATCTGTCACGCTTTAACCAACCTCCTTTCCCGCGGAGGTTTTCGGTTGACCAAGTGGCTCTCTGGGTCCCGAAACGTAATGGCGGCTCTCCCGGCAGGCGAGCGAGTAAGTCCGAGTCTGAACATCGACCTGGATGACTTACCGATTGAACGTACCCTGGGAGTTCTGTGGAACGCTGAGAAGGACACGTTTCTGTTTCGAATGGTCGTCGACAAATCCATTAGTACTAAACGAGGAGTTCTTCGGGCGGTCGCTAGCATCTTCGACCCACTCGGTTTTTTAGCACCGGTGATCCTAATCGCTAAAGCTCTTATGCAAGAAATTTGGCGCGAACGTTTAGATTGGGACCAACAACTGTCGACACCGATTCTGAAGGCATGGAACGATTGGGTCTCTGATCTTGCATCATTAGAATCCCTAATGATCCCTCGTTCTCTAAGAAGCAGCCAAGTTTGCCCTTCATCTTTGCAGATCCATACCTTTTGTGATGCCTCGGAAGCCGGCTATGGTGCAGTTACCTACTTACGCTGTGACTACCCATCTGGTACAGTCTCCGTGTCCCTCGTCGTAGCGAAAACCCGCGTGGCGCCAGTAAAACAGCTCACGATTCCGAGACTTGAGCTCCTTGGTGCTCTTATAGCTGCGAGACTAACCTCGATGGTTACCTGCGAACTGAGAACCAAACCGGAGACGGTCTACTTGTGGACAGACTCGACAACAGTCATCAAGTGGATAAATTCAAGAACGTGCCGGTTTACGACGTTCGTAGCGAATCGGATTGGCGAAATATTGGAGTTAACCAACCGACGCCAGTGGAGGCATGTTCCAGGCGAAGCCAATCCAGCCGACATGTGTAGCAGAGGAGTGACCGCTACCAATTTAGTCAACAGCCGGAAATGGTTCCATGGCCCCGAATTCTTAACACTACCACCCAAGCAATGGCCGAATTCTGAAGAAGGTAACGAGCCTGCATCCGACGATCCCGAAGTCCTACCTTCGAAATGGGTCGGCCTGCTAACTGAGGTAGTTGATCCGATCCACGACATTTTTGCTCGTACAAGCAGTCTAGGTCGACTGAAAAGGGTGATCTCCTACGTACATCGTTTTTGCCGCAACTGTCGCAAGAAGGGAGACTCACGCACGACTGGACCTTTACTAGTAGAAGAAGTAAATGAGGCTTTCCGAACCTGCTTGAAAGTCGCTCAATTGAACGCCTTTAAGGAAGATGTTAAAGTTTTGAAGGCGGGAGAACCACTGAAGTCAACTTCGCGGCTGCTTAAACTGAAGCCCTATCTTGACGAGGACGGGATCATCCGTGCCGACGGGCGTGTACGTCATGCGGAGGTCGACCCGCACGTGAAGAACCCGATTATTCTGTGCCCCGAAAGTCCGCTCACCAGACTCATAATCGCCGACGCTCACGAGTATACTCTTCACGCTTCTGTGGAACGTACATTGGCGGAGGTTCAACAGCAGTACTGGGTCTTGAAGGGAAGATCGACAGTTCAGAAGTTCATTCGGAGCTGCCCCGTCTGCCGCAGGTTGAGATCACAACCCCAGATCCCGATTATGGCTGCCTTACCGCGCGAACGCTTGGAGGCCTTTAAACCTCCGTTTCACAACACAGGTATTGATTTCTTCGGACCGCTTTTTGTAGTCATACATCGAAGGAACCACAAGCGTTATGGGTGTTTATTCACATGCTTAGTCACTAGAGCCGTGCATATCGAAATAACCCACACATTAGAGACAGACTCGTTCATCATGGCCCTCAGACGCTTTATCAGCAAACGTGGATGCCCCGCCAAGTGCTTCAGTGACAACGGGACAAACCTAGTAGCAGGTGAGAAAGAGTTGCAAGACTGTCTTCGTCGCATGGACCGAACTCACGTAAATGAAGAAGCTATACGGCGCGGGATAAAGTGACATTTTTCTCCTCCAGCTGCGCCACACTTTGGCGGAGTGTGGGAACGATTGATACGATCTGCTAAGTCTGCATTACGAACGACATTGAAGAGCCGCACAGTCACCGACGAGGTACTCCTAACGGTAATGGCAGAAGTTGAGTCTTTGATGAACGGACGCCCGTTAACCCATGTAAGCCTTGACCCGTCTGATTTGCAGCCTCTTACCCCGAACCATTTTTTACTGGGAAGAGCCAACCCTAATACTCCTGTTGACGTTTTTGAGAAGAGCGATTTGGACTCGAGGAAGCGATGGAGAAGTTCTCAAGCTATTACAGAGCTTTTCTGGCGACGATGGCTCCGAGAATACGTCCCGACACTCATCGAACGCCGCAAGTGGTTGCAGAATCGTCGGAACATTAGAGCAGGCGACGTCGTTCTGATTGTAGACCCATCATCCCCTCGTGGTCAATGGCCTCTAGGGAGAATCCTAGAACCTCTACCTGGACCCGACGGTGTTACTCGAGCGGCGCGTGTCAAGACCGTAAACGGTGAATTTGTACGACCGGTAGCGAAGTTATGCTTATTAGAAGAAGCATCAGAATAGACTTAGATGAACATAGTGGTGTTCCTTATCGGAAACACCGGGCCGGCGATGTTCCGGAGGGAAAGGTCAGGAATGGCAAGGTCAGGAATTGCGCTGAAGAGGTTAATTCCGAGAAAGTAGAAGAGGTCCCTGGTAGTATACCTCCGTACGTTTTTTACTTTGTTTTCCGAGAAAGAGATCGCGACCTTTACGTTGATGGAACCTTTTCTTCTGTTTGGATAGTCGTCGTTAACAGTCGTCGTCATGAAGTTGTTGTAGTGAGTTGTTTTCTGCCTTTGTCTTCTTGTCTTTAGTTGTTTTAGTGAATAGAAATAAATTAGTATTTTAAAACTTGACGAAACAAAGAACTCTAATGTTACAGTGATTTTGGTTGTAACAGTTCAATTCTTTGTAACTTGTTTCAGATAGGCTTAGTATGATTTAGACTGTATTCTGCGTATTTGATCGATAAGTATTTATAACTACTGTATGTAGGAATTTGTTCCGCAATAAAATCGCAAGATTTTTTAGACAGTAGTCTTGTGAGTGAGTTTTATCAGAAACTATAAAGATTATTGGTTCCAAGGTTTTGACACTAGAGAGGAAACTTTCTTTTAAAGTGTTTAGTTTAAGCTGATTTTAGGAGAAATTTGACAAATTGATTTTTAAACTAGCTCCTAAGCACAGTTTCTTTTGTTCTAGACAACAAAAAGTTATAAAGCATTAATACTCATGCTGGTTTCAAGAAAGCCTATGCTATGCTATATTCGTATACCTTTATAGCTGTGACCACAGCAGTATATAATATATAGATCGCCTAAATACCGTGACTGACTGAAACGAGTAACCCTACAAAAATTTAAGTTTAGCTTCCAGTTCCAACACTAATTACCCTGTGTAAATTTAGCTCAATATTTTTCGTCTGTATTTAAGTCCGTCAATGTACACTATTGCTTTGCGTTGTAATGTGGATTAATAAATAAATCTTCTATCTAGGGGACACTTTTTGTCCATTTAATAACGGGCAGGGGCCGGGTAGACAGCGGGAGCAACATAGGTGGGGGTACGGTAGGTGGTGGGTGCAGCATAAGCGGGGGTACGGTAGGTGGTGCGGGCAACGTAGGCGGGTGTACGGTAGGTGGTGGGGGCAACATAGGATGGGGCGGCATAAGCTGAGGCAGAATAGGTTGGGGGACGGACGGTGGCCCACACGGCGGCAACTTCTGGGGTGTATTCGGGGGCGACGGGCAAGTGGTCACCCATGGGTCGGAATCCGTTCTCGTCAGCAACCCAGGTCAAAGCGATGCGTCGGCCTTCGGGGGTAATGAAAGAAGAAGATCCGCGGTTGGTGTTGCCCATTTCGTTGCCGATCATCTTCTGGACTTGGGCTTCTTCACGGGTCGTGCCGTCAGATAATTCGTAGCTAGAAAAAACGTAGATTTAAATGGAAAGAATCTTAAAGTGATTTGTAAAGAAAATACCTCCATTGGCTGCTTCCGTCTGGGTTGCGGACATCGCTTTGGCTCACGATGGTGATCTCCGGGCGGAGTGCGTTGCTGGAGTAATCTGCAGAGTATACGCTAGCTGCGGAGGCAGCGGCCAAGAAAGCGACGATCAAGAAGATCTTCATTGTTGGTTTGGAAGTATCAGAGGGGGAAGACTGAACTGACTTGATCTAAGCAAGACGCTTGGTTTTATACCTCAAGTGAGATGGAAGTGGAGCAACCTGGAACAAGTGCCTTGGTTTCAATGTCGCCTAGAGGAAAGGCGATCTTGTCATAGGCATACCTTTTACTTTCGTTTGTCCAGGTACAGGTACGTTCATCCTTTTCCTAAGTTTAACGAAACCTTATGACTTGATCATAAGGTCCGTGATTTCTCCATGCATGTTTTCAAGGACAGTCTTGACCGTGTAGTTCCAATCCTCCGTACTTTGTATGTTCATCTTTTCTTATAGCATTCCCATTCAGAAGCAATAACAGCCGAAGTTCTTAAGCTCAAACTTCTGCCGTGTCGTCAATCTGGCAAGGGGACTATGACGTCATTTCATCAAGTTCTTCTACGTAATCCAATGTTGTAATACTATGTAGCACTTTCCCAAACCCAACAATTGTCCGAAGAGTGTATAACCAGGGATTTCAGTGGGACAAGAAATGAGCCGCTTTTGCTTCCTTCCTTTCGGAGACTTTTCCTCAGGGACGGAAGGGAAGCGAAGGAAAGGATTGCTCCAGAAAAGAGTAAGAAACATCGGGGATCCTCTTCATGCTTGAGGTACTGCTAAGGTACTGAGTGTGGCAAAGAAGACGGGGTGAATCCTTTCGTTCTCTTCCATTGACCTTGAAAAGCGCTCTATAGTAAAAACCTTTCAATGCCTTTATGGAAAAACAAGCCCATGCTGTGCGATTCCTGGTCGTCTTTCCAGTAGTGTGTACTCTAGGTATCCTGTGTAGAAGATTAACTGAAATTAGCTGTGGTCATTTTAGGCACATAAATGGAATCCATCAAGCGGTCATTGATCAAACTATTGTCTTTGAAATTCCTGTTAAACTACCGCCATTGAGCTTGCCAATTTCTTTTCCATGTATACGACGTATGCATTATATGGGTGAATTATTAACTAACACACACAAAACCTCCCAAATAGCCAAATTTGGCTTGCAATAAGAAACGAAGAACGTCATTACCTGGAAGTCTGATTCGGAATGCGTCTTCAATTTGCCCCAAACACAGTTTGGGAATGCCTCTCCAATCCTTGACATTTGTTTTCATTCGGTTTTGGCTGCTGTTGTCACGTTGTCCTGGTTATATGCTGTATTTAACTACAGAATTAACTGCATCCTACACCACTAGTGTACTAACAAGTGTCACTGGTTAAGATGGGAAAACTAGTAACGAAATACGTGCTTAGTTTGTATCAAGTTTATTGAGAACAAAGTATTAATTGAGAAACAGAAAAGTCCTGTAAGAATTGGAGTCTGTACAGCAGCAACTCTAACGGCAACTCTTACAGTTCCGCAGTTCCCTTCCCGCCCGCATCTCCTTTGTTCAGGCTGAAGATGGTGCAACTCTAGTGCAACGGCACGTTAAAATACCAGTAAAAAAACGATAAGTTTGAGTTGCGTCAAGTTAATTTTAGGAAACCATCACATGGATGTTGAAGGCAAGTGAATAGGTAAGTCTCTAATTCCTTTTTTCTTTAATTTGCAACACGGTTATTTACCTCTGTGGGCGCGTTTACTAAAGCGTAACAATGGCTTAACTGTTATGAAGCAGAGTCAGCAGTATAGTAGTCGCCAAAATAAAGGGGTAAGCCAGGTAGAGTGCAGGGAAGTCAACATGAGAGAAAGTGAGGCAAGCAGCAAAAGATAGTACGTAGGTTGAAGGTTCAATGCTGACTGTCTGTATTGACAGGGTGCACAGGCTCCATACTGTCTAACAGAGCCATCTGTTACAGGGTACAACTTATAATGGAAACATAACAAATTCCTCCCCCGTAACTGAAAACCCCCAAATGATACACCCACAACCGTTTACAAAACAACACATCATTTAAGTGTAATCTAGCTTCTTCGAGCTGTTCTTCAATCGTTCCGAACGTCTGGGTTCCACCGGATTGTTAGGCAACCGGATGCGGGGAACGGGCGCCTCTGGTGACTTCTGCTGCGACTGAGGCTCAACTGGAACCGCAGGCGGACCATCAAACACCTTCTCAGGGGCCGCCACCTGGTCTGCTTGAGGAGCAACCTGTTCAAACAAAGGCTTATTAGTATGCGGAGCTGAAGGCTGGACGGCTTGGGGAAATGGTGGACGGAACACTTCGACGACCGCTTCGTCCAGCTCGTTTCCTTCGTCGCTTCTTCTTATCTGGTCCCAATGGCGCTTCACAAGCGAGTCTCCTACTCGGACTTCGTAAAGGTACTTTCCGAGACGCCGGGCAATCATGGCCTGTTGCCACTTGGGGTAACCTTTGCGGAAATCCCGAACCATGACCGGGTCTCCTTGGGAATATTCGGCGCTAGACGTAGGAGAGGGAACGTCGAAAGCAGTGGGTTTGCTTGGCAGAAGTAGGTCCAGCTTGGTTCTGGGGGAATAGCCCAACAAAACTTCTGCTGGACATTTCCCCGTGGAAGCGTGCTGTGTTGTGCGATAACCGAAGAGAAATCTTGACAGTTTCGCTTGCAGTGACAAGGAATCTTGGCTAGCTTTGCGTAGGCTGGTTTTTAGGGATTGGACGAAACGTTCGGCTAGCCCATTCGTCTGGGGATGGTAAGGCGCCCCCATCAAATGGCTAATCCCATTCTGCTTGACAAAAACCGCCGTTTCCTCTGACGTAAACTGAGGCCCGTTATCGGTCACGAGCTCGGAAGGCAGCCCAAAACGCGCAAAAATGGAGCGTAAGATTTCAATCGTCGCTTCCGTTGTAGTAGTGTGGACCACAAAGGCTTCCGGCCATTTGGTGTAAGCGTCCATGAGCAAAAATATAATTTTTCCCTCTATAGGGCCCGCAAAGTCTGCGTGTAAACGTTGCCATGGTCCTTTGGGAGTTGGCCAAGCAGCATCTTTGAGTTGGTTTGGGGATCGCACTGCTACCTTGCATTGAGGACATTTCCCAACCAACCTAGTTATCTCTTGATCCATTGCAGGCCACCAAAATTTACTCCGTGCCATGGATTTGGTGCGTGCAATACCAGTATGTCCTTCGTGCAATAAGGTAAGGACATCGTTACGTAACGTTGAAGGAACTACGACACGACGTCCCCAGAGGATGGCGTCGTTTTCCAGCGACAACTCAAAACGCCGCATGTGAAACGGTTTTAATTCAACAGGAATCTTACCGGTCTTCCAACCACTCTTAACGAAACCTTGAACTTGGCTGAGTAGTGGATCCTGCTTTTGTTCTCGCAATAATTTTTCGAACGTAAGGGGTAAGCCCTCCAAAATTCCTAGGTTACAACAACTGGCAGCCATGGCCGCATAATCCACGGAGGTGTAGGGTAATGGTGATCTTGAGAGGGCATCCGCATTTGCGTTCTCTTCCGACCGACGAAATTCCATTTCGTACGTGTAGGCCGTCAGTTTTAAAGCCCAACGTTGCATACGTGCTGCAGCAATTGCGGAAACTCCAGATTTGGGACCCAAGATCGAGAGCAACGGTTTATGGTCCGTGGCCAGTGTAAAACTCCTCCCGAACAAATAGTCGTGGAATCGCGAAACCCCAAAAATGATGGCAAGAGCTTCGCGCTCGATTTGGGAGTAGTTTCTCTCAGCTTTCGACAGTGTTTTGGAGGCATACGCAACAGGACGCTCGTCTCCATTTGGGAACCGATGTGACAAGACAGCAGCGACTCCTACGGACGACGCGTCACACTCTAAGCGAATCGGCAAAGTCGGGTCATAGTGACACAGAACCTGCTGGGAGCTGAGATTTTGCTTCAGTCTTTTCCAAGCTTCTTCTTGAGGATGTCCCCAATGAAAACTACAACCTTGTCGGGTCAGTGCGGTCAATGGTTCCGCCAGTGTGGCTAAGTTTTTTATAAACTTCCCATAATACTGAACCAAGCCCAGGAAGGATTTGATGTCTTTTGCATTCTTGGGCTTGGGCGCTTCTGAAACGGCACGTACTTTCGACGGGTCTGTTTTCAATCCGTCCGCAGAAACAATGATCCCCAGATATGGTACTTCAGTCCGTCCGAAAAAACATTTGGACAAATCTAATCTAACATTGGCCTCTTGCAGCCGTTTAAGAACTTCCTCTGCCCGTTTTTTGTGTTCTTCCTTCGTAGTCCCGGATACAAGTATGTCATCCAGGTAGCATTTAACAAAGGGCAGGTCACGAAGTAATTCATCCATGAATTTTTGGAACTTCGCTGGAGCAGAAGCAATTCCGAATGGTAATCTGCAGTATTGATATAAACCCCACTGGGTGTTGATTGTTGTCAACGGTTGGGATTCAGTGGCAAGGGAAAGCTGTAAATAAGCTTGCGAAAGATCCAACTTACTAAAGAAGGCTCCGCCTTCTAAAGTAGCGAAAAGATCCGCTGGTTTTGGTAGAGGATACTGGTCGATTAAGAGTTCGGGGTTTACGGACATTTTGTAATCTCCGCAGATACGAAAATGACCATTAGGTTTTGGGACTACTACGATTGGTGCAGCCCAATCGCTATAATCGACTTTCTTTATTATTCCGTCAGCTTCTAACCGATCAAGTTCCTTTTTTACTGGTTCACGTAAGGCATAAGAAAGGGAACGCGGTCTATTAAAGCGAGGAATAGCCGAAGGCTTCAAATCTAATTTGACCTCCGCAATTGGTGTTGTTCGAAAGTCCAACGATTCAAACAACGGAGCGTATTGCGCACGGAGGCGCTCCGGAGAACAAAGCTGTCCTGGAAACTCCAGGGTGTTAACGCGGGCAGAAGCAAATAAGCTTCCGATCTCGGCGTCAAATCCGAACTGTTTAAGGATGTCACGACCCAGCACTGGATCCCGCGGCAGGTCAACCACTCCGAGGTCGACTGCCAATGTAGTGCCCTGAAGGCTTAAAGGCATATTGACTTTGCCGATAATTGGTACACCATGACCAGTGAACGCATTTACCCTAACTTCGGGAGCCTGTAGTGACGGAGATCCCAATTGTCTCCATGTAGCTTTAGGTATTAGGGAAACGGATGAGCCTGTATCCAACTCCATTTTAACGGGTTGCCCAGCGATGCAAACGTCAATCCAATAAAATGTGGATTTTTTTGGATGTTGATGGCAAGTGAATAGGTAAGTCTCTAATTCCTTTTTTCTTTATTTTGCAACACGGTTATTTACCTCTGTGGGCCCGTTTACTAAAGCGTAACAATGGCTTAACAATAAAAAAAAAAACTAAAAAAAGTAAACAGTATTTCACTAGGATACATATCTGCGCCTAACAATCGTACAGTTTTATTTTATTTATTTGTTAGTTTAGTTAGTTATTTTTAAAAAATAAACATACGGAAGAGTTTTTCAAAGAGCTTATTCATTAGATTTTATATTGATTACTGCAATCCTTATTGTATTACTTGTTATCATGTGAAGTATATTGTTGCGGGCGTAACAAACAAAGAAACAAATCATTACATTTTCTAGTTGAGCTCAGTGTAACTTTATATAAAGTCAGTACGTCGTCAGTTTAAGATTGTTTTCTGTTTAACCTTTAATAGTTCAAGGCGAACATGTGAATATATCTAACACAGATATCCGTAGCTAGAAACTCGCAAATGGAGGAGCCATCCGTTGCAGTGCACTAATTGATAGCTGTACACAAGGGTTTCTGAATGCATAGAAAGCCGCAGCTCAAGTAACTGTTTCATACGTTCAGTTTCATACGCAATTCTCCTGGCTCTGCTGAGTCGATCAAGCGATTAACGACAAGTCCTTCTTGGCTGGAAATATCAATTGTTGGGTAAGCCTGCTTCAAGGTGTGAGGAAGTAGGTAAACAAATTCCAGCACGGTCTCCCCCCTACATCTAACCATCTCTTCAAGTTTTCGCTGAGACGTCTTTTTCTTGAAAAATTTCACTTAACGCGGCCCCAGCACTTTCATAATTCGCTTGTGTATCTTTGTCCAGCGCTGAGTACAACTCTTCCGCTCGTCCGCGTAAGCACAATTCAAAGTGTTCCACTTTTTTCAGTCTTCCAAACTACTAAATTCTGCATAGCGATCGAACAACCGATACCAAGCTTCCCAATCGTCTCCCGTACCGGTGGATCTCGAAAGATCGGAAAGAAAGAAATTTGGAAAGACCGGCCGTCGATCCTACCGACTGCGCCACTGTGGTAAACCACAAGCTTGGGTAAAGACATCAAACTGTATTGATAGCAAATATGAAGTATGTACAAAGAAGTAGGTCAAACGGATTTAAAAAGTAATCAGTTCCTAGTTTGAAGAGAAAGGTCAGTTAGTCTCAAGGGTAATAAGACTAAGGAATGCAACATTTACATTCACTTCTAACTTACTACAGTCTCACTATCAATTTCGATACTAATTATCTAAGTTGAGTAGGTTTGGCTCAAGAGTTTTCGTTTGCATATATTAAGTCAATCAATGTACACAGTTGTTTTGCGTCGTAATATTTATTAATAAATGTATCTTCTATCAAGGGGCAATTTTGTGTACTTTAGTAACGAGAAGGGGCCGGGTAGACAGCGGGTGCACGGTAGGTGACGGGAGCAACATAGGCGGGCGTACGGTAAGTGGTGGGGGCAACATAGGCGGGGGCAGCATATGAAGGGGCAGCATAAGCTGAGGCAGAGTAGGTTGGGGGACGGACGGTGGCCCAGACGGCGGCAACTTCTGGGGTGTATTCGGGGGCAACGGGCAAGTGGTCACCCTTGGGTTGGAATCCGTTCTCGGATTTATTAAAGAAATCTCAAATTTATTAAAGAAACTTACCTTACGTGTTGGTTTGTAATAATGAAAACTAGCTTTACTTAGGCATCAGTTCTAATTTTGTCATCACGGGATGCAAGTAACTCTTAGCTCAATGGTATATTTAAAAGATACCATTTCACGGTGGCATTTTATATTTGACATCTCACGAGAGCCTCAAACTATCCTTTACTCTCAGGCATTAGTTAGTATTGTCATCACCGGATGCAAAAAACTCTTGGCTCAATGGTATATTTAAAAGATACCGTTTCACGGTGGCATTTTATATTTGATAGCAACCTCTCGGATGTTTTTCATTGGTGAACTCAATGATTTCATGAAGGAAATCATCTCACGAGAGGCTTTGACGTGCATTTCATATAAGCTTTCAATAAGTTGACCTCACGGTACATTTATAATTTTAATCCATGTGCATGTTTGACCAACATAATATGTGCATCAGATCACTGATCAAGTGGTCTCTTTGCGGCCTTTTTACCGTTTGTTTGGTCTGCGACCTTTTTAGCCTCTATAGCGGCCAAAACGTAAGGCGGCTCCCGCGGAGCCAACTTTTGTCCCATCCGCGGGTCTGCAAGTTCAAGCAACATACAGTCCATGAAAAACGCTCTGAGTTTTGGAAGCATTGTGTCTTCCCAAAAAACCCTGTCAAACACAATCCGCTCAACTTGCAAACTGTTCTTTGTCCATGCAATAAAATCACACCACGCTCTTCCGGTCACGGCAAGCTGTCCTGTAACTTGGTAGTAGTGATTGTGCGTTCTCTTCAATCTCAGTTTGTCACCATCAACTAACTCTAGAAAGCAGTCCTTCGGTTTTGATTTTGCAAATTCAATGAAGGAAGACGCTGTCTCTGCCTTTTGGGGACACTTTATCTCGATAAGTCCTTCGTCACCTACAAGGCCGTCGGGAGATGCTCCCAGGTAACCTAGCTCAGGATGCACCCAAAACCCTGATGGGACTACAGTCACACAGTTCTTTATTTCGTAGTCTTTCCTGGCATTTGGCTCATTGGCCTGTCCGTAACGAGTACCTTCTGTGCTAATGTTATTAGGACTTAGTATTGCTTGCAATGTATTTTGACGCAAAGTTGTATCTCTGAGCTTACACACTTTGCCAAAGTGAGAAGCGGTCAGTCTACTCGCCCTTGCATCAAACCAATCAGAAGAATCAGCCTGCTCTCTAGTTTTCTCTTCAAGGGCCATAATCTGCTCCCTGCTAAGCTGCTGTTGAGCAACAATCAGTTTGTACCTGTCACGTAAGATCTCCTCTGGCAAATCTGGCTTTCCATAATGGCAATCAGGTCCTGCGAAAGCTTCGCGCCTCCGAGTCAAAGCTTGTCGTGGAGAAGCAATAGCATTATTTTCCCGTGACTTCTCTAACCGATTTCTGAACGAAAGAATATCGTCGTGACAATTCTTGGCAAAATTTTCTGTAGCAATGCTACAGGAACCATATTTTTTCAAAATAGCAGCCTGAAAACTTCGTCCATGGTGATATTCTAGAACAGCACCATAACATCGGTAATTATAAGATCCCCTTTGCGAGCGGAGAAATTGCTTGCCACCAGAGAATTTAGCCACCATGGACATAAACCGCTCTGCGAGGTTAGTCGTAACTTCGGTAAGCAAACCTGCAGCTTTGCTCCTACAGCCCAACAAGATCTTCATTACTTCAGTGTACAAAGCAGTGTGTACATTCTGTTTCAATTTCTGACCCACTGACTTACAACCCTTTCCACCATCGCTGGCCGCAGTGCAAAAAGTGTGGTCATTCAAAAGATAATGTCTGGGACCATTGCTCAGAAATGAACGAAGTTGATCAACATTTCCCTTCAATCTAGCGTTACGATTGATTGCACCTCGTGCTGCACCGCCAAGTTTACGTATCAAAAGAGGGGTCAAAATTTTCTTATTGGCAGGGGTTTTGCCCTGAAGTTTATACCGAGCTTTCGTGAAATTTTTCATTACATGATTTGCACACTCAAGCTTGCGGACGGTTTTCTGAGTGCGAGGAGTATTAGCGAGGATAGCATTATGGGTCGAAGAGTCCCCGTCACCAATAAACGTTCGATAGCGCAAGCCGTGCTTGTCTTCATCATCTCTAAAACCATCTACAATAATGGAGCTTTCCATTGCTGTAGACGGACCGTCCCAGTTTTTGAAACATTCGTGGGGGCGAGGATCCACTTGTTTGTTCTTAGCTTGTTGACAAATGGAACAATATTTGTTACGAACTCCTACATGCAATATTTTCTTGGTCCGCGCACCAATGATTACGCCCACACCTGACTTGGCTGTATACCTGGTGCCGTGGCTCCTTTGAGACCACCCACCATCGCCAATTACGGTTATGTACGGCGTGTTGTCTTCGTCGATTTGTTCAGCCCGTTCAGCCGATTCACGTTCTTCCTTCCCTGCATTTTCTATTTCTAGCTTTGCCTCTTTCTCCCATATTTTCCCAACTTTACGTTCCTGTTCAATAAATGATTTGCGGTTCATTGAAGGAACGCCAACGGTTGCCATGAATTCTTCTAAGTGGTTATGGGCTGCACCAATTTGCATAATTCCCATTGCAATTTTTGTGTTGACGGACAGAGCCTGAACTTTATCTGACCTCAAGCGTGCAGCATGCGGCGAAATGTTCTTTTGGGTAGGCCTTACATGCGCATATGGAGAAACCTGGTCAGTTGTTATAAAAATATTATCCTGGCATTTCTCACATTTGAAAGCAAAACTGCTCCAAAAACCTTTCTTAACTTCCTTTTGGAAAGGAATGGGTGAGCGACAAATATCGTAGTGTTCAAAAATCTTATTGTGCCCTGACAAGAAATGGCAAACATTTACTAATCAAAGTCCGTCAACTTCTTTCTTCATTTTTGGTTGCGAATACCAAACAGGTTCAATGTTAAGTTCTACAACATCAATTTCTGCCTGTTCTTTAAGAATGCGTGAAATTTCGTCATCTTCGAGACAGTTCGTTTCTTTGTCAAGGAGATCTAAACTAGCAAAGCTATTGGAAACAACGGAGCTAGTGCTAGCTATAGGCTCAATGGAAACTGATTCTATAGCAGGTCTGGAACTTACAGTACAAGAAGTTTGTAATTTTAAACTTTCACCTGGCGATACTTCATCTGGATCTGCTGGGTGTTCTTGGCAAAGCTTTTCTCTTCGGTTCTTCAAAGCAACGCCTCTCAGTTTCTGTTTGCTACAGGATGACAGTATTCTTTTTCTTGCCATTTTCAGTCAGTAGTACCGATGCAAAAAACAAATAACGTAATAACTTGCGCCACTCAATGTTTGTACGACTCACGAACGCAGTAATGAACTTTTTCGTTGTCGTTTTAAATGATCAACTACAATGCTATAATGTTTGAAACTATTCAAGAAATTGGTAACACCGAAATCAAGAACCGCTGATGCTGATCTCTGATTACGGAATGCGTTCTAGTCAAAGTTTCATAACAATATTCCGAAAAGTTAGTGAAATAGTAAAAGTGAATGTCCTTTGAAATCGCATTTTGGCAAATTACACAAACACTACAAATTAAAAAGTCCTTCAGTTTTGAGAAATATTGAATTCCCCTCAGTAGAAAAATTATGCGTTTCCAGTTATTCCGTTGGGATATAATCAAAGCTTGTTGTTGTAGTGAATTTGAGATCGAAAGTGAAGGTTGTTGCAAAATACTGATCCTCAATAATTTTGAATCTATTTTATTGGTTACTTCCTTTGACTGATTCATGTCTAAAAGCTAAAATATTCAGTAACTTATTTTACATTCCAGAGTTTCACGCTGGGGCCAAGCAGGAAAAACTATTGCAAGATGTAATTTAGCGATCAATGACCTATCGGCATCAAGATGATCATCAGCGTGCATTACACTTTTCAGCAGGGCCATAGCAGTTTAACATGGCAATTTTAACCCGGTCATCAACATTTCGAACGAAAGCCCAAAAGAGCAAGATCTTCGAAGGCTATTAGTTGACTAGAGCTAGAATATAAACAGTGATCGCTAAGACGAGCGATAAGATGGGTGGTAACCTTGAGTGTAAAGCACGGTAATGGCAATTTTCTAGGAAAATAGTATTATTTAGTTCGGAATTTCTAAGTACACTTCTAAAGCTTGGAAATTGGATTATCCCTTCCATTGGTATTTTATACATAAAACGACGGTGTCAACCTTGACCATAAAGAATGGTAATGACAATTTTCTAAGAAAATATAATTGTTTATTTCGCCATTTCTAAATACTTACACGTCTAGCGCATGCAAATTGGATTATCAGTTAAATTGGTATTCCCTCCCATTCTCAAGCGAACATAGGGAGGAAGTTCCTTAGCATAAGCTGACCTTTTCCCTTTACCCCATACTTTACCCTAATTATTGTGTGCAGACCTCTAGTGCGAGAAATTAGTCATAGGTACATATTTATTTGTAGCATTCTCAGGATATAGGGGTCTATGCCAGCGACATCTTTTGACGGAAAATAGTCAACTACTTACACCACACCGTGGCCTTAATGTCTCTGTGTGTTGTTATGACTATTTATGTCTATGTACGAGTTATCCATTACATTGCTACTTTACAACTATTCCTAAATGTTACTAACTTTTGCAAGTTTAGTATTTTTCTTAACACGTTTAACTACGGCTCTTTCTGCTACAGCTACATTTTCTTTTTTAAGTGTACAGTAAATCCTAACTCGAACGAACAAATTAATAAAATAATCAACTGTTTTTTTCCGAAAACACTTTCAAATGCGCGCGTTGCCGGTAGGACCCTACGTTAGCCCAAAACTCCCTAGAGGGCCCGAGACAAAGGTCGCCAGTACCCCCGTTTTGTGAATGTTTTGTTCTCTTCTCGAACCCTTTTACTAGTAGATTAGGAATGCCTTCATGGGGGTACATGGGCACAGTCTGGGAATCCACCCCCCATATAAGCCTTCGTACCCTCACATCCTCTTGGGACCGAGAGATTTGTCAAAAAACCTTAACATTGGAAGGATACCCCTGTTACCATACTGTGTAAACCTCTATACTGTGGACTAGCCTGACCGTATTTACAACATAAGCCACTCTCTTCATACTTTAATGTTAAGTTTCGATTAAATTCCCCTTTTTACAATTGTAGCGATAATCTGCAGAGAGGTATTGAAACTATATTGTAGACTATAAGCCAGGGGTGTCCTACCCTATCGTCAATTCGCCAATATTCAATTCAATTTGTCAATATTCAATTCATAGATTGTTGGGTAGGAGATTCTGTCCGTATCGAGGTTAACAAGAAACCCCACTGTTTACTGTGCAGCAATTCTTTCGACTAAACGAATGCTAACAATTTAAAGAAGCACTTCATCAGTCAACATAAGACTTTCGATACCGATTTCCCACCTACTTCGGCAACTCGTACGATTGGAAGAGAGAGACTTGTGGACAAGTGGACATTGTTAACGCCAGCAAAGAAGTGGCCTCTTTATTGAATGTGGAAAAAGATATTTGGAGACAGATTTACTTGCCTTACACAGTGTGGAGCATTTAAAATCGTATAGAAATCGTTCTGTTACAGAAATCTGGGAGCTGATAGTGAAGGAGCAGCCTTCAAACACTAAGATTTGGAATAGCCAAATTTCTGTCTATGTTTGGCTCAACTTGGCTCTGCGAGTGAACGTTCTCAGCTGTGGCATTTCTGAAATCCAAGTACAGATCCCGTTTACTTGATGAAAATTCGAACGCTGAACTGCCTTGTTTGGTTTCGTCAATCGAACCTGAAATCGTGAGGCTAGTCAAAGATAGAATTTGTCCAGTCTCTCATTGATTTAATGAATGCAATCCCGTTTTAAATTAACAATGTTCTGCGGATTTTGCTCAAGATATCAAGGTTCCTTATCACCCTGTACTCAAACCTTGTGCATTAAATAATATCTAGTTTTTTGAGAATTTTTTTTTATTCTGTTGGCGATTGTAGTGTGTTGACGAATTTGGCAAATCAGAGGGCATTTTCAAGTATTAGCGAGTTGGCACCAAAAAAAAACGGTTGGCCACCCCTGTGTTAGACCTAAGACCCTTTTTACTTTTTCTCCTACAGCAAACAGGTATAGAGTTTCAGAGATCGGTTAAACAGTGTGGCATTCCGTACCCGTTTTGAACCTTGTTGCTCCCCCGGCTCCTTGGCTGCTTTCCTCGAAGCGTCGTCTTTGGGGACTCGATGTGGTATGGCAATATAATGAAGGGGGGTAAAAGGTCAAGAGGAGAGGCAATTCAGTAGTTAGTTAGGGAAAGACAAAAGGGAAGAGTCAGTGAGAGTTAGGACGGGAGGAAAAGTGGTTTCAAGTGAGGTTTGTCTTGAAGTCATGGTAGTGTTGTTGTGGAGCGGGAGTTGCCGATAAACGGAGTTCAAAAGGAGTGGAACGTAACAATAGTAAAGAAACACAGCCAAAGGCAGGGTTCCAAAGTTATACCAACTTTGCAGGGGTTAAAAACATGGGTGTACTGTTAAACACAGAGTTAACAGTGTTAAAACACGGAGATAAACCACAGTTGTATGGTTATAAAGCTGAGTTATAAAGTACAACCCGGGTTATAATTTTAAACTTAGTTATAAGCTGCTCAGTTATAAAGCTAGAAATAAGAGCTACAAAGTGCAAAATAATGGTGTATGGTGTATATGTAATGGTGTAATTTCTATTAAACAGAGTTTTTATTGACAAGGGGAGGCTGTCAAACGTTCAAACTCAGCTACGCAAAATTGGTTTCAAGAAAGCTTGAGCGACGCCATTATCTTAAAATCGTAACTATGACCACACCACATAATATGCCGATCCCCTATACACTGAGATTGATTAAAACGATTAACTCTACAAGAAATTTAAACTTGCTTTCAAATTTCATTGTACATTATCCTAGTTGAGTAGTTTAGGCAAAATCATTGTACACAAGTGTTTTGCGTTGTAAAATGTATTAATAAATAAATCTCCTATTTTGGGACAATTGTTGGCCATTTAATAACGGGCGGGGGCGGGGTAGACAGCGGAGGCACGGTAGGCGACGGGAGCAACATAAGCGGGTGCACGGTAGACCATGGGAGCAGCATAAGCTGAGGCAGAGCCTGTTGGGGGACGGACGGTGGCCCACACGGCGGCGACTTCTGGGGTGTATTCGGGGGCGACGGGCAAGTGGTCACCCATGGGTCGGAATCCGTTCTCGTCCGCCACCCAGCTCAAAGCGATGCGTTGCCCTTCGGGGGTAATGAAAGAAGAAGATCCGCGGTTGGTGTTGCCCATTTCGTTGCCGATCAGCTTCTGGACTTGAGCTTCTTCGCGGGTCGTTCCGTCAGATAAAGCGTAGCTAGAAAACACGTAGTTTTAAGTTGGAATAATTTTAAAAAGACTTTAAATGAAACGACGTAAAAACGCAGTGAAAAGAAACTTACCTCCATTGGCTGCTTCCGTCTGGGTTGCGGACATCGCTTTGGCTCACGATGGTGATCTCTGGTCGTTGAGCGTTGCTGGAGTAATCTGCAGAGTATACGCTAGCTGCGGAGGCAGCGGCCAAGAAAGCGACGATCAAGAAGATCTTCATTGTTGGTTTGGAAGTATCAGAGGGGGAAGACTGAACTGACTTGATCTAACAAAGACGCTTGGTTTATATACCTCAAGCGAGATGGAAGTGGAGCAACCTTGAACAAGTGCCTTGGTTTCAATGTCACCTACAGGAAAGGCGATCTTGTCATAGGCATACCTTTTACTTTCGTTTGTCCAGGTACAGGTATGTTCATCCTTTCCCTAAGTTTACGAGACCTTATGACTCGATCATAAGGTCCGTGATTTCTTCGTGCATGTTTTCAAGGACAGTCTTGACCATGTTGTGCTCATCCTCCGTACTTTGTATTTGTATTTGTAACCCCAAACTGGATTAGCACGCCAGTATCTCTATACAATCTAGTGTCGAGTAAATTCCCCTTTTCACTACAGCGCCCGATAGTCTCCAGAAGTGTACAAAAGCTAATTATTATGGATTAACTTGTCCTGTGGATAGAATAACTTCCCGTCCGGTTTGAAAAGATTCATATTACAATCCCCAAGACATGCGAGTCTTCGTGGCCAGATTGCCAATTTTGAAATGACTTACAAAAGAAAAAACGGCGTCTTATTGTTGTTGTTATTGTGCCGCATGTTGTGCTCTTTACAGGTTCTAGTGCGATCGTTGCAAAGAGAGTCCTCCTTGTGAGGTCTCCAGAGAAGCAATAACAGCCGAAATACTATAGTAAAGGTATGAATTGCCTTTGATTGTTATTCCTAAAAACTCCGAACAGGAATAGTACTAGCAAATACTACATGTATTTCCAGTAGCTCTTACTTTAGTTTATAAAATAGTTCAATTCTTTGTAACTTGTTTCAGATAGGCTTAGTATGATTTACACTGTATTCTGCGTATTTGATCGATAAGTATTTATAACTACTGTATGTAGGAATTTGTTCTGCAATAAAATCGCAAGATTTTTTAGACAGTAGTCTTGTGAGGGAGCTTTATCAGAAACTATAAAATTATTGGTTCCAAGGTTTTGACACTAGAGAGGAAACTTTCTTTTAAAGTGTTTAGTTTAAGCTGATTTTAGAAGAAATTTGACAAACTGATTTTTAAACTAGCTCCTAAACACAGTTACTTTTGTTCTCGACAACAAAAAGTTACAAAGCGTTAATACTGTTGCTGGTTTCAAGAAAGCCTATGCTATGTTATATTCGTATACCTTTATAGCTGTGACCACAGCAGTATATAATATATAGATCGCCTAAATACCGTGACTGACTGAAACGATTAACCCTAAAAAAATTTAAGTATAGCTTCCAGTTCCAACACTAATTACCCTGAGTAAATTTAGCTCAATATTTTTCGTCTGTATTTAAGTCCGTCAATGTACACGGTTGCTTTGCGTTGTAATGTGGATTAATAAATAAATCTTCTATCTAGGGGAGATTTTTTGTCCATTTAATAACGGGCAGGGGCCGGGTAGACAGCGGGAGCAACATAGGTGGGGGTACGGTAGGTGGTGGGGGCAACGTAGGCGGGGGTACGGTAGGTGGTGGGGACAACATAGGATGGGGCGGCATAAGCTGAGGCAGAATAAGTTGGGGGACGGACGGTGGCCCACACGGCGGCGACTTCTGGGGTGTATGCGGGGGCGACGGGCAAGTGGTCACCCATGGGTCGGAATCCGTTCTCGTCAGCAACCCAGGTCAAAGCGATGCGTCGGCCTTCGGGGGTAATGAAAGAAGAAGATCCGCGGTTGGTGTTGCCCATTTCGTTGCCGATCATCTTCTGGACTTGAGCTTCTTCGCGGGTCGTTCCGTCAGATAATTCGTAGCTAAAAAATACGTAGATGGAAATTTAAAGAATCTTAAAGTGATTTGTAAAGAAAAAAAAGCTTACCTCCATTGGCTGCTTCCGTCTGGGTTGCGGAGATCGCTTTGGCTCACAAGGGTGATCTCCGGGCGCAGTGCGTTGCTGGAAGAAGCTGCACGGTACATGCTATCTGCGGAGGCAACAGCCAACAAAGCCGCGATCAAAAAGAACTTCATTATTGGTTTGGAGGTTTCAGAATGTGAGACTGAACTGATTAGTCTGAACCACAGCCAGTGCTTTTATACCTGGGTCAACGGGAACACGCACAACATTTTGCCAGCATCTATGGAGTTTCCTTCGTTGAAGGGCGATCTTTACCCCTCATGGGTTTCGCTTTTACTTTCGTTGGTTCCATTAGAAATGTAGAAGAGTTTTGGTTCATCTCATTGTCGAGAAAACCGCAACGTGGAAGAGTTTCCGCCCATACCAATTGGGTGAAGGTCGTCTGGAACTGTTAATGGCCCTTGGCGAACAAAACATCCCAAAAGCGACGTCTGCGTTAGAAAGGTCGAGTAGAGCAAGATACAGTAGAGCAAGTAGATAGGTCGAGTCGAGTAGATATAGTAGAGCAAGACCTACACTCTCAAAGAAATATCTCTAATCTTCATTTTTTTTCCTGGACAAGGAAATTATTACAATCAGTCCACCAAGTCTACATTCATAACCTCTAAAAAATAAAAACTAGACAAAATCCATATAATGCAAATATCGTGATTGTAAAGTACACCAAACACAACCTTGAACTCATGAATCGGTGATTCCTTTAACATCGTTTCAAGGACAGGCCTGGTTACAAGCAAGGTTACAAAGTCAGTACGCGGTCAGTTCAAGCGAGTGTTTTATATTTAAGCAGGTGAACCTAGGATATGGTGGAATGCTATGGTGAGTACTTGACGATTTGCAATTCAGGAAAAATCACAGCTCAAGGCGAAGGTATCATTCGAACGTATCATTCGAATACGAAAAGTGGATCTTTTAATTTTGCGCAGCGAAAGGCCGTATCCCAAAATGATCCGTTGTACTTGACAGAATCTCAAAAGCCCAGTCGCTCACCTCCTGGACATGACAAGTTTCCCTCTGGAAGCAACCAAAAAGGACCAAATGTAGGATTGTCACTACTGTCATTCAAAAACGGGGCGTTAACTAAGGGCTTTCCATTCAAACCAAGGACATCCTAGTTTACTGGACTCGAAGCAAACATTACACCCAAGCAGCCATTTTCTTGGAAAGACTGTACAGAATAGAAAGAGGATGCATTAATGCTTGGTCCCCATAAATAAATAAGAAACAACGAGTAGATGCGTCTTTCTATAGAATCGGTAATCGCCTCCAGAGAGAAATTAAAGTTCCATGGTAGTAATTTTCCTGTGTCTACGGACACGTCTCGTTTAAAGAGATACATATAGCGATACGATTAAAACTTAGCTTTAATTTTAGGGCCCACAATTCCTTTGGGCCAAATTTCAGTGTAAAAATAACCCAATATTGCGTTCGGCTTATAATTATACCGCAAGGAGTACTCTAAGCATGTCCTAGTGCAAGTGTCGCAAAGCAGCCAGCCGTTTGGTTGACAACCAGGTAGTATTGTGGCACATTTCTGAGCCGTAGTCACACAAGCAGAACTATCTTTCAGTGCATCCCAAAACCTGCAGCCTTGTATTGACTCTAGAATGCCGGTATGTTTGTCACTGACGCAGATATGTGTAGTCAGAAATTCGCAGGTGACGGAGCCATCCTTTTCAGTGCAGTAGTTAATTGGCAGTACAAAAGGGTTTCTGAATGCATAGGAAACCGCACGTCAGATAACTGCCGGAACCTGACAATGTGATAAATACAACAAATTAGCCCCAATTACCATGAATCATAACCTTGTTTTTGTTGAAAGATGGAAAATTGGGGTTTAAAGAGTTATGAGAATTACTGAGTGAATGAAAGCTTTCTGAATGCATAGAAAGCCGCATGTCGCGTAACTGTCAAAACCTGACAATACGATAAATACAACTAATTAACTACAATGAACAGGAATTATAACGTTGCTTTTGAAAACAGAATGAAACTGGGATTTAAAGAATGATGGGAACCAGAAATTGGGTTTGGGAAAGATCAAATACTATGGGTCTTTCAGAAAATTAACAAATAAATCTTACCAGTATGAACTTCGATCGTAGAACTACCATAGCCGCTTATGAGTTTATGGTCGTGATTCTGTGGTATTGGGGTGACAAAGCTTGTATGCTGAGTAGATGCTGTAGATATTTTTTAAAAAAAATTAGTAATCGTTGTTAAAGAAAGGAGAATCATTCTGACTTGGAAAAGGTGGTCCGTTCACTTGAGCCACCAGTTCACTTGTGATGGCAAACATCAGTAGTGTGCTGTTCCAGCTATGACGAAGGAGGTTTCTTGGTTTATTAGTGGTACCTGGGTTCCCATTAAAAGCACAGCACAAAGTTATGGTCACGATGGCTTTTTATTAGCACACAAACAAAACAGTAAATATCATACTTGAGACGATGTCTTTTAATCGATAATATTGGACAAAGTTTTCGAGGTTCACAAAATTTAAAAGTCAGATTTCGAAGAGTACGGAGTTGATAGTTTTAGAACTAGTTCTAGATTTATAGGAGTAACTATACATACTAAAAATTAAAATAACAGACAGAAACAAAAAAATAAACTAAAAGCTCAAGCTATTCATCCTATAATGATTGATGTTGGAGCACCGGGTCGCCTGGGTGACATTAATTATTTTTAGTTAATTGGTTTTAATTATTTGTTCATGAATTATTTGTTCAAGTTAACAAAGACTCGAGGGTCCACCAAGTTTGTTCTATTAAAGCGAGGCATAGCGGTCGCAGCAAGAACATCCCATAACTGCCGGTACCGTTCTCCTCCATGCTTGAAGAAGGGGTAGGGAGCGACGGTACAGTAAACAGAGTACACGACGCTGATAGACAAAGACGACGAAGAGTAGTACAGCTTGAATCACATACAAGATACTGATAATGGACCAAATATGATAAGAGATATCCGCAATTGTTTCAATCATGCCAGTAATCCCCAGTATAGCAAGTGCGCATTTTACTGCACGAATCCTATTTTTTTTTTTTTTTTTTATACAAAAAAATGGTCTGGTTACTACTTTGAACATAATAGAATTTAAAATTAAAATTAGGATCAGTGATACAAACCTGGGTGTAGCATTTTTTCGGAAAAAATCATTATAGGTACTGAAGGAACGTTTAGCCAGTATGATCAAAACTAAGCTGACTATCCAAAGTAGTACGGAAGGTAGAGTCAAATATACCAGGCTTCCATGGCTCGCTTTTTAGAGTGGTGGTACACGATAGAAAATATAAAATCGGTTAAAAAATTAACAATATTTTTTTACGCAATACTTTTAAACCAGCAATGGTTAACTCCAAGGCCGGGTACGCCAATCCAATTTGGGAGGCCTTCCACGTATTCCAGGATCTGACCAATGGCTACAACTGTAAGAGGGATTCCCCAACCCGAAACGCAATATTTCAAGAATCGGCTACGTTGTTTGGCTCGAGCGGCTTTCGGGACTCCATTACTAAATACATGGTAAAGGAATCAGTGCATTCATTGATTCATTTTGCATTGCATTTAAAGCGACCACGATAGTCTTAGAATAGTTCATAAGAGAATCTTCTTTAGGCAATCTAGATGCGCAGAAAATATAATGGCTAGTTTTGATTAGAAGAAAACTTCACTTGAGTGTTAATAACCTTAGCTGAAAACAAAATGGCATTGTTACTTGTCGTGCGTTGGGTCTGAAGTCTGGGTACTGCCAACAGATGGCGAATCTTGAAGAGACTCCAATGCAATTCTAGGTGATTCTAAATCCCCTTCGGTTGTGTTACGACGGGTTTCATTGTCTTCGCTGGACCCAAACCTACGAATGGAAGTGTGAATAAGTCATTAGTTTGCTCTTTTCCGGACGAAAACAGCAAATCATTCTCATAATTACTGTTCTTCCCATGATTTCAGACCCGTTACAGTTCTATAGAAGGTAGACTTACGCTAAAGTCGAGAACGCATCAAAACATAAAACTCCCATCCACGAATAGCCGCAAAGAGCGAAATAATGAGTCAGGAGACCTATAGAATTAGTGGAATTACTTAAGTAGCTTATTGCATTTAACTTTTAGTAATTTGATGGGCTTAAAACTTTTACCATGACCGATACACATATAGGCGTCATTTAGTTTGTACATCGCGGTCATGTCGAGTATTCCGTATAGAATATAACTGATAAAAGTAGAAGCCACGTAGCTCATAACGCTCAAGCCATGTACATCGTGGAGTTGGGGTAGTACTGCGTAAATCACAAAAGTTGTGAAGGGAAAGATTGACGAAACGAATAACGAAGATGCCACGACACAGGAATACACAGAAAACGCCAAAGGTAGTTCGGTTTCATTAGTGAGAGCAACACTGCTTAATTCCATGATCTAACAATTCTGAAAAATAGGGTGTGAACACTGTTCTTCTTAGATATCAAGCCTTTGCGAGAATAATGATGAGCAGACTAAACCGCTCGAAGCCCAAAAGAAGGATACATAAAAACACCAGTAAGTGGACTTCAAGGCTGTAATGTACTTGTTTTACTTGCCCCTTTTTTCTCTCCTAATCTGGCATGCAGCGTAGGATAGAAGCAAAATGACGGAAGTAAATCATGTCTGTCAGGACGATAGTAATGTGATAGCCGTTAAAGATGGCGCATTCATTAAAAAAGCTTTACGAGAACTAGTGGCGTAAATGTATGATGTATCCGCTCGTTTTTGTCACAAAACAGCCCAATAGATGGCCGTAACCGCTCAAGGCCTGTGGTTTCGTTGCTGAGATGCTGAGACCTTGCTGAGATGGATCTATTGACGCATGACCTTATAACTTCCCTGTTTTCCCTTCTCTTATATATATATTTTTTTTTTTAAAATTGAATTGCGGGCGTAGGCTGAGAGCCTGTTGCCTGACTTGTTTATTGTCAAATCATTTACATGATTTAGTCTTAAAAACTTTATAACAAATTACGGGGGGGGATAGGGAAGTGGGTAGGGGTAAGAGTAGGAGGAGCAGTATCAAGTAATATGTTTCCGTGTTATTGGGAGGTTGAGGTGCAGAAAGTCCGTTTGGTCTCGGAAAGAAAACAGCAGTAGGGAAAAGTTTTGGGTTGGTGAGAAAGTTTAACGGATTGAAGTGCAATTTGAGAGAACTGTGAGCTCTAATCAGTTTTGCTCGATATTTGTTGAGCCATCGGCAATGTATAAAAACATGGTGTAAGTCTTGGACGGCATGATCTGGGCAAGGGCAGGAACTTGTAAGCGAACGTTTGATTCTTTGCAAATAGCTCAACGTTTGGTAGTGGGTAGAGCGGACCTGTATAAGAGACGATACGATGTTTCTGGGGTGTTTTGTTTTTATAATTGGTTTTAAGCCAGGCTTAACTCCAAGGTGCTTCAGATGAGTTGCTGAAGGAAGACTTTCCCATTCTTTTGCCCATTCAGTGATCAGGGTTTTGTGTATAGTTTGGTGAGAGACTTTGGGGATATAGTCAGTAGTCTCGAAAGTGGTCTTGGTCAAGTCGATAAGTCTGTTTGAGTTTGTGATGTACCGTTTGGTCTTGTTTCCTGTCTGTGCCACTCGTTCCGTTCCTAGTCTGGAAGATACGTAGCGAAGTCCAGATTCTTTGATGAGGAGTTTTAGCGGTAAGATGTCGGTTTCAACTTCCAATGTTGATGTCGGAGTGGTTTTGAGTGCTCCAGTGATTGCTAATAGGGCTTGCCGATGGATCGAGGAGAGTGGTCGTAAGGATGTTGGAGTAATGTTAAACCAGGCTGGGGATGCGTACAGTAGCTTGGAGTAAACTGTCGCCTAAATGAGCGTCTTTAGTTGACTACACGAGATAGTTCTGTTTTGCTTAGCAATAGTGCGAATACGATGAAGTGACTTGTTTATAGCTGCTAGCTGCTGCTATGGGATCTTACATGGGCTGACCAGTCAAGCTTCTTATCTAAAATTAAACCCAAATATCGTACGGAATCGCTCGGAAGTATCGTGGTGTTTTGCCAGGTTAACGGGGTAAAGTCGGGTGTCCGTTTCCTGCTGAAATGAATCAGTTCCGTTTTTTCAGTACTGAATTCCAACTGGCAGTGGTTGCTCCACAACGTTAGTGCTTTTAGGGAATTTGCTAGCAGTTTAGTGTTAACTTTACCCGAAGAGCCAGACGTGTGCAGGAGGAGGTCGTCTGCAAAGGCAATGATTTTAACTCGTTTTCCTTTGATAATTTGTAGCTCGCCATCGATGTATAATAAGAATAGGAGAGGGGACAGGGGGGATCCTTGTGGTACTCCTTTTGGAAGAGTGACTAAATCACTCGCAGATCCATTGTGGAAAGTATACGCATCTCTATTGGTCAAGAAACTGCTAATGAGTTTAGTATAGTGAGATTTGACGTGTTTTTTTCGTACGATTTGTATAAGCTTATCATGATTCACATTGTCAAAGGCTCCTTTTATGTCTAGCAGTAGTGCCGTTGTAACTTTCCGTGTATCGAAGCCATTGAGGATGGAGTCACTAAGTGATACTAGTGCGTCGGTGGTCGATCGGGAGGGTCTAAAGCCCCATTGGCAGTTGTTTAGAAGTTTGCCCTTTTCTAAAGAGTCGGAGAGTCTTTGGGAAATAGCTTTTTCAAGCATTTTCCCTAGGATAGGAAGTAATGCAATGGGACGAAAACTCTTAATAGATGTGTAGTCCTTTTTGTTTGGTTTTGGAATAGGGATGACTTTTGCACGTTTCCAGATAGTTGGAAAGTAACCAATAGTGAGGGATGCATTGTAAATTCGCAGGATGGTTTTGTCGATTGTGTTCCATATATGTTTGATGACGATGGCTTGAATGTCATCATGGCCGGCTGCTTTTAAAGGTGGGATATGCTCCTGGATACCTTGAATTTCGCTCAGGGTAAACGGGGGGGCTGGATTTCTGAGGACTTTGTAAGGTCGTGCAGGAGTGAAGGTAACAGGTATGTGTGGCTGTCCGTTGATTAAGTCAGTAGCTAAGAAATTTAATTTATCCACTGGTTCGGTAAAAGGGATTCCGTCTTTGTTCTGGAATTGATCTAGGCATGCTTTCGATGTTGTTTTGCGGAGGTTCCTTTCCCAATTCCATAGCACACGATTGTCCGGTGTTAGTAGTTTGTTGTTCCAATATTGTTCTCGAGTCTTTCGAACTTCCGCTCTGTACTGGTTTCTTGCTCTTTTCCAGTTTTGCTCGCTGCTTGGAGTTTGCGAGACCTGGTGAAGTCTATGTAAGCTGGCAGTTTGCTTCTCTTATATATATATATATATATATATATATATATATATATATATATATATATATATATATATATATATATATATATATATATATATATATATATATATATATATATATATATATATATATATATATATATATATATATATATATATATATATATATATATATATATATATATATATATATATATATATATATATATATATATATATATATATATATATATATATATATATATATATATATATATATATATATATATATATATATATGTACCTTTTGTAAATACAGTCAGTCATAACTAGATACTTGCCTACTCTACAGTATAATTCCGAAGTGCTGGGACTGGGATGTAGCAGACGACCCGCTGCTCAGTAGTTTCCTTTCGTTCTCTCGTTTTCAATAGACAATAGCGTCCTAAAACCGTTTTATTTTTTATTAGCGTGACGGAGTTTCAAGGACGACTACGTAACTTTGCTACTGAGCCATCCCAATAAAAACATTACGCACACAGGTTTCTTTAATTGCATAATAAAATAAATCCTTGTTGGGGTTGTTGCCATTAATTTCCGGTTGATATGGGCTTTGGATTATTTCTTTAGAAAAATATCATAGAACATATTTTATCCAGGTAGTAGCGTAATTTTTTGTAAAAGGTGAATTCCTAAACTTAACTAACTCATCCAAACTTCTGAAGTCTCGCAATAATCGTGAGTGATTTCCCAAATTTTCGGATGTGTAAACTCGTACTGTAATTTTCATTGGCTGACATCCAATTCCCTAAATGTAATTATTATAATTGATGTATATTCCGTAATTATAACTGTACGAGTCACACATTATTGTACAATATTCATAACTATACATTACAACAATGTACTAAAACTATTTTAACGAAACATACTGTGTGATTGTTCTATTCTTTACCATATTCCTTTTAAATTCTTATTCTAATGACTCTTGAGAATTTTTCCTAGGTAATTACAGAATTTTGAAAATATCAAAAATTAATGCAATACTATCTATGTATTCTATTAAATTCTTTACCAAGTACTGAAGCAAAAACGAAACAATATGACTGGGTCTATCATTTTGAAAAACCCGCTTCAACTGTGATCAAGGACATTAGAGACTGATTTCATTTTTGGTTTGTATAATTCCCAATTGTATTATCCCATTGTTTAACCCAACCCTTTAATGCAATTATATTTCTGTAGTTGAATCACTCAGGGCGATTGATTCACAACGTCTGCTGTGGTCTTCCAAATTCTGGATAAATTTGTCGCCTCAGTTAGATTGCACTTATTTATTGCAAAATGTCTGGCCTGTAAAAGTTCGGAAAAGATTTTCTTGAAATTTAAAAAACCACAACTAGTTTTCCTAAACTTTACCAGTTGTTTGATCAATCCAGCTCAGGTAATTCGTCAGTTTGGTGTAAACTCCAGGATACGTGGCTCTTCCGCAGCCAGTTCCCCAGCTAACTACCCCAATCAAGTACGTGTTCGTTCCATTTTGCCAATTGACAGGGCCACCAGTATCACCCTACGAAGAAGAAGGGCAAATCATGAAATGCCTTACAAAACAAAAAAATTCCCAAATTACTTGGCAAGAATCGATGCCAGCTTGGCGGTACATGCAAAACATGTTATCCGTGATTTGATTAGTAGAATACAGGAACGGGGTCGTTGAGCACTGAGTTCGGTTCAAAATAGGGACAGTCATTTCCAAGAGTTTACTTGAACTAGTGCCGCTTTCGCTGGTAGCACCCCAACCTAGCAAAACAGACAGTTATTGCATCATTTTGTGCTTAACGAGCGCCGGTTAAAGGTTGCGGGTACTAGAGGCAGTTGCTCAGCGCGCCCAACTGACAGGGACGCTAACTGTACTCGGATTTGTTTCTTTTCGGCAAAAAGGCGCCATGCTTAGAGCAACCACCCAGGACACGAGTAACGCTCTGCCCGTACTGACTGTAATATATCTTAGATTTGTTTACCGGTCACTGTAGCATTCTGTCCGGAAATATTCATTGTGGTAAACTTGTAAGGCAGACAAATGGGCTGGATGGCAGCACTCAAAGGCGCTGGCTTAATCAGTCTTAATAGTGCAATGTCGTTATCGAAGGTGTATTGGTCAAACTTCGGGTGGATCGTGACGGTGGCATTTGTTAGCTGTTATGCATTTCGTAAAAACAACTATATACATATCTTTTTAAGTGATGACGAGTTATACGTACATGAAGGGCTGTTACTCTGATGTCATTAATTCCCAGGAAGACATCGACTCTCTTGGCATACTTTACGCAGCGAGCAGCCGAAACGACCCAGTTTTCGCTGATCAGACTGCCTCCACAACTCGTAGCATTGTCTATTAACAAATAGGCCATCCAGGGCCATTTTTTTAGGGTTGATTCTTGGCCACCTAGGATACGAGACTGTCAAGATAGTCAAGTTAATTGTGAGTTGAGAGCGAAGCATTGAAAAGTACTGTATTTGTTGAATTTCCTTTGATGCCGCAGGTACAGTCGGCGGACGGGGCAACAGCACTATCACACCCAAATTGTCGCAAGTAAGAGGCCATGCGACTAAAAGCTAAAAAAAAAAAGCAAACAGTGTAATGATTGTTCTGGAAAGTACGGAACTTGAAAGTGTAAATGAAAGTCAATCAAGTAAAGACTTGCGAGAGAGTACTGCGCGCTCCCAGAGGCTCACGTCCGTTTTCGTTGGCTCTACGGGGTTTGGTTCGGAACTCTAGCGTTTGAATTTATTTTAGACATTTTAAAGTAAGTACCCAATAAGGAACTGTGGTTGAGCTTACGTGTTGCTGTTGGCTCAGTAGGAATGCGAGCAAACCAGGTTCTACTGTGATGGGCCCAACACCGTCAGCATCGTCACCGATTGGGTTGACCGCGGAAGTGAAGGCAAAAATCCCAAACAGGGCTACCAACACCAGGGAAAACTTGGAACTCATTTCGTTTACGTTTCAGTTGAGTCCGAAGGAATGAATTTTCTTCGCTCCCGGCGGTCGCATTTATATTTTTCTTGACTAGAGTGAAAGCCGCGTCTGATTTCAGTTCAGGAAGACTATGGCAATTTGAAAGGCTTCTCACTAGAAAAAATAAAACTTTATGAAATACGGCAGGTGGTGATAACACGTGATGAGGGAGATCGGCTTATTTGTGGTTGTAAACTTAATGATTCTTCCATAGAAATTATTTGTTCACGTCTTCAGCTTGTCGCTTGTAAAAGGAAGTCTGCAATTTGGAAGTAACGAGATGCGTCGTAGGACCTTCGTTCAAGGATCTAGCAAGCTACAGTTAATTGTATAACTTTATTGACGTAACCTAATTTGAAGAAAGATTATATAACTTCATGTTGTGAAATAAGATAGACACACACGGTACACATGTTGCTTCATTTAACAAAACAGTTGTTGCTTTTTACATAATTAGATTCCTTGGTTAGCATAGCGAGCAGTAGCACGCATGCTAAACTCGAAATGAAAAAAGCATTGATCCCGGAACTAGGAAGTTGTCAATGAAATGTACGTCCTAATTCCGTTCCGAAGTTAAAGCTACTTGTTCTCGTAGCAAGATCGGACAGGGAGGCGTAAATTTGCTAATTGTAACGCCGTTAACAACTCGTTTATTAATAATTATACAAATTTAAATAATTCAATGTTCTTCAAATAACGTTTTTGTATTGTCAATCTCAATTTTCATTACTGGTCTGCAAGGCGGATAAGGTTGTGTTACAAGTCGTCTGCAAAATTATTAACCCAGCCCTCCAAATAAATATATTGAAGGTTTAAAGCCTAAATCCGCCCGCAAAGCCATCTTCTTCTTTGTATTGTTGTTGGTCTGTTTTTAGTCAAAACTGTGCCATCTAACGGGCACATTATCGACTATTTCTGACCATTTAAGATTTCTGATTTTTCCTTGGATAAAGGTTATTATTATTCTGAAACAACTTTCTATGTATCTTATTATTGGTAGAGAAAAGGAAAACAAAAAAATCTTTGTGTTAAAGACGACAGGAGAAGTGGCATTGCATTATCGTCTGCTGCGTTCAAGATAGGTGTCGCTGTCTATTCAACTCCGGTTGACTTTGCTCCCCAACACGAACTTACACTATTATATTGGGATGGGCGTGCTTAGGAAAGTGTTAAAGAAAGGTGATAGAATTTAGACCTTCGCCGAACATTTCAATAATATCGACTAGTCCTGTATCTGTTATGTAATCCCAATGTATCTCATTGCTATATCTACACTAATCCCTGTAACCCATAGTGCCATATCGTCTGCAAATATCGATATGTTTCCGTGTCCTAATTTACTTGACAGGTCTATGAGAAATCTATGAATTTTGATGTGTTTAGTTTCTTTAATGTGATTGACTATTCCGTTTTCTCGACAATGTGTTCTCTGTTACTACAGTATTGCTTTACATATTCGGATCAAGAACTACGTATTTACTTAATTAAATTCAAGCTATTGGTAATTTAGAGTTGAGTGAAATCCGGACTGATTTTCAAACTTGAAGCCAAAGAATAGATTGGTATCTGTTCTCTTTATGCGTTGCAGAATGATTGGCCTAGAATTAAATTTAGGTTAATTAATGTTTTAGTCAAAGGAAAGAGTTTTGTTAAACCATAGTTGTACCTGTTGTTTGATCAATCCAGTTTAGGAAATTCGTCAGTTTCGTGTACACTCCAGGACTGTTGAGTTTTCCGCAGCCAACTCCAAAGCTAACTACCCCAATCAAGTGCGTTTTGCCCGAATTTTCCCAATTCACAGGACCACCAGAATCTCCCTAACAAAGAGCAAATTCCTCATTTAAAAAGAACCGCTTTCAAAGTTTCTTAAAATTACTTGACAACTATCTACTCCCGGTTGACTGTACATGCAGAACATGTTCTTCGTGACTTCGCTTAAAGTTAGCGTGTAGGGAGAATTTGTACACTGGACTTGATTCAGCACTGGCATCGAAACTTTCAAAAGTTTACTTGAAGCTGGACCGTCTTCTTGGGTTGCCCCCCAACCTATACAGTTCAAAGTTAATTTAGTTATAATTCTCGTAGTCAAAAATGAATAGCAAGTCATTACCGGTCACGGTAGCTGTTTGTCCTGCAAAATCAGTAGAGGAGTACTTGTAAGGTAGACATATCGGCTGGATGGACGAACTCAAAGGCGCCGGGGTTTTCAGTCGAATCAATGCAATGTCCGTATCAAGGCTACCATCATTGTATTGCGGATGCATCGTGATGGTTCCTTCTGACATCTATGTAAGATACACTCAATTTTAGTCCTCGGCTGGCTTCTTTCCTTTCTTTTAAGGCTCCCGCATAGCATAGCTTGTTAAAACTCAAGCTACCTCAAGATGGCGCGTCGTATTTTGTTTAGGTGTACAGAAACGCGCATTGCTGAACGGCTAACAGGATAACTTTATAGCCGTCTGCTTAATTTGCATGAAATTTTTCTTAAGAAATACAATAACATAATGTTTCTCAACTTGCAATTCGCTTTTTTACCTCACAGGATAAAAAAAAGTAATTTTCGTTTTTAAAATTTTGAAAGGCAACCATAAGAACAAAAAGACTGTCGTGCCTTCCGTGTAGGTATCACCTGAATTATTGTCAATTTTGTTGGTTAAACCTCGGGTAAGTTTTACTTAGAGTGCTTTTGCGCTCCCCATGCTATCGTGGCATAGGTAGCTTTATATAAATATTCGGAAGCCTTAAGGAAGGTGGCGTGACGTTACGTGAATAGGCGTATCTGTAATGTCGAGAATCCCCAGAGACACAACTACGGTTTTTTTCCCTTTGAGGCAATGAGCTGCTGTGACGACCCAGTTCTCACTGATCAAGCTGCCTCCGCATTGAAAGCCATTATCTATCAGCAAATAGGCTTGCCATGGCCATTCTTTGGCAGTAGCTGGTTGGCCTCCCAATATTCGACTCTGTCAATAAAGGAATAAATCAGCAACCACCTATACCGAGTTGAAAGTAATTAGACTTTACAGGTCCTTTAACTCCGCAGCTACATGTTGTAGATGGAGCAGGGGTGGGATTGGTAGTACTGCTACACAAGAATTGTCTCATGTACGAGGTCATCCGGCTGAAGGCTAAAAGCACGAAAAAGAATTTGTTTTGAATTTATCGTCAAAAGCTAGACATGGTTCTTTAAATTCTAAACTAATGAAAGGCTTACGCGACAGTACTCGATCCCACACACCAGCTTCCTTGGGGGACTCTGATGCTACGCGTGCTTCCCATTTCTAAAGTAAGTTCAAAGCAAGGAAAATGGGTAGTGAATAAGTTGTAAATGGCACTTGATTATCGGGTAACTTACGCTCTGGTGAGAGAGGAGGATCTGCAGTAACGCTGGCGATACCGCCAGGGGTCCGATTTCAGCAGTGTGGTTGTTACTTCCCGCCGAGGCTAGAACTACCAACCCTGCAAGGGCTACCAAAACCCACAATAACTTCGAATGCATCGCGTTGACGGTCAAGACGGATGACTGAAGAGCGTTTTACTTTCAGCAGGGGCATATATACGAAGAAGCTAGATGAGTTTAAGCCAGGTAACTGTCGGTTACTTGAAAGGCTTTTCACTGGAAAAGATCCTTTATCAAATCGACAGATGGTACTTACACTGGATGAGAGTGAAGTTCGTGTTTGTTGTTGATACTTTAACTGCCCGTAATTACAGATAATAAATGCCTCTTCCTAGTACTTTTTAAGTAATGTCTCCAATTGTAAGGCTATGGAAAGCGTATTACAAGCCTTTTAATCATTTCCTTATTTGATTTTTCCAAGGATCTAGTTCACATAGGAACTTGTAGAACTTTTAATTGGTGTGACCCAATTTGAAGCAACTTCTGTAGCACACAATTCATTAACACGTTACGTAAGTTGGCTTTTGTGGAATGAAATGACGCAAGCCAATATAAACCCCAAGTTAATCGCAGCTAGAATTTCTTTGATCACGCAATGAAAGAAATACATGTGTGTAGGATTTTGATAGGGATGTATCTGAACCAAACCAACTCAAAAAATAACTTATGCAGTTGCTTAAGCGTTATGTTATGTAAAAGGTTAATTCCTAATCGTAAGCTTATAATCTAACTTTATATCTTTGCAAGTGATATCTCATAATTTCTAGTGTGAACATTTTTAATTTTCATCCAATTCTATAAATTGTATACATGATTGTACGAATTAGATGTAGTTGTACAGTATTCCGATTATATATTACAATAATATAGTAAAAAGTATTTCAACGAAACATCTTGACTTGAATTTTCTTATTCTTTGCAATTTTCTGACACAAGGGACAATTGATAATTTTCCATAACAAATTACAGAGTTTTAAAAGTAAAAAAAATGAACAACAAACGCAATAATATATATTGTATTATGTCTTGTTGGTCTTGATTAATCCAGTTCAGGTAATTCGCTAATATTAATCCATAGTCCTTAAGTTTGGACAACCAGTGTCAGTTATGGTTAATGCTTCTACCCCATTGAAAATTACCCAAAACACGCAAAAGAGGGCGCTCTCAACTGCAAAAGTGACTCCGCCCCTGGAGCCGCCCTATTTTGAGTTTTCCGAACCAGAATCATCGCTGTTGCTACCCGAGCGCCTTCCAGATGGTCTAGATAATTGGTGTAAATTATTAACGAGCTTAATTGACGTGATTCGACGTTTGGTTCGACCGTTGATTCGACCTTTGGTTCACTCCCATCCACAACTACTGATAAGTCGGATCCCACTGCAATTATAGAAGGTGGGGCCCTTTTTATTTCAGAAATTGAATCAAGCAGGTTTGCGGATTCCTTTCAAAAAAAGAAAAAGATGTTACACAGACTTCTCAACCAAAGAATCGTTCAGTTACCTCTCGTATGTCAAATAAATGTCTCCATGCGTTCCTATCCTTCTTTTGCCCCATGAGCATGCGAGGAAGAATTTCCAAAGCAAGGCGAGAAGCCACTTCTAAAATTGGAGTTGGTGATGAATGCTAGTTAATTTTTTTCTAACTTGAACTACCTGATTCATTGTCGAACTCCTTATGCCTGTCTACTTTAAAAAGCTCAACAACCCGATCTAGTGTTGCATTTCTTCGCTACAGCAATAATTAATGGCACCAGCTTATTCCACTCTTGCCGCACTCTCGAAGAAGATTTTTCCCCGTATATAGCATCAAATTCCATCAATATCTGTTAACAACAAAACGAAATTAGAAACTACGGAAATCACTTAACTTTAGTAACTTACGTAGGGAAACTCCAATAAAAAAGGAAACTTCTTGACCACCTGAAGCTGGGTTCCCAACTTGCCAGAATTAATTTCATTTTGACGGCCTTCGAAAGTTAGTTTCAGAAGTGCCTTCAGGGTCTGCGAGTCAAGGGTTGAGTATTGCGTCTGAATGACGCCAACGTTTGCTTCATATGACGTTACATCAAACACTGTAAATACGTAAATTTGAGGCGAAAAATTAAAATTAACGAAAAATTAACATACAAATAATTATCAACTGTTACTTTTTGCTTCGCAGGCATGTTTGTTACCCGGGGATAGGCGTGTGTTAGTTTTCTCTGGTTTTACGTTTTTTTGGAAAGGTTTCTTCCGGTAAAATTTCATGCTAATATTAAACATGTACCAATTCTAAAAAGGATTATACTTTGAATTAAATTTTGTACAAGAAAAAATTTTAAATAGAAGTTTCTTACGGAAGCTGTTTCGTAACTGCCTTTTCCTTCAATCAAGGATGGGAATTTGTCAAGAAGATTTCTAAGTACTCTTTTCTGTCCTTCTATCGTCGGGGTGTATGTGTGCATCTCAATGGAGAGTTTAACTTCCCTGAGGAGGTTGTCGATTTCAGTTTTTGAGAGTGGCTTACGTTCCTTCAGCTTATTATCGATTGATATCCCAAAACGTGTAGGAATTTTATACGAAGTAGGCAACTTCGTGTTTGCCTTAGAGGCAGTAGCAGTAGCAGGTGTAGTTTTGCTTGCAGCTACCTGCCTTTCGTTTAACACGGAAAAGGAAGAACGCGAATCTAGACGTAAGAAAGCAAACGCGTACTATGACGTAAGTTGGGGAAGGACATAAAATTTACCACATGTGGGATTTTCGTGATCAGTTTCCAGTAACTCGCAACCGCTGGTTCCGCACGGTATGCCTATAAGTATATGCTTTTATTTTTCAATAATGTTCATTGAATGGATAGATAATTTGTTGTAATACCTTCAGAAATTACTGAACCATCCTCTTGACAATAAGTGCTGGTGTGCTGCAGTTGGAAAAGCCAGCTTCGGAGTTTGTTTTATCTATAAAACAGCAGTTTTATTTCTAAAGATGTTCGAGTCATGGAATGAAGCTTACCAAAAAGAGATGTGTTTGATGAAAAGCGTGTTTCTACGTCTTCGTCAATCTGCACATCTATGCAATAGGAAAAAGGACAAAAATAGCATAAATTGCCTTTTCCTATTTTTTTTACTTTACTTGACACACTGGCATTGTTGCCGTTGTATTTCCTTTGAATATATGAATGAATGGATTGAAAGATACAACGAACATAAAAAATATTCAAGAGATAGTGGATTAATGTCTTACCTTGTTTTCGTTTGATAACGCATTTCAGTTTGCTCCCTGATTTGATGGGCGAGTTCTCGCCAACTGAATCCACCTCCCACGTAACACATAAGTTGCAAAGTCCCTAAATTAATAGTAAAGTTCTTTCTTTCTTCGTTGAAGAATTCTTGAAAAATAATTACATTTGTATGTTGTGCTCTTCTTTTGAGGTGACAATATTATCTTTAGCAGGATTTGAATCGGTGTCGCCAATTTGGATCATCGGAACTTCGCAACGGCTGTCACCATCGCAATCTACCACACTCGAATTTCCATTTGATAAGAAAAATTCTGGATGGTAGCACATAAGGTGCTTTCTTTGTGTCTGATGACATCGAAAAGAAGAGGTACGAGAAGGGCAGTTTTCGTAAAAACAGCGACTTGAAAAAGAAGGGTCGCTATCGTGAATCCGCCTACAATGACGAAGCATTTCCTGTGTTGAGCTTGTTGTCCTATCACACCCAGGAACATCACATTGGCATTGGCCTACTTAAAGCATTACATACAGTTAAAGCCACATGTGCTGATCGGGCTCACTAATTAATGAATTTATTTCAACAAATAAATTAAGTTTGATTGACTTGACAACTTGCCTAATTCCTCCATTGCCATTTGATTCGGTTTAGATCGTATCGTGCGTTTTGATATCTATTTCTTCTAATAAAGGAACTCCCGAACTTAAAACAGTCAAAACCGGTCAAAACAAACTCAAACACTAGTAAACAACGATGACAGTAAAGACAAAATTACGAAAAAATAAAGCGAAAATTAGAAGAAAATAATACATTTATAATAATAAAATAACATCCAAATAAAATTGAACTAAGTAAATAAGACTGACTGATCAGTTTGTTTCATTTCTAGTTAAGTTGTAACATGATAGTTACATAGGTGTGGCAACGTTGCACACCGGTTGATCGTCGGGAAAACCAGGACAAATTTTTCACTGTTGCTGCGAAGGCGTTTTGAAGACCCGTGTTTGACCCGTTTTACACTTGTTTCCTTTAAATTTATTAATCTTATTAAATTTAGATTGAATATATTTGCATAGTTTTGACAGAGTTAGAAAAACCCTGCGTGCCTAAAAGTACGGAAAATGGTAGACGAGAACAAGCTAGTTTTTGTCGAGTTAGACAATGCGATTTCCGAGGAGACGGACGAATTCGAAGTTAAATATTCTAGTGATAAAGATAAGAGAAAAACAGATTTTCAGCTTTTTATTGATGGATTGAAGAGAAAGCGACTGTCTTTAAAAATGCTCTGGAAACTTCTGACTTGCGACTGAAAACAGAAAGTGAATCTATAAGTGGGAGGTGGATTTCAGTTGGCGAGAACTCGCCCATCAAATCAGGGAGCAAACTGAAATGCGTTATCAAACGAAAACAAGGTAAGACATTAATCCACTATCTCTTGAATATTTTTTATGTTCGTTGTATCTAGACGTGGAGTTTCCGAAGTGCACTTTTAGAAGCCCAACGACTTCAGAAAGTGAAGGTTTCAAACTACAATTTTAGAAGCCAGACGGCTTCTAAAACTGCAGATTCGAAGGTTCACTTTTAGAAGCTCGACGACTTCTAAAAGTGCAGTTCGGAAACTGCTGTTATTGGGAGGGTGGGGGACTAGAAGATTCACCACAGCCAAAACCTGTGTTTACCTAATCCTGTAAACTCACCACAACTTTTCTCTAGTGACAATTCCCCACAGGAAAATTCACCACAGTATCAGTATACCACAGTATCAGTATACTATGTCAGTATTCAATGATCATACTGTGGTGAATTTTCGTGTGGGGAATTGTCACTAGAGAAAAGTTGTGGTGAGTTTACAGGATTAGTACAAACAGGATTTGGCTGTGGAGCCATCTGTGGTGAATTTTCCTGTGGGGAATTGTCACTAGAGAAAAGTTGTGGTGAGTTTACAGGATTAGGTAAACACAGGTTTTGGCTGTGGAGCCATCTGTGGTGAATTTTCCTGTGGGGAATTGTCACTAGAGAAAAGTTGTGGTGAGTTTACAGGATTAGGTAAACACAGGTTTTGGCTGTGGTGAATCTTCTCTTAACCGGGAGGGTGCTGCAGTCGGAAAAAAGTGAGAAGAAAACACTGCACTTTCGTTTACCTGTTTTTCATGGACGTTTTTCTCCACAAATCGCAGAAGTTTTGTAACAGTTCTTACTTAAATATTTTCGAGTCATGCATGACTCGAAAATATTTAAGTAAGATGCTTATAATTGTTTTTCCTTAAACCTTACCAGTTTCTTCATTAATCCAGCTCAGGTAATTCGACACTTTCGCATAAATTCCAGGAACTGTGTCCACTCCGCAAGTCCATGATTCTGTCCTGCAAAATCCATGGAAAATTTGCAAGGCAGACAAATAGGCAGGATGCCAGCACTGGTTTTTCCAGTTTTAATAGTGCAATGTTGCTATCTACGGTGCGCACGTAGAACGCCGGGTGGATCATGAAGGTTGCATTTGTTACCTGTAACGCATTTCGTAAAGAATGACTATTCCTTCATGTTTTTATGGGATGACATGGTATACCAACGTGAAGAGGCACCGTAGTGTCACTAGTTCCGAGGTAGACAACGATTTTAGTTGCAGATATAACGCAGTATGCAGATGAAAGGACCCAGTTTTCACTTATCACACTGCCTCCACATTTCGCAGTATTGTCTATTAGCAAATAGGCCATCCAGGGCCCTTTTTGCACAGTAACTTCTTGGCCGCCTACTATACGAGTCTGTGAAAATAGTATTCTGAGTTGATAGCGAAGCATTAAAAAGCACTGTATTTACTACAGCGCCTTGGATACCACAGCTACAGGTCGTGGGCGGCGCAATGGTCGCGATTGGGCGAACAGTCGTGGCCGGGCGGACGGTCGTGGATGGGGCAAGGGCACTACCACAACTGAATGTTGGCAAGTATGAGACTATGCGATTGAAAGCTAAAAGGACAAAAAATAGACAGTCTAATGGTAGTTTGGGATAGCGCGAAAGTTGAAAATGTAAATGAAAGTGAGTCAAGACAGATCTTACGCGAGAGCACTGTTCGCTTCCGTTTTCACTGGCGCTTCGGGGATTGGTTCTGACCTCAAATCTTTAAAATTGATGGAAGAAATTTTCCAGTAAGTAAATGAGAAGGAACTACGGTGACTTAGTTCAGCTATAAGTTCAGCTGTGATCAAGGACATTAGAGACTGATTTCATTTTTGGTTTGTATAATTCCCAATTGTATTATCCCATTGTATTAACCCAATCCTTTAATGCATTTATATTTCTGTAGTTGAATCACTCAGGTCGATTGATTCACAATATCTGCTGTGGTCTTCCAGATTCTGGGTAACTTTGTCGCCTCAATTAGATTGCACTTATATATTGCAAAATGTCTGGCCTGTAAAAGTATGGAAAAGATTTCCTTGAAATTTAAAAAACCACAACTAGTTTTCCTTAAACTTTACCAGTTGTTTGATCAATCCAGCTCAAGTAATTCGTCAGTTTGGTGTAAACTCCAGGATATACATCGTTGGCGCAGCTAAATCCCACGCTAACTATCCCAATCAGGTACGTGTTCGTACCATTTTGCCAATTGACAGGGCCACCAGTATCACCCTACGAAGAAGAAGAGCAAGTTATGAAATGGCTTAAAAAACAAGAAAATTCTCAAATTCCCAAATTACGTAGCAGAAATTGAAGCCACCTGGACGGTACATGCAAAACTTGTTATCCGTGATAAAAGCACTATTATACGAAAAAGGGGCCATTGTACACTGAGTTCGGTTAAAAATTGGGAGAGTCATTTCCAAGAGTTTACTTGGATAATAGCCAGTTTTAGTGGTAGCACCCCAACCTAGCAAAACAGACAGTTATTGTATCATTGTGTGCTGTAACCAGCGCCAGTTAAAGGTTGCGAGTACTCGAGGCAGTTGCTAAGCGCGCCAAACTGACAGGGACGCTAACTGTACTCGGATTTGTTTCTTTCCGGCAAAAAAGCGCCATGCTTAGAGCAACCACCCAGGGCTCGAGTAACGCTCTGCCCGTACTGACTATAATATTGGGTCACTCGAAAAGTCCGTGCAGTAAATTACCCAAAATTTGAAAGCGAATTTCTCTGCACATAGCGAATTTTATTAAACTATGTATGAACCATTTTGTTCGATCACTTTAGACCAACGATTTGGTAGATCGAAGATCCCCTTCTCCCAAAACATCTTGGGTTTATTTGCGAAAAAACTGATTGAGGTGCATTTTGATGGCCTCCAGATTTTCGAAATTTTTTCCGTTAAGGGAGTTTTGAAGAGAGCGGAAAAGATGGTAGTCTGAAGGTGCAAGGCCAGGGCTGTAAGCAGGGTGCGGTAGAACATCCCAGGAAAATTCTAAAAGTTTTTGCCGGGTCCGCAAAGATGTGTGTGGCCGGGCGTTTTCGTGGTGGAAGGTTACGCCTCTTCTGTTGGCCAATTCCGGACGCTTTTGAGCAATGGCATCCTTCAAATTGTTAAGTTGCTCGCAGTATTTGTCCGAGTTAATAGTCTGACCATACGGTAGTAGCTTCTAGTAAACTACGCCTTTGTAATCCCACCAGATGCACAGCATCACCTTCTTCGGGTGGAGCCTGGCTTTAGGGACAGTTTGTAGACGACTGTCCCTTGTTCCCCAAGATCTTTTTCTTGTAACATTATTGTAGATAATCCACTTTTCGTCTCCTGTGATTAGATTTCTCAAAAAAGGATGCTCCGTATTTTTATGTAGCAATAAATCGCAGGCGTCCACGCTCTCTACCAGGTTCATGTCGCTCAGGTCGTGCGGGAGCCAGACGTCCGCTCTATTAATGTAGCCAGCGGATTTCAGGTGTTTAGAAACGCTATCATTGGATACCCCGACAATCTCCTGTATCTCTTTTATTGTAAAATGTGGGTTTACGTCCACCAAAGATGTTATTTGGTTCGTATCGACCACTTTAGGACGACCCGTTCGGGCGCCATCTTGAAAGCAAAAATTTCCATTTCGGAAACGCGCAAACCATTTCCAAACCACGCGTTCTTTTAAAGCACCAGGGCCGTAAACTCCACAAATTTTTTCAAGTGTTTCCGAAACGTTGAGTCCTTCGTGGAAATGATACCGCATTATGTGGCGAAAATGTTCAGCGGAATCGTCCATCTTTCAGTGGTTAATAAAAACTTCGAATTCAAGTCAGGATCACTAAAATTTGGTACACATATAGCTAACATAAACCTCTTCCTAGTTTTCGAACAAAAAAGTTCGAATGCAGACGGAAAAAAATACCCGGGCTGTTTGAATGGGAAAGTGTTCGGATTACTGCACGGACTTTTCGAGTGACCCAATATATCTTAGATTTGCTTACCGGTCACTGTAGCATTCTGTCCTGTAAAATTCGTTGTACTAAACTTGTAAGGCAGGCAAATGGGTTGGATGGCAGTGTAAGAATGTGCTTTTATTCTCCCGCTTATTTTTGAGTACCCCACCTATATTCTCCCGTAAACACTAGATGTCGCCCTCCACATGCATGAAGCCATGCATGTGTCTGATTAGTCCGCTATTGCCCAATACTGTGAATCCCCTTATTATGTACGAACCGCCCACACCAATGAAGTAATAGCTCAGCTTACTAGTTAATTGTTTTCCTGGTGGCTTTCATTTTATCAATCAGGGCAGTCAGAATTTGCCTTTAGTAGGGGTCGGTATTCGCCTTTGGTGGAAAGTTGGTGCTCGCTTTTAGCAAAGGGTGTTAGAGTGTGTATGTACAAAATACATCCGTGAACCAGAGTCTAAGTCCTTTTTCGGACTCTAACTTTACTCCGTGAGTCCTGATAACCACAGCCTCTCCTTCCGCCACAAAGAACCTACTATAATTTGTAAGACACTTTCTTACAGCAGCACTAAAAGGCGCCGGCTTAATCAGTCTTAATAGTGCAATGTCGTTATCCGCGTTGTCCTTGCTGAAGTTTGGATGGATCATGATGGTGGCATTTGTTACCTGTTATGCATTTCGTAAAAACAACTATTTATATATCTTTTCAAGAGATCACGAATTATAATCACATGAGGGGCAGTTACTGTAATGTCATTAATTCCCAGGTAGACTTCGACACCCTTTACTGCATAAAAAACGCAGCTACCAGATGTAACGACCCAGTTTTCGCTGATCACACTACCTCCGCAAAGTGAACTATTGTCCACTAACAAATAGGCCATCCAGGGCCATTTTTTCAGTGTTGATTCTTGGCCACCTATGATACGATTCTGTCAAGGTAGTCAAGTTAATTGTGAGTTGAAAGCGAAGTATTGAAAAGTACTGTATTTACTGAATTTCCTTTGATGCCGCAGCTACAGGCTGCGGACGGGGCAACGGCACTATCACACCCAAATTTTCGCAAGTAAGAGGCCATCCGACTAAAAGCTAAAAAACAAAAAAACAGGGTAATGATTGCTCTGGAAAGTATGAAACTTGAAAATGTCATTGAAAGTCAGTCAAGTAAGGACTTACGAGATAGTACTGCTCGCTCCCAGAGGCTCCCGCCCGTTTTCGTTGGCTTTACGGGGTTTCGTTCGGAACTCTAGCGTTTGAATTTATTTTAGACATTTTCCAGTAAGTACACTATAAGGAACTGTGGTTGACTTACGTGCTGCTGTTGGCTCAGTAGGAATGCGAGCAAACCGGGTTCTACTGTGATGGGCCCAACACCGTCAGCATCGTCACCGATTGGGTTGGCCGCGGAAGCGAAGGCAAAAATCCCAAACAGGGCTACCAACACCACGGAAAACTTGGAACTTATTTCGTTTGCGTTTCAGTTGAGTTCGAAGGAATTAATTTTCTTCGCTCCCGGCGGTCGCATTTATATTTTTCTTGACTAGAGTGAAGAGCCGCGTCTGATTTCAGTTCAGGAAGACTATCGCCAACTTGAAAGGCTTCTCCCTAGAAAAAAAAGAAACTTTATGAAATACGACAGGTGGTGATAACACGTGATGAGAGAGATCGGCTTATTTGTGGTTGTAAACTTAATGATTTTTCCATAGAAATTATTTGTTCACGTCTTCAGCTTGTCGCTTGTAAAAGGAAGTCTGCAATTTGGAAGTAACGAGATGCGTCGTAGGACCTTCGTTCAAGGATCTAGCAAGCTACAGTTAATTGTATAACTTTATTGACGTAACCTAATTTGAAGAAAGATTATGTAGCTTCATGCTGTGAAACAAGATAGACACACACTGTACACATGTTGCTTCATTTAACAAAACAGTTGTTGCTTCTAACATAATTACATTCCTTGGTTAGCATAGCAAGCAATAGCACGCATGCTAAACTCGAAATGAAAAAACATTGATCCCGGAACTAGAACTTTGTCAATGAAATGTACGTCCTAATTCCGTTCCGAAGTTAAAGCTACTTGTTCTCGTAGCAAGATCGGACAGGGAGGCGTAAATTTGCTAATTATAACGCCGTTCACAATAAATTTATTAATAATTATACAAATTTAAATAATTCAATTTTCTTCAAATAATGTTTTTGTATTGTCAATCTCAATTTTCATTATTGGTCTGCAAGGCGGATATGGTTGTGTTACAAGTCGTCTGCAAAATTATTTACCCAACCCTCCAAATAAATATATTGAAGGGTTAAAGCCTTGGAACACGCCCGCAATGCCTTCTTCTTCTTTGTGTTGTTGATCTTTTCAACAGGTTCTCCAGTTTCGGAAATCCGAGATAAAAATGACACTAGTGTGTATTATGGTTTCAAAACGTTCTCGAAAAACGAATGACAAACTGGTGTCACTCGAATTCAAAAATGGTAGTTGGATTGTAAATACATTAGTTTAGGTTAGGTTAGGTTAAGTTAGGATAGGTTAGGTTACGTTAAGTTAGGATAGGTTAGGTTAGGTTAGGTTTAGGTTAGGTTAGGTTAGTTTAGGTTTGATTAGGTTAGTTTAGGTTTGATTAGGTTAGGTTAGCTTAGGTTAGGTTATTAAGTTAGGTTAGCTTAGGTTAGGTTATTAAGTTAGGTTAGATTAGGTTAGCTTCACGATTCTCATCAATTTTCGTTGATGAGAGTCGCTAAAATTTGAATTTTCTTTCACTCCACTAGCTGAAAAAAGAAGAATTCATTGTTGGCCAGTGACACACAAGTGTCATGTTTGACCCAGGGACACTTTACGTACGTATGTAACTAAATCCGGAGAACGTGTTGGATCTTTTTTTTTAGTCAAAACTGTGCCATCTAACGGGCACATTATCGACTATTTCTGACCATTTAATATTTCTGATTTTTTTTGGATAAAGGTTATTATTATTCTGAAACAACTTTCTATATATCTTATTATTGGTAGAGAAAAGGAAAAAAAAATCTTTGTGTTGTTAAAGACAACAGGCGAAGTGGCATCGCATCGTCGTCTGCTGCATTCAAGATAGGTGTCGCTGTCTATTCAACTCCGGTTGACTTTGCTCCGAACACGAATTTACACTATTATATTGGGATTGGCGTGCTTAGGAAAGTGCATGTTAACGAAAGGTGATAGAATTTAGACCTTCACCGAACAAAAAAATCTCTTTGTGTTGTTAAAGACGACATATTTAAAGACTTGGAATCCGCCCGCAAGGCCGTTCGTCCTGTCGGAAAGGCCTAACAGTGACTCTTCTGTATTGGCCAAGCCGCGCCCCGGCACGCCTCGCCCAGTCCCCAGTCTTCTTCTTGTATGGCGTTCATCTGTCAACGTGGCTTTGAAAAGCCTTCCAAAACCTGTTAACTTTTCAAACTTTCCGTCTTGTCCAAAATCTCCAGTGCCGTCGTACACCCGTGGGTTGATGATAGCCTTAAATCCAGCAGTCGCCATCGTATCCTACGGCAAAGTCTAGGAATTCAAACCATACGGGAAACTCTCTCCAGCACTTTCAGACTAGCTTCAGCTCTTCCATTTTCCAGCACCGTTTCCAGATCGGGGATCCAGACTTATCCGGTCTGCTTGCGCTACCGCGGACTTTCGTGTGTTTGCTAGCCTTGCCTACGTGACAGGGTGTACACGAGGCCAGGTATACTATCCCACCGCTGTTTGTTAACTGGCACGAAAACGTTTTGGCACAAATAAATAGTGGATATATTTGAGTTTCATAAGCGGTTCATTCGCCACTTCTAAAACCGACAATATACTGTAGTTCTTCACTAAACTTGCCGCACTCTTTCGCCCCTTCAATACAGACTTGTTTTCCGATCGACTATCGCTCTCCTCCGAACGGACTCTATGACTCTCCCTCTCTCTCTCAGCACCTCCAAAAACATCACAAAAGGAGGGGAAAGAAACACTAAAACTGACAAACTGAAAAGGTGTACATAGCAGTCACCAAGAATAATATGTGACGTAACCCCGTACAAATAACATCCCCCACCGCTTGTCAATAGGCAAATTACATCGGCCAAGGAAATCAAGAATCAAAATCCCGAAACCAAGCTGGTCGCTTAACGCGACGTCCGTGCCTAGTCGTAACTTCATCTTCGGACGGGGCGGGCGGATCTGGGGCCTCTGGCAAAGCAGGGGACTCAGCATCCTCTTGTTCGAAAGATCCCTCGTAAGGACGCTCCAGGCTCAGCTGCTTCCTCAGTCCGGTCGCTCCGGCTGCACGCAAATTCGCCCCATGCTCACGCTTCTTTTTGCGCCCTTTCCGGACACAAAGTTTGGCGGGCAGGCTTCTATCTCCCTGAACGGCCCCTCGAAACGCGCAGCCAACTTTGGTGACAACCGCGAGGGAACTGATGTTGCCTTTTGAACACTAGGTCGCCCACCCGGTAGCAGGCATCTCCGTCTTCCCGCGCCCTTCCGGCATACTTTTCCAACGATAATTTAGCCTTAGACCGGAAGCACTCCAGCACTCCATGCATCGCTCGCAAGTACTCAACCGGATCCAGACGCTGGTCTCGGCTACTCTTTCCCGCGGTGGTCTCTACCTCTGTCACCACTGGGGTACGACAGAGGCTCCCGAATATCAACTCGAACGGGCTGAATTTGGTCACGCTATGCTCGGCAGAGCGATAAGCTATCATGACCACTGGGAGCTACAAGTCCCAATCCATTTGTCGCTTATCGACATACTGCGCTAGCATTTTGCAAAGCGTTCGATTGAATCGCTCCGTCTGACCATTACCTGCCGGATGATGTGGCGTCGTCCGAATCTTCTTTATTCCTAGCCGTTGGCAGATGACCCGAATAAATTTAGACTCGAAATTGGTTCCTTGGTCGGTTAGGATACTCCGGCACTCCATAGCGGCATGTGTAGTCCAACAGACACTCGGCAACCGTCTCTGCCGTCTAATCATCGAAAGCATACGTCTTTACCCACTAACTGAACAAATCTGAGACCACTAGGACGTAGCGCTTGCTAAGCTCGCTACGGCGTACGACGGTCCAACCTCAATGCTTCATCATCACTATCCGCCTTGTCGCGTTCCACAGGAGGTAGCATCTCTTCCGCTTAATCGCCTATACTTACTTCTCCGATCTCTACTCCTGGTCCGACTTCAATGCGTTCTGACGTCAGGTTTTGCAACCTTTCCGGTACCACTTCCGCAGCTTCTGCGATGGAAGACCGCCCCACTAGTAGGCCCTTGTCGTTAGCTCGGCGGCTTGGCTCCATGAATAACAATTCTGAGGCAGCCAGTCGGCGGGTGCTGAATGGCCTCCTGACGGTCGTCGCGACCACAACTTCCGGTTCCGGCTCGACTAAGGTCAACTCATGCACTCCTACTGCTCCGCGAAAGTCGTTAGGCTGTGATTGGATTCCGAATAACTCCACTTTGTTCCGCGCGAAATCGATCTTCGCGGATACACGACGGAGGAAGTCCATACCGATTATCCAATCATTCGTGCAGCTTGCCAAAATTAGGTCCATATCAACCATTCCGCATTCGCCGATACTCAGCGACACACGAGCCATTCCTTCTGTCTCTAGCTCCACATCCCGATTGCCAGTCATGACCCGAAACTTCGTGTCCCGCACCTTGGGTCCAGATAACTCGTCAAAAAAACGGAAGCTCATGATTGACCGCTCGCTACCGCTATCAATAACCGCGTTGCAACGTACTCCTTCCACGCGGGCTCGCACCACAAAACAGGAATCGATGTGCCATCGCCGGCTAGTTACTGCATCTTCAGTTGCGCTGGGAGACTCCTGTGGTTTGAATATGACCCAACTTGTTAGAACTCCTGCATATAGTACGGCAGGCGGCAGTGGCGTGCCCCTTCAATCCACACGACCCACATCGGACGCTGCAATCGCGGCGTACGTGTCCCGGCTGTCCACACGCGTAACAAGACACTGGCTTTTCACCATCTGTCTCCTAGTTGCCGTTGCGACGATTCTGTGGCGAATTTGGGTTATGAGTAAACTTAAGATGGTTCCTGCGTTGTGATTAGGGGCTACTTTGAAGAATAGGATGGCTAACAGCACTTTAAGGGAGGAAAGCTGTAGACTCGTTGGACGCTATCAGAATACTGTTTTTGAAGACTCACTTTTTACAAGGGAAATGACGAATTATATCCCCAATTGAAAGGTTACCGGATTGAAAAGTTAATGAACGTTCAAGGATTACAACTAATTCAATAAGGAGATTAAGTACACAAAACATAAGTAATTATAGAATTTTAGAAGTTTGAATTGTACTTGCTTGTTACTCTTACGGTGGATCAGTTTTTCTTAAAAACTTTCAATTCCACAGCAACGACTTTAGTTGTAAAAGTCCACCCAAGTTTCGCCAATCAATTGCGGTTCTAAGCAGCCTTTCCTAAATGCAACCCCCCAAGTTACAGTATTCTACATTCTATTGTAAACAAAGAAAAGATAAGAAAACCCAGATCCGAAAGAGGTTTCGAAGGTTTCACAACGGTGGTTCTAACGTTAGATGAAAATGGCGTTCCGATAATTATCGATACACCCAAATAAGGCAAATTAGAGCCGAAGCAAGTAGTGAATCGATGATTGTAACGATGGATGATAGCGATCTGGTAGTTAGCGGAACACCCAAAGTAAGGGAAGTCGAAGCCAGAACAAGTAAGGAGTCGGTGGTTGTAACGATGGCTGACAATGGCAATCCGATATTTATACAATATAGCTGAATCTGAGAATCCTGGTGGTAAGGAAACCCCAGCCAAGGACGTGGTCAATACCAATATGCGAAATTTATTACATCGGTTAGTTTGCTACTTTGATGGATGTGGAGATGTTAACTCGATTGTTAAATTATATTAGCTACGTGAATCGGAAGCATGGAATGAACTGCGTAATCAAAGAGCGTAGTTTTCCAGACGAGGAGAGATTTTTAGCCTGGAAGATTAGCATTGAAAAGAGGCAAAGTGTTTCCTGGGTTAACTGTAGAGGTTAACTTAAGGAATTGTCCAAACTGAATTGATTGTACAAAGTTTTCTTCCCATATAGTTTATATGTAGAATAATCAAAGAAATCTATGTAAGGTAGTATACACTTCATTTCTTATACAATTTGGTTCTTTCCTTCTTTTAAGGTTCCCGTATAGCATAGCTTGCTACACCTAAGCTACCACGAGATGGCCGTCAGTGTTTTGTAAGGGTGCACATAAACGCGCATTGCTTCTGCGCATAGAACGGCAAACAGGATAACTTTACAGCCATCCATTTCATTTTGGATACATTTTTTCTTCAAAAATACAATAAAAGTAATGTCAAGTCCGTAATTCCAGTACTGTCAAATCTTTGTGTTAAATTTCGCGTTAGCTATACGTAAGTATGCTTCTGCGTTCCCCGTGCTATAGAAAGCTTAGTAAATAACTATACGGGAACCTTAAGGCTGATGGTGTGACGTGGTTACATGAACAGGTAGATTTGTAAGGACGCGAATCCCCAGAGACACAGATACTTTGGTTGCTCGATGGAGGCGATGAGCTGAACTAACAACCCAGGTCTCACTGATCAAGCTACCTCCGCATTGATACTTATCATCTATGAACAAAAAGGCTTGCCAAGGCCATTCTTTGTCACTTGCAGGTTGGCCTCCCAGTATTCGACTCTGTGAATACATAAATAAATCAGCAAATAGCTATACCACGATTGAAAAGCAATTATGCTTAACAGGTCGTTTAACTCCGCAGCTACAAGTTGTAGATGAATCAGGGGTGGGATTGCTAGTATTGCTACACAAGAATAGTACGAGGTCATCCGGCTCAAAGCTTAAAGCAAAAAAGTTTTTTTTTTAATTTATCGGCAAAAGCTGGACAGGGTTCTTGGAAATCTAAACGAATTAAAGGATTACGCGAGAGTAATTTGACCCCGGACACTAGCTTCCTTTAGAGACTGATGCTACGATTGCTTCCAGTTCTCAATTAAGTTGAAAACAATAAAAATTATTGCAAATAAGTAGTAAAGGGCAGTTGACTATCGAATAACTTAGGCTCAGGTGGGAGAGGAGGATCTGAAATAACTCGGTTGGTACCGCCACTAGTCCGATACCATCAGTGTTGTTGTCTTTTGCCGCGGAGGCCAGAACTACCAACCCTGCAAGGGCTACCAAGACCCACAATAATTTGGAATGCCTTGCTTCGAACTTTACTGCTGCTGACTAAAGAGCCCTTTTTCCCTATGGGGTCATTTATAGGAAGAAGCGAGACTAGTTGGAAAGGGTTGTCTTAAGTGGCTTTCCTTGTTCGTTGACATGGATATTTTTCTGCGAAGTTTATTTGCCCTCTGTGGTATTGTGAATTATAGAGTCGTTTTTGTTCCTGATACCGCAGTCCCCGTACCATCATAGACATTTAAAGAAAAGCTCCATTTTGGAAAAAGACAGATCTGGTTAGATAGGTTAAGACGGATGGGTCTTACTACATTATAAATCCTTAATCACTCACTTCTAAAAACTAAAAAGAATCTATATCTAGTGTTGTTTTAAGGATGTGTATAATTCCGAAGTGCTGAGATTGGGATGTAGCAGACGACCCGCTGCTCAGTAGTTTCCTTTTGTTCTCTCGTTTTCAATAGACAATAGCGTCCTAAAACCGTTTTATTTTTTATTAGCGTGACGAAGTTTCAAGGACGACTACGTAACTTTGCTACTGAGCCATCCCAATAAAAACATTACGCACACAGGTTTCTTTAATTGCATAATAAAATAAATCCTTGTTGGGGTTGTTGCCATTAATTTCCGGTTGATATGGGCTTTGGATTATTTCTTTAGACCAAATATCATAGAACATATTTTATCCAGGTAATAGCGTTATGTTACGTAAAATATGAATTTCTAAACTAAAGTAACTCATCCAAACTTCTGAAGTCTCGCAATAATCGTGAGTGATTTCCCAAATTTTCTGATGTGTAAACTCGTACTGTAATTTTCATTGGCTGACATCCAATTCCGTAAATGTATATATAACTGTTCGAGTCACACGTTATTGTACAATATTCATAACTATACATTACAACAATGTACTAAAACTATTTTAACAAAACATACTGTGTGATTGTTCTATTCTTTACCATATTCCTTTTAAATTCTTATTCTAATGACTCTTGAGAATTTTTCCTAGGTAATTACAGAATTTTGAAAATATCAAAAATTAATGCAATACTATCTATGTATTCTATTAAATTCTTTACCAAGTACTGAAGCAAAAACGAAACAATATGACTGGGTCTATCATTTTGAAAAACCCGCTTCAACTGTGATCAGGACATTAGAGACTGATTTCATTTTTGGTTTGTATAATTCCCAATTGTATTATCCCATTGTTTAACCCAACCCTTTAATGCAATTATATTTCTGTAGTTGAATCACTCAGGGCGATTGATTCACAACGTCTGCTGTGGTCTTCCAAATTCTGGATAAATTTGTCGCCTCAGTTAGATTGCACTTATTTATTGCAAAATGTCTGGCCTGTAAAAGTTCGGAAAAGATTTTCTTGAAATTTAAGAAACCACAACTAGTTTTCCTAAACTTTACCAGTTGTTTGATCAATCCAGCTCAGGTAATTCGTCAGTTTGGTGTAAACTCCAGGATACGTGGCTCTTCCGCAGCCAGTTCCCCAGCTAACTACCCCAATCAAGTACGTGTTCGTTCCATTTTGCCAATTGACAGGGCCACCAGTATCACCCTACGAAGAAGAAGGGCAAATCATGAAATGCCTTACAAAACAAAAAAATTCCCAAATTACTTGGCAAGAATCGATGCCAGCTTGGCGGTACATGCAAAACATGTTATCCGTGATTTGATTAGTAGAATACAGGAACGGGGTCGTTGAGCACTGAGTTCGGTTCAAAATAGGGACAGTCATTTCCAAGAGTTTACTTGAACTAGTGCCGCTTTCGCTGGTAGCACCCCAACCTAGCAAAACAGACAGTTATTGCATCATTTTGTGCTTAACGAGCGCCGGTTAAAGGTTGCGGGTACTAGAGGCAGTTGCTCAGCGCGCCCAACTGACAGGGACGCTAACTGTACTCGGATTTGTTTCTTTTCGGCAAAAAGGCGCCATGCTTAGAGCAACCACCCAGGACACGAGTAACGCTCTGCCCGTACTGACTGTAATATATCTTAGATTTGTTTACCGGTCACTGTAGCATTCTGTCCGGAAATATTCATTGTGGTAAACTTGTAAGGCAGACAAATGGGCTGGATGGCAGCACTCAAAGGCGCTGGCTTAATCAGTCTTAATAGTGCAATGTCGTTATCGAAGGTGTATTGGTCAAACTTCGGGTGGATCGTGACGGTGGCATTTGTTAGCTGTTATGCATTTCGTAAAAACAACTATATACATATCTTTTTAAGTGATGACGAGTTATACGTACATAAAGGGCTGTTACTCTGATGTCATTAATTCCCAGGAAGACATCGACTCTCTTGGCATACTTGACGCAGCGAGCAGCCGAAACGACCCAGTTTTCGCTGATCAGACTGCCTCCACAACTCGTAGCATTGTCTATTAACAAATAGGCCATCCAGGGCCATTTTTTTAGGGTTGATTCTTGGCCACCTAGGATACGAGACTGTCAAGATAGTCAAGTTAATTGTGAGTTGAGAGCGAAGCATTGAAAAGTACTGTATTTGTTGAATTTCCTTTGATGCCGCAGGTACAGTCGGCGGACGGGGCAACAGCACTATCACACCCAAATTGTCGCAAGTAAGAGGCCATGCGACTAAAAGCTAAAAAAAAAAAGCAAACAGTGTAATGATTGTTCTGGAAAGTACGGAACTTGAAAGTGTAAATGAAAGTCAATCAAGTAAAGACTTGCGAGAGAGTACTGCGCGCTCCCAGAGGCTCACGTCCGTTTTCGTTGGCTCTACGGGGTTTGGTTCGGAACTCTAGCGTTTGAATTTATTTTAGACATTTTAAAGTAAGTACCCAATAAGGAACTGTGGTTGAGCTTACGTGTTGCTGTTGGCTCAGTAGGAATGCGAGCAAACCAGGTTCTACTGTGATGGGCCCAACACCGTCAGCATCGTCACCGATTGGGTTGACCGCGGAAGTGAAGGCAAAAATCCCAAACAGGGCTACCAACACCAGGGAAAACTTGGAACTCATTTCGTTTACGTTTCAGTTGAGTCCGAAGGAATGAATTTTCTTCGCTCCCGGCGGTCGCATTTATATTTTTCTTGACTAGAGTGAAAGCCGCGTCTGATTTCAGTTCAGGAAGACTATGGCAATTTGAAAGGCTTCTCACCAGAAAAAATAAAACTTTATGAAATACGGCAGGTGGTGATAACACGTGATGAGGGAGATCGGCTTATTTGTGGTTGTAAACTTAATGATTCTTCCATAGAAATTATTTGTTCACGTCTTCAGCTTGTCGCTTGTAAAAGGAAGTCTGCAATTTGGAAGTAACGAGATGCGTCGTAGGACGTTCGTTCAAGGATCTAGCAAAGCTACAGTTAATTGTATAACTTTATTGACGTAACCTAATTTGAAGAAAGATTATGTAACTTCATGTTGTGAAATAAGATAGACACACACGGTACACATGTTGCTTCATTTAACAAAACAGTTGTTGCTTTTTACATAATTAGATTCCTTGGTTAGCATAGCGAGCAGTAGCACGCATGCTAAACTCGAAATGAAAAAAGCATTGATCCCGGAACTAGGAAGTTGTCAATGAAATGTACGTCCTAATTCCGTTCCGAAGTTAAAGCTACTTGTTCTCGTAGCAAGATCGGACAGGGAGGCGTAAATTTGCTAATTGTAACGCCGTTAACAACTCGTTTATTAATAATTATACAAATTTAAATAATTCAATGTTCTTCAAATAACGTTTTTGTATTGTCAATCTCAATTTTCATTACTGGTCTGCAAGGCGGATAAGGTTGTGTTACAAGTCGTCTGCAAAATTATTAACCCAGCCCTCCAAATAAATATATTGAAGGTTTAAAGCCTAAATCCGCCCGCAAAGCCATCTTCTTCTTTGTATTGTTGTTGGTCTGTTTTTAGTCAAAACTGTGCCATCTAACGGGCACATTATCGACTATTTCTGACCATTTAAGATTTCTGATTTTTCCTTGGATAAAGGTTATTATTATTCTGAAACAACTTTCTATGTATCTTATTATTGGTAGAGAAAAGGAAAACAAAAAAATCTTTGTGTTAAAGACGACAGGAGAAGTGGCATTGCATTATCGTCTGCTGCGTTCAAGATAGGTGTCGCTGTCTATTCAACTCCGGTTGACTTTGCTCCCCAACACGAACTTACACTATTATATTGGGATGGGCGTGCTTAGGAAAGTGTTAAAGAAAGGTGATAGAATTTAGACCTTCGCCGAACATTTCAATAATATCGACTAGTCCTGTATCTGTTATGTAATCCCAATGTATCTCATTGCTATATCTACACTAATCCCTGTAACCCATAGTGCCATATCGTCTGCAAATATCGATATGTTTCCGTGTCCTAATTTACTTGACAGGTCTATGAGAAATCTATGAATTTTGATGTGTTTAGTTTCTTTAATGTGATTGACTATTCCGTTTTCTCGACAATGTGTTCTCTGTTACTACAGTATTGCTTTACATATTCGGATCAAGAACTACGTATTTACTTAATTAAATTCAAGCTATTGGTAATTTAGAGTTGAGTGAAATCCGGACTGATTTTCAAACTTGAAGCCAAAGAATAGATTGGTATCTGTTCTCTTTATGCGTTGCAGAATGATTGGCCTAGAATTAAATTTAGGTAAATTAATGTTTTAGTCAAAGGAAAGAGTTTTGTTAAACCATAGTTGTACCTGTTGTTTGATCAATCCAGTTTAGGAAATTCGTCAGTTTCGTGTACACTCCAGGACTGTTGAGTTTTCCGCAGCCAACTCCAAAGCTAACTACCCCAATCAAGTGCGTTTTGCCCGAATTTTCCCAATTCACAGGACCACCAGAATCTCCCTAACAAAGAGCAAATTCCTCATTTAAAAAGAACCGCTTTCAAAGTTTCTTAAAATTACTTGACAACTATCTACTCCCGGTTGACTGTACATGCAGAACATGTTCTTCGTGACTTCGCTTAAAGTTAGCGTGTAGGGAGAATTTGTACACTGGACTTGATTCAGCACTGGCATCGAAACTTTCAAAAGTTTACTTGAAGCTGGACCGTCTTCTTGGGTTGCCCCCCAACCTATACAGTTCAAAGTTAATTTAGTTATAATTCTCGTAGTCAAAAATGAATAGCAAGTCATTACCGGTCACGGTAGCTGTTTGTCCTGCAAAATCAGTAGAGGAGTACTTGTAAGGTAGACATATCGGCTGGATGGACGAACTCAAAGGCGCCGGGGTTTTCAGTCGAATCAATGCAATGTCCGTATCAAGGCTACCATCATTGTATTGCGGATGCATCGTGATGGTTCCTTCTGACATCTATGTAAGATACACTCAATTTTAGTCATCGGCTGGCTTCTTTCCTTTCTTTTAAGGCTCCCGCATAGCATAGCTTGTTAAAACTCAAGCTACCTCAAGATGGCGCGTCGTATTTTGTTTAGGTGTACATAAACGCGCATTGCTGAACGGCTAACAGGATAACTTTATAGCCGTCTGCTTAATTTGCATGAAATTTTTCTTAAGAAATACAATAACATAATGTTTCTCAACTTGCAATTTCGCTTTTTTACCTCATAGGATAAAAAAAAGTAATTTTCGTTTTTAAAATTTTGAAAGGCAACCATAAGAACAAAAAGACTGTCGTGCCTTCCGTGTAGGTATCACCTGAATTATTGTCAATTTTGTTGGTTAAACCTCGGGTAAGTTTTACTTAGAGTGCTTTTGCGCTCCCCATGCTATCGTGGCATAGGTAGCTTTATATAAATATTCGGAAGCCTTAAGGAAGATGGCGTGACATTACGTGAATAGGCGTATCTGTAAGGTCGAGAATCCCCAGAGACACAACTACGGTTTTTTTCCCTTTGAGGCAATGAGCTGCTGTGACGACCCAGTTCTCACTGATCAAGCTGCCTCCGCATTGAAAGCCATTATCTATCAGCAAATAGGCTTGCCATGGCCATTCTTTGGCAGTAGCTGGTTGGCCTCCCAATATTCGACTCTGTCAATAAAGGAATAAATCAGCAACCACCTATACCGAGTTGAAAGTAATTAGACTTTACAGGTCCTTTAACTCCGCAGCTACATGTTGTAGATGGAGCAGGGGTGGGATTGGTAGTACTGCTACACAAGAATTGTCTCATGTACGAGGTCATCCGGCTGAAGGCTAAAAGCACGAAAAAGAATTTGTTTTGAATTTATCGTCAAAAGCTAGACATGGTTCTTTAAATTCTAAACTAATGAAAGGCTTACGCGACAGTACTCGATCCCACACACCAGCTTCCTTGGGGGACTCTGATGCTACGCGTGCTTCCCATTTCTAAAGTAAGTTCAAAGCAAGGAAAATGGGTAGTGAATAAGTTGTAAATGGCACTTGATTATCGGGTAACTTACGCTCTGGTGAGAGAGGAGGATCTGCAGTAACGCTGGCGATACCGCCAGGGGTCCGATTTCAGCAGTGTGGTTGTTACTTCCCGCCGAGGCTAGAACTACCAACCCTGCAAGGGCTACCAAAACCCACAATAACTTCGAATGCATCGCGTTGACGGTCAAGACGGATGACTGAAGAGCGTTTTACTTTCAGCAGGGGCATATATACGAAGAAGCTAGATGAGTTTAAGCCAGGTAACTGTTGGTTACTTGAAAGGCTTTTCACTGGAAAAGATCCTTTATCAAATCGACAGATGGTACTTACACTGGATGAGAGTGAAGTTCGTGTTTGTTGTTGATACTTTAACTGCTCGTAATTACAGATAATAAATGCCTCTTCCTAGTACTTTTTAAGTAATGTCTCCAATTGTAAAGCTATGGAAAGCGTATTACAAGCCTTTTAATCATTTCCTTATTGAATTCTTCCAAGGATCTAGTTCACATAGGCACTTGTAGAACTTTTAATTGGTGTGACCCAATTTGAAGCAATTTCTGTACCACACAATTCATTAACACGTTACGTAAGTTGGCTTTTGTGGAATGAAATGACGCAAGCCAATATAAACCCCAAGTTAATCGCAGCTAGAATTTCTTTGATCACGCAATGAAAGAAATACATGTGTGTAGGATTTTGATAGGGATGTATCTGAACTAAACAAACTCAAAAAATAACTTATGCAGTTGCTATAGCGTTATGTTATGTAAAAGGTTAATTCCTAATCGTGAGCTTATAACCTAACTTTATATCTTTGCAAGTGATATCTCATAATTTCTAGTCTGAACATTTTTAATTTTCATCCAGTTCTATAAATTTTATACATGATTGTGCGAATTAGATGTAGTTGTACAGTATTCCGATTATACATTTTACAATAATATAGTAAAAAGTATTTCAACGAAACATCTTGACTTGAATTTTCTTATTCTTTGCAATTTTCTGACACTAGGGACAATTGATAATTTTCCTTAACTAATTACAGAGTTTTAAAAGTAAAAAAAATGAACAACAAACGCAATAATATATATTGTATTATGTCTTGTTTGTCTTCCGAATTTGTCATGATTAATCCAGTTCAGGTAATTCGCTAATATTAATCCATAGTCCATAAGTTTGGACAACCAGTGTCAGTTATGGTTCATGCTTCTATCCCATTGAAAATTACCCAAAACACGCAAAAGCTCTCAACTGCAAAAGTGACTCCGCCCCTGTTATTCGGAGTGATCTGTTTTTTGTGATATTTGTTTAACGCTATGCTGATGACTCAAATAGCATCAGTGATATTTTGATTGTTGGTGTTTCTGGATTGAAAAAAATCTCTAGGGTATCCATTGGGTAGATGTTTTTGAACATTAAAGGATTATATATCTTTTCGTATTCTGGCCTTTTACGTGAATCTACTCTTGAGACTGATAAAGTCGGTAGAAAATCTTTACATTTGAAGAGACCCTTGTTATCCAACAGTGAAACCTGTATACTGTGGCTAAACCTAAATGACTTAGTCAAACAATTTAATTCTCGCAATTGCAATCGCGAGTGATTTCTCAAACTTTCTGATGTTCAAACTTGACATTTTCATTAGCTGACATCCAGTTCCGTCAATTTTATATATAGTTTCACGAACTGAGATATTTCCTTCGGTAATTACAGAATTTCGAAAGTATCAAAGATTGACTATGCATTGACTATGCGTTTTCACTGGCGCTTCGGGGATTGGTTCTGACCTCAAATGTTTAAAATTGATGGAAGAAATTTTCCAGTAAGTAAATGAGAAGGAACTACTGTGACTTAGTTCAGCTATAAGTTCAGCTGTGATCAAGGACATTAGAGACTGATTTCATTTTTGGTTTGTATAATTCCCAATTGTATTATCCCATTGAATTAACCCAATCCTTTAATGCATTTATATTTCTGTAGTTGAATCACTCAGGTCGATTGATTCACAATATCTGCTGTGGTCTTCCAGATTCTGGGTAAATTTGTCGCCTCAATTAGATTGCACTTATTTATTGCAAAATGTCTGGCCTGTAAAAGTATGGAAAAGATTTTCTTGAAATTTAAAAAACCACAACTAGTTTTCCTTAAACTTTACCAGTTGTTTGATCAATCCAGCTCAGGTAATTCGTCAGTTTGGTGTAAACTCCAGGATATTCTTCGCTTCCGCAGGCATATCCCCAGCTATATAGCCCAATCAAGTACGTGTTCGTTCCATTTTGCCAATTGACAGGGCCACCAAAATCACCCTACGAAGTAGAAGAGCAAGTTGTGGAATGCCGTAAAAAACAAGAAAATTCTCAAATTCCCAAATTACTTGGCAGGAACCGACGCCAACTTGACGGTACATGCAAAACATGTTATCCGTGAATTGCTCAATATAATAATCGAAAGTGGTCATTGAACACTGAGTTTTGTTCAAAATAGAGAGAGTCGTTTCCAAGAGTTTACTTGAAATAGGGCCGCCTACGCTGGTAACACCCCAACCTAGCAAAACAGAGAGTAATTATATCATTTTGTGCTTAACGAGCGCCGGTTAAAGGTTGCGGGTACTAGAGGCAGTTAGTCAGCGCGCCAAACTGACAGGGACGCTAACTGTACTCGGATTTGTTTCTTTTCGGCAAAAAGGGGAAATGCTTAGAGCATGCTTTGCCCGTACTAACTTTAATATATCTTAGATTTGTTTACCGGTCACTGTAGCATTCTGTCCGGTAAAATTCGTTGTATTAAACTTGTAAGGCAGGCAAATGGGCTGGATGGCAGCACTCAAAGGCGCCGGCTTAATTAGTCTTAATAGTGCAATGTCGTTATCTCTTTTACGCATATCAAACGTCGGATGAATCATGACGGTGGCATTTGTTACCTGTTATGCATTTCGTAAAAACAACTATTTACATATCTTTTCAAGAGATGACGAGTTATACGTACGTGAAGGGCAGTTACTGTGATGTCATTAATACCCAGGTAGACATCGACTCTCTTTACATAAAGGAAGCAGAAAGCAGATGAAACGACCCAGTTTTCGCTGATCAGACTGCCTCCACAACTCGTAGCATTGTCCATTAACAAATAGGCCATCCAGGGCCATTTTTTTAGGGTAGATTCATGGCCACCTACGATACGATTCTGTCAAGATAGTCAAGTCAATTTTGAGTTGAAAGCGAAGTATTGAAAAGTACTGTATTTACTGAATTTCCTTTGATGCCGCAGCTACAGCCGGACGGGGCAACGGCACTATCACACCCAAATTGTCGCAAGTAAGAGACCATGCGACTGAAAGCTAAAAAAAAGCAAACAGGGTAATTGCTCTGGAAAGTATGGAACTTTAAAATGTCATTGAAAGTCAGTCAAGTAAAGACTTACGAGAGAGTACTGCGCGCTCCCAGAGGCTCACGTCCGTTTTCGTTGGCTTTACGGGGTTTGCTTCGGAACTCTAGAGTTTGAATTTATTTTAGACATTTTAAAGTAAGTACACTATAAGGAACTGTGGTTGACTTACATGTTGCTGTTGGCTCAGTAGGAATGCGAGCAAACCGGGTTCGACTGTGATGGGCCCAACACCGTCAGCATCGTCACCGTTTGGGTTGACCGCGGAAGCGAAGGCAAAAATCCCAAACAGGGTTACCAACACCACGGAAAACTTGAAACTCATTTCGTACAGGTTGCAGTTGATTCCGAAGGAATGAATTTTCTTCGCTCCCGGCGGTCGCATTTATATTTTTCTTGACTAGAGTGAAGAGCCGCTGCTGATTTCAGTTCAGGAAGACTATTGCAACTTGAAAGGCTTCTCACTCGAAAAAAATAAAACTTTATAAAATACGACAGGTGGTGATAACACGTGATGAGAGAGATTGGCTTATTTGTGGTTGTAAACTTAATGATTCTTCCAAACAAATTATATGTTCAAGTCTTCAGCTTGTCGTTTGTAAAAGGAAGTCTTCAATTTGGAAGTAATGAGATGCGTCGTAGGACCTTCGTTCAAGGATCTAGCAAGCTACAGTTAATTGTATAACTTTATTGACGTGACCTAATTTGAAGAAAGATTATGTAACTTCATGTTCTGAAATAAGATAGACACACACGGTACACATGTTGCTTCATTTAACAAAACAGTTGTTGCTTCTAACATAATTACATTCCTTGGTTATCATAGCAAGCAATAGCACGCATGCTAAACTCGAAATGAAAAAACATTGATCCCGGAACTAGAAATTTGTCGATGAAATGTACGGCCTAATTTCGTTCCGAAGTTAAAGCTACTCGTGCTCGTAGCAAGATTGGAAAGGGAGGCGTAAATTGGCTAATTATAACGCCGTTCACAACTAGTTTATTAATAATTATGCAAATTTAAATAATTCAATTTTCTTCAAATAATGTTTTTGTATTGTCAAACTCAATTTTCATTATTAGTCTGCAAGGCGGATATGGTTGTGTTACAAGTCGTCTGCAAAATTATTAACTCAACCCTCCAAATAAATATATTGAAGTCTTAAAGCCTTGGAATCCGCCCGCAAGGCCTTCTTCTTCTTTGTGTTGTTGTTGATCTGTTTTTAGTCAAAACTGTGCCATCTAACGGTCACATTATCGACTATTTCTTACCATATAATATTTCTGATTTTTTTTTTGGATAAAGGTTATTATTATTCTGAAACAACTTTCTATTGATCTTATTATTGGTAGAGAAAAGGAAAAAAAATATTCTTTAGTAATTTCCCGTTCAAATGAGTGGAACAAGCATTCCATAATCTTGTGTTCCACCGTATCTTCCCTCTCTCCACAGGTATCACACGTGCTATTTCTTTTTAGATTAAATCTGTACATCCTGCTTTTCCGTGTCCACATCTCAATTGCAAAAGGGCAACTGATACTTTACTGTTTGTGTGGTGTTAATTCGATTCTCAAAAAAATCTCCTTTTGGTTTCGCAATTTCAAAAGACTCGTACATCTGTTTAAACGACGTCCATAGTCAAGAATTACGGTTGTTGACAACCCTATTGACTACTAGGTCGTGTTTGTGACACTCGACCATTTTATTGATATAATTAGTAGCTCCCTTCTGTCCCTCAGCAGTATGCTGCCTGTGGCGCACACTAAAACTGCTATCGGTGTAGTTTTGGTAGCTCCTAGACTAATCCTTAGGGCTGTTTTGAATTACCTCAAGGCATTGTCGTTTTTTTAAATTGATATCTTTGAATACTATAGAGCCATATTCAAGCTTTGATCTTATTAGTCCTTGATAGAGGGTTTTCATAACGTGTTGGCTACTCCCCCAACTGGTCCCTGCTAGTCTACTGAGCATCCCCATCTTCCAAATGTTCTGAGAAGGACAAAGACTTGCTAAAAGTTAACCCCAAAAATTGGGCTGACTTCACTCTCGTTATCTCCGTCCCATTGATCATTAATTTCCATCAACTTTATAATTTTCCTTTTCGCGGGATGACCATGTACACTGTAAAAAAGATATTGTTTTTTTACAACGAATTCGTTGTGCAGCTTCTTTAACCACGACTTTCTTCTAAAATATTTTACTAAACAATCTTTGTAAAAAGTAATGCAATAGTCGTTGTAAATTTACAAAAGTATTTTTAAATTTGTTTTTACAAAAGTTGGTGGTAAAAAACGTTACAACTACAGTTGTAAAAATTTAGACAGGCATGATTGTATATTTACAAAACCTTCTTGTATTTTAGTTTACAGCAAAATTTTTAATTTACACAAGTTTTTGTTATTTTTTGCAAGAAGGTTTTGTATTTGTTACAAAAGGAATTTTCTGCAAATCTCAGACTAGGTTAATATTCCACGGGTTACAGTCAAAACAATTTTGCATAGTATGTTTTCAACACAAAATTTGTCACGGAAATCCAAATACATTTACATGCAAGGCAAAATCAGTCAAAAATGTGAAAGCAAATGATAAAACTCAAAACAAGACACGGTCGATTTTACGACTCGCGCAACATCGCAAAGGTAAACAAAATGATTTAAGGGTTTTCTATTTTTCTGTTATTAAATTTGGATAATTTTGGGTGCATTCTTGTGCATTTCTTTTTCGCTGCTTTGGTACCTTTATAATCGTCGATCTGGAAGACGTTCCTGTAGTTAGATGGAATTAAGGATGGGGTTTTTCAATGTAATAAATTTACCTTTCGAGGAACTCCATGGTTGCCTGCATCTTTGCTGGGTATTGCAACCAAAAGACGTAGTAAGAAGCAAAGGCTGTTAAGGTTGCCTCTTTCAGATTTGCGCAATGCATTAACCTTTCCTTGTCTACGGTGATTATGTAATGGTCAGCACGTAGAAGTCCGTCGCCGATTGCCACAACACATGGGTGACAGGGTAAGTTTTCTCTGGCGCTCTCGAAATACTAAACGCATTAATGATTTGTGAGCGATTAAAATGTATTCTATAAAAGCAACTTATTTACCTCCGTTAAGATAATGAGCTCACTAAGTGGCTCTTTGAAGATAGAGGCAATTATGGGCACGGCGCCGAGAACTAAGCCAGAATTATTCTCGTTTACTGCATTGTATATTTTCACTTCTTCACAAATATTGCGAAGTAGTACGTTGGACGATTTTTTCTTTACTTCTTCCTGAGCAACCCATACAAATTGTGTTTCCTTTTCAAGTTCCGTTAGGGCTGACTTCAGAACGTCGGTCTTGCTAAGAAGTCTTTCGAAGTGACCAAAGAAATACCTTTTACAAAAGGTTATTGCAATGTGTATAAATACTATAATACAATTACCTCTGTTCAAACAAGAAAGGAAACTCCTCCTTCATTGTTAGGTAGGACACACGAGGTTCACTTTCTATCATCTTACGCTGTGCCCAATAGGTATCTTGCATTAGCTGAACAAGTTTTCCTTCCTGTGGTTTACGTAAAGTAAATTCCTGCTTCATTTCGTTTTTCTTGGATATTTGGCTCTCCTCCGTTTCGTTTTCAGGCAACGCTGGGTCGAAGTCTTTGCATCCTTGTGTTGTAAGAACAGAATTTTTTTTCTTGGGGACGAAATCTTGTCTTTGGTCCGTACCCAACTTTGTCTTCCGCCATTCATTGTGTAAACGTTGATATATAGCTCTTGCTAGTGTATCACATGCATGATACCCCTCAGGGACGCTTACATGCCCAGGCGGGACATCGCAAAACGTTAAAGGGTATTTGTTTGCTAACCTACTTGCTATTGCTTGTATGGTTGCAAAGGGTGGTCTGGGGCATATTTGGTCTATTTCATAGGCGATGTCTCTTACAAATTGGCGGGTTACGCTTTCATAAAAAATTATTTTCCCTTGTTCACATGCTTCTAGGACTTGCGTGCTAAATTTTTCCCAAGGTATTTCAAATTCTTGTAGGCAGTTGCTATCACGTCTTGTGCCATACGATGCTACAGACGAGGTGCTGTGTTCGTCACTTGCGACACGGTCAGAGGATTGAACAAAAGACTTGCTTCCTTCAGCAGTAACTGACAAAATAATTAGTAACTCCACATTTTAATTTTATTCCTTACTTTTCTCTGCTGCCTTACGCAGTTTCATACTTTGGATGAATTTTAGTGGAGGTGTCAGGATATTGCAATCTTCTATTAGTAGGAAATCATTGATTTCCTCAACTCCCAATTCGGATAGTTTTTCATAGAGCAAGGACAGTTCTTCGATACCCAGCCCTGCAAGAGTTTCTTGGATGAAGGCATCCATATATTCTAGAAGACACACACAGCGCTTAATATTTTTTGAGAATGCGTCCAATTAAAATTACAACTTACTGTGTAGGACTTATATATTTCAAATTAATTTTGGCAAAGCAGTAATATTCTTAATACACATACGATACACAAACATACTATGATATTTAAACATACGATATTTTAGGGAGTATAACAATTTCTCCCTCAATTGTCGGGTAGCTATGCAACGGACTGTAGTCTAAAAGCTCGGAGTGATACACTACCCTTTTACTCTTAGCATTGATAACATCTACTAACCTAAATACTCCAAACTCTTCTACCCAACGAAATAACATTTCTTCAAGCAGAAAATACGTGGTACTCAAACACTCAGAGACGAAGATGGAGCAAATTTTACCCAAAAAAATATCTTCCAATATTGGATTGAGCTTCCGAATTGGTAACCACATTCCTATTTTGTATTGAGTGCCCTTAATTACAGCACTATTCCCCGTGAGCCACCGACTCCCATTAGAAAGCAAAGCCTCCTCACTCATATTGTTGGCATCGAAGTATTCGAAAATTCCCGTTAAGACAATTTGCGGTGGGAATAGACCTTTGTCGTGCAAATAAGCTTGAAGTAACTGGTGCCTTTCGGATAGAGTCTTAGTAACATTTTTAAAATTCCCCGTAACACGAATCACCTTCTTAAAAAAAGAATGCTTGGATTCAAATCTTAAAGTAGACAATTTGCTTACGGGTCCAAGCTGTTCGATAAGCTTTGGATAGTGGCAAAGAAAGTGATGTTTGGGGCGTAACGGTACATTAGGGAAGAGCGTCATGCGAGCGTAGATATATTCATGAATAAGCTGGTTTAGAATTGTCATTTGCTGCGTTGTAATCTTTGGTGCGCAGCAAAATTCGACAATTTTCTTAAGTTGGATTAATGAGCGCCACAATTTGTCGTTGCAATTCACAACTTTCTTCCTCAAGATTAGGGGCAAAAAACGTAAGAAGTTACGCAAGGAAACTGCGTTTTCGGTTAACCTCGGTTTGGAAAAATTGAACGGCTTTGGAGCATCTCTTCTATCTAATTCTGCATACTTCAACTTTTCTATTCTATTATTTAAATATTGTTTCGAAAACCAACCAAGACGAACCAAATTTTTTAAAAAGAGTGGCACGTCGTACGCTATTACGCCTTCGAAAAGATCATGGGCAATGCATGGTGGTAACCCTGGATTACATACATGGAAGAAACTTAAATTATTGAATGGCGAGCTAAACTTTATTCCGTTTTTACTATCAATGGTATTTCCAATTTGTTCTACACAGGCGTTGTAGTTTTCTTTAGTTCTTAAAGGCCATGTGTTGATGATGTCTAGAGAATTGCGTCCATCTCTAGTTGCCAAACAAAATCTACAGTAGTATTCATTTCGCGAGAAGCTTTCGATGAATCCACCTATTGTATGGCTGCCAAGGTTGTCTCCCAAAATTGCTAACAGATTTACTGGATATGCTACTCCGTTAACAAGAAAGCCGTCAGCTTCTACTTTCATTAAGTCTTTTGCTAGTCTTTCAAAACGAATCTGTACCTCAAAGTCCTTCTCTTTTATAAGAAGTATAAGCTGAATCCGATCTACGCTTGATCTAAGGTAGTACGGTAAATTTGCTAATACCATGTAGACCGCAAGAACTTTGTATCTAGTTACAGCATAGCCTATTGGACATACAACTTCGAATGCGTCAGTGTATAAAATAATATGGATGCCTTTTTTTCTTTCTGGAGGAAGGGCTTGAAAAACTAGCCCATCGAACACATCAGAGAAAACGTAGGTTGGATTATTAACCTGACAATAATTTTCTAATGACCTGCGGACTATATCATGGCTAAATAAGCTTCGAAGGGTTTCCTCAATTGGAGCATAATGGTACGAGCTGTTTAGAGAAGCTTTAAGCTCAACGGGTGCGACGTAATGGAAGTTTCTCGTAAAAAATTGTCTCCTCAAGTATTGAGTACTCAACTTTCCTTTGCTCTCATGTAGCCTAGAGATAGGATCTTCCCTACGTAATTTTTCACAAATTTCATTAATAATTTCTTCACTTAGCCCTTGCTCTCTCAAGCAGACTTTAGTACTCTCAATATACCGCTGTCTAGAAATATTTGCAATTGCGCAGTAGTTTTCAGTAATAACGTCAACTGTACTTTGCGGAATAAGGAACTTGACTTCCATTTGAAGGTAAAGATTCGCAAGTGCTCTCATCAATTCAACTTCTTCTGCACTACTAAGTTCTCGTTCAAGTTCATTTGATTTTTCTACATCAACATTCTCCCTACCCCTAAAATCATCGCAATGTGTAAAATTCGTATTTTCTTCATTGCTCCCGTGTGTTTCAGAAAAATAACCACTCTCCTTCAGCAAACCAGTCAAAGTAGGCCAAGCTGTTGAGTTTTTCCTGTTTTCTTGACAGATGTGAAGTAAAGCTAGACAAGACGCTGGCTGAAAAATTACAGTCCTTATACGGGCATCTAGTTTGAACTCCTGACCTAATGTGCGCCTTGAGATGTTTCAACAGAAAATATAAATTCGATATACTTTATTCGCAATTTGGAACAGTACATTTTTCAAAAAAATTTTTGGAGTAAATTGACTCAGTTTTGGCAAAGACCACATCTTTGTGTTTTCTGGAAAAGTGAGTATTTAAGGAAAACTGCGTTTTAAAAGCTGAAGCGCATACTGTACAAGGGAAAAGCTGAGAAGATGCCACAGAGGAATGGGCCTTTAAGTGAAGTCGGTAAAATTTGAGATGGTGGCAGACTTTTTTGCATATAGAGCAATAAAATACTCGCATTTTGAATGCGTTGCGACTAACTTGCGACTAACGTTGCGTTGCAATACAGAATCAGCCTACTACCAGACGCAAACCAGTACCAGTTTGATTGAGGATTCGCTTTATTGCCTCGGATTCTTCTCAATATAATTTCCACGGACAGGTATACCCAGTAGACCCTTGCTGCGTATATTGGGACTCCACCTATTTTTATACAGAACTTTAAAATTCAACTTAAAAATGGCAATTGGGATGTCTTATAATAAATTAGATGTAATAAAGAAAACAAATAACCTATTCTTAAGTACTCCAAAATGCGTAAAATAGAGAATTAATATGAAGATGAAGCGGTGTGTATAAATATAAATTTTCATTGGGAAAGAATATATATATACTATGGCAATTAGTAAAATAAGAAAATGCTGTAATAAAGGTACATTTATACTGAAGTGTAATTTTACAAGTGTTATAGTTACACGCTAAAAATTGAACTGGAATGGGAAACTTACTTTATCTGCTGATATTTATGAAACAATTCACTTTATCCTACTGGCTATGCCGGATATCGGAACTTTAGTACTCTCAGTGTACCAAAAAAACGTATAGAAACTTATTGCAAGTAATAATACGACTCCATGAACACGCAATAATGAATAAGAGACCGCATGGTTTAAGAGCACAAACTATAAGGGGAAGCGTAATCCCGTGACTCTCGCGTGAACCTCTGGCGCAGCCACACGGAGGGCGCAAGAACAAGAGCAAAAATTGCAGGTTTTCATCCCAAGTATCCCAGAGAAAAAATTTGACGCGTTTTATATACATCTAAATTCAAACTTAAAATGTCTGGCACTTATTAAACATTTTCCACCAGATGTCCAGATTTTAATATATACGTATATAGTGTAGTTGTTGTAAAGAAGTCTATATAGAGATATTTTGGTTTGAAAGCAATAGCATTGTATAGTTACCAAAAATTATAGGGCTTATTCCACGAGCAGTTTCCTGGGTTAATCCACCAGATGCGACACTGTAGAAACCGTACGGCGGTGGCTACCGTGAGAACTAGGGAAAAGCAGCCATTTCTTGAGAGTTTATATTTACGTTCGCCACTGTCACTAGAATACCAGTGGCGGGAATTCACTATTTACCCATTTAGTCTGTGATACACATGAAAGAGACCCAGTGCGATTCATTCTGTGTTGTTATTTTTTGTAATATGGAACTAAATAAAAATTCAGATTGGACAACTTGCCTGACTTACGTTCCTTTTCTTAGTGAGAGTGTAATTAAGGACTACTTTAATCAGTGCACTGAAGGAAAAAGGCATTATAGGAGAAGCGAAACATTCCAAAAAGAACAGTATATTAGTAAGGTCCAAACTTCGCAGACAGAAGATAACTGTATTCAGGTACGAGCTAAATGCTTTCGAAGTTTCCGAAAGAATGAGAAGCCTCACGATGTTATGCTATTTTTAAAAACCGCATTGGCCATACAAATATGGCAAGACGTAATAAAGAAAGCCTCATGTACTTGTGCTGTAGGCATTAGTGGTTACTGTAACCATATTATTGCAACTTTGAAGGTGCTAAGTTCCTACAAATGCTCTGGGTTTGAGGAAGTTCCCCGAGGGATAACATGCACTAGTCGTCCCCAGCAATGGGGTGTAATCCGTTCCAGAGAACAATTTTATTTTCGCTTAAGCGATAATAGTCACACGCGTTCCCTCATTTTTCGTCCTTCTGTGAAAACTTTCTCCACTGCTAGGTCTTGCTCGCATAAGTTGAGACGAAGGCGACATAAAACGACGAGAAGTTGATCTTTCCCGCTTAATTTTCTTTTCCCGATCCTGGGCGGCGAAAGAATTTCCTTAGACTCGGCATCACCACGCCACATGAAAACATTTTCGTCGTTTTCTCCAGCGCCTAGATACTCATAAAGTGCGTTAAACTCTTTTACTTGTTCCATCCCTGCATAAAACTTGAGGAGGTTCGGGTCATCCTTAATATCGTTGAAACTTAATCTGCACAGTGATAAAGTTTTAAGGCTTGCTTCAATGTCTGCTGTGAGTTTTTGCTCATTTGTCTTCAGGTCTGTAAGCTCCGCAACCAAATCCTGCTTCTCATTTTGCTCCTCTGCTAGTTCTATTTCTCCTTGTAACACCCGATGATCAAAGCGTAGATTTGCCACTTCAAGTTGAAACTTTAAATTTTCCCTTTCTTTTTTAACTAGCTGAATGTTCGCCTTGCGCTTTTCAATTTGGACTTCAGTTCCGCAATTTTGATTTTTGACATGGAAATCTTCGTTTTCGTACGGACTAGATCTTCACGGATTTTCAGCATGTCGATAGACCGTTTCTCTAGGAGTGCTTCGTATTCAAGGTTTCTTTTCCTTTCTTCGTCAAGTTCTTTTTCGAGGCGAGCGATTGTGGCATTGTGCTGCAGTTCAATGGAGGTTATTGTTCCACAAGCAGCCTCGTCGAGTCTACTCTGTGAGTCTAACGCACTCACGGTTTCAAGCTGCTGTTCGTTGGAATCTAACTAGAATTTAATACTATTTACATTTAAACGAATTACTGTCAGTACCCTGAACGTCGGCTTCAACTTCCCCGTCATAATAATCTGACAGCATTCCAGTAGCCTGTATTCCTGCTGCACAGGTTTCTTTTTCAGGTTCACGACAAGCTTGATTTATAGATAATAAGTCAAGACTCTTTTTGTTACTACAATCCCGATTATCTAAATCAGGGACATTATCAAGTACTTTTGGACATTTAGGATTTTCACTTGGTTTGTTTCGTTCTGAAACACACTTGGCAAAACGTTAGGTTTTAGCTGTCGCCTGCCTATTGACGCATACAAATCCTCGTCCTTGTAATGAAGGGAACACATATGTGTGTGTCTTGGGCCCTATATGTAAGCATATTTTATAGTTGTGTTATTCAAGGAAACTTTATTTACGTGACAGTGCGGACCAATCTCTCGCTCGATTCTTCTACAGAACTCCTCTAATAACATATAATCTTTCGGAACTTCATGAAACGATATCTTTAGTCCCGTGTCCTTCATAAACTTGGACAGCTTCTTTCCGAACTCCGACTTACATCCAGGTACACAGCACCTCGTCATTCTCCAAATTCATCACAGTTTAACTTTACAATAATAACAACTGTTGTTTACAATACAATGACTTGTCTGACGAAGCGTCAGCGGTATCCTAGTAACAACTGGGAACCCAAATATAAACTCTCAAGAAATGGCGGCCTCAGCCTGGTTCCCTGCTATGCTAGCGCCGTACGGTTTCTACAGTGTCGCATCTGGTGGATTAACCCAGGAAACTGCTCGTGGAATAAGCCCTATTGCTCTCCGAATTGTGGCAGAAAGTTGTAAGATTACAAATATGTATCATATATATACAAGAAGGCCAGACAAAATTTAATAACTGACTCTTACTAGTTGACTGAATAAGTTTTACAACAACTTTGAGTATTTTTCAAAAACATTGATGTTAAATTTGCCAAGAAATAATCGTATATTATTTTACTCTTAAAATTGTTGCAAAAAAACAAGAAAATACAGGTAATATTACAATAATTTTACTTAACGATAGTTCACAACGAAATTATGGTAGGAATACATCAAAACAGTTGTAAAAGCACTGTAAATTTAAAAAAAAAATGTACAATGTAATTTGATTTTTCAGTGGAAATTTTGAAGCCATTTTTACCACACCAAGAGTTAACATCCCCGAGAATTGTATTAGCCTTTCCCATTGCTATATCTACACTAATCCCTGTAACCCATAGTGTCATATCGTCTGCAAATATCGATCTGTTTCAAATATCGATATGTTTCCGTGTCCTAATTTACTTGACAGGTCTATGAGAAATCTATGATTTTGATTTGTTTTGTTTCTTTAATTGTGATTGACTATTCCGTTTTCTTGACAATGGTTCTCTGTTACTACAGTATTGCTTCACATATTCTGATCAAGAACTATGTATTTACTTAATTCAATTCAAGCTATTGCTAATTTATAGTTGGGTGAAATACAGACTTATTTTCAAACTTGAAGCCAAGGAATGGAATGGTATCTGTTCTCTTCATGCGTTGCAGAATGATTGGCCTTACGAGTTAAATTGAGGGCAATTAATGTTTTAGTCAAAGAAAAGAGTTTTGTTAAACCATAGTGGTACGGCTTTTCACTTGTAAGGCTTTTCACTGGAAAAGATCCTTTATCAAATCGACAGGTGGTACTTACACTGGATGAGAGTGAAGTTCGTGTTTGTTGTTGATACTTTAACTGCTCGTAATTACAGATAATAAAAGCCTCTTCCTAGTACTTTTTAAGTAATGTGTCCAATAGTAAATCGATGGAAAGCGTCTTACAAGCCTGTTAATCATTTCCTTATTGAATTCTTCCAAGGATCTAGTTCACATAGGCACTTGTAGAACTTTTAATTGGTGTGACCGAATTTGAAGCAACTTCTGTACCACTCAATTCATTAACACGTTAAGTAAGTTGGGTTTTGTGGAATGAAATGACGCAAGCCAATATAAACCCCAAGTTAATCGCAGCAAGAATATCTTTGACCCTTGCAATGAAAGAAATACCTGTGCGTAGGATTTTGATAGGGAGTATCTGAACCAAACAAACTCAAAAATAACTTATGCAGTGATTATAGCGTTATGTTATGTAAAGGGTTAATTCCTAATCGTAAGCTTATAACCTAACTTTATATCTTTGCAAGTGATATCTCATAATGTCTAGTGTGAACATTTTCAATTTTCATCCAGTTCTATAAATTTTATACTTGATTGTACGAATTTGATGTAGTTGTACAGTATTCCGATTATATATTTTACAATAATATAGTAAAAAGTATTTCAACGAAACATCTTGACTAATTTGCTTATTCTTTGGCAATTTTCTGACACTAGGGACAATTGATAATTTTCTAACTAATTACAGAGTTTTAAAAGTTAATAAAATGAACAACAAACGCAATAATATATATTGTATTATGTCTTGTTGGTCTTGATTAATCCAGTTCAGGTAATTCGCAAATATTAATCCATAGTCCATAAGTTTGGACAACCAGTGTCAGTTATGGTTAATGCTTCTACCCCATTGAAAATTACCCAAAACACGCAAAAGAGGGCGCTCTCAACTGCAAAAGTGACTCCGCCCCTGGAGCCGCCCTATTTTGAGTTTTCCGAACCAGAATGATCGCTGTTGCTACCCGAGCGCCTTCCAGATGGTCTAGCTGCAATGTCGTTATCTCTGGTAGAAAGGTTGAACTTCGAATGGATCATAATGGTGGCATTTGTTACCTGTTATGCATTTCTTAAAAACAACTATATGCGTATCTTTCTAAGAGAGGACGAGTTATACGAACGTGAAGGGGAGTTACGGTGATGTTATTAATTCCCAGGTAGACATCTACTCTTTTTGCTTGAGTGACGCAGTAACCAGGTGTAACCGCAGTAACCAAAAACGACCCAGTTTTCGCTGATCAGACTGCCTCCACATCTTTTATTATTGTCCATTAACAAATAGGCCATCCAGGGCCATTTCTTCAGGGTAGATTCTTGGCCACCTGCGATACGATTCTGTCAAGACAGTCAAATTCATTCTAAGTTGAAAGCGAAGTATTGAAAAGTACTGTATTTACTGAATTTCCTTTGATGCCGCAGGTACAGACTGGGGACGGGGCAACAGCACTATCACCTCAAATTGTCGCAAGTAAGAGGCCATGCCAATGAAAGCTAAAAATACAAACAAACAGTGTAAAGGTTGTTCTGGGAAGTATGAAACTTGAAAATGTAATTGAAAGTCAGTCAAGTAAGGACTTACGAGAGAGTACTGCGCGCTCCCAGAGGCTCACGTCCGTTTTCGTTGGCTCTACGGGGTTTCGTTCGGAACTCTAGCGTTTGAATTTATTTGAGACATTTTCCAGTAAGTACACTATAAGGAACTGTGGTTGACTTACGTGTTGCTGCTGGCTCAGTAGGAATGCGAGCAAACCGGGTTCTACTGTGATGGGCCCAACACCGTCAGCATCGTCACCGATTGGGTTGACCGCGGAAGCGAAGGCAAAAATCCCAAACAGGGTTACCAACACCACGGAAAACTTGGAACTCATTGCGTACACGTTGCAGTTGAGTCCGAAGGAATGAATTTTCTTCGCTCCCGGCGGTCGCATTTATATTTTTCTTGACTAGAGTGAAGAGCCGCGTCTGATTTCAGTTCAGGAAGACTATCGGCAACTGGAAAGGCTTCTCCCTGGAAAATAAAACTTTATAAAATACGACAGGTGGTGATAACACGTGATGAGAGAGATTGGCTTATTTGTGGGTTTAAAACTTAATGATTCTTCCATCCAAATTATATGTTTGCTGAGTTCTTACTTCTATTAAACTCAATAACTTAACAAGGTAGACGTAGGCAGGCGGTTTTAATAGTTTTATTTAGTAAAAAAAAAAAAACAGAGAAACAGCACACTTGTACTCACAGACCAAAAACACTGTCATGACAGAACCCAAGTGTTTCGTCTCAGTCGAAATACAGCACATAATAACAACTGCGGGTAGACTCCCCCTTGGCGCGACCCAGGCTTCACCTTTTATACCCGCGTCGTGTGCCACTTGTACTTATACCCTCGGCCTTCCACCGACGTGGACTTACATAGTTCTCCTGAAGGACAACACAACTTCTACACAACTTCTAAACCCCTACCAGAAGAACTTGTCCACGTCGGAGGAAAGCCAGGGGTATCGCCACGTGTGGGGATCTCAACATGTTCAAGTCTTCAGCATGTCGTTTGTAAAAGGAAGTCTGCAATTTGGAAGTATTGGGATGCGTCGTTGGACCTTCGTTCAAGGATCTAGCAAGCTACAGCTAATTGTATAACTTTATTGACGTAACCTAATCTGAAAGAAGATATATAACTTCATGCTATGAAATAAGATAAACACACACGGTACACATGTTGCTTCTTTTAACAAAACGGTTGTTGCTTTTAACATAATTAGATTCCTTGGTTAGCATAGCAAGCAATAGCACGCATGCTAAATTCGAAATGAAAAAACATTGATCCCGGAACTAGAAATTTTTCAATGAAATGTAAGTCCTAATTCTATTCCGAAGTTAAAGCTACTCGTGCTCGTAGCAAGATCGGACAGGGAGGCGTAAATTTTCTAATTATAACGCCGTTCACAACTAGCTTATTAATAATTATACAAATTTAAGTAATTCAATTTTTTTCAAAAAAACTGTTTTTGTATTGTCAATCTCAAATTTCATTATTAGTCTGCAAGGCGGATATAGTTGTGTTACAAGTAGTCTGCAAAATTGTTAACTCAACCCACCCAAATAAATATATTGAAGTTTAAAGTCTTGGAATCCGCCCGCAAGGCCTTCTTCTTCTTCTTTGTGTTGTTAAAGGCAATTTCGCCCGCAAGGCAATTCGTCCTGTATTGGCCAATCCGCGCCCCGTTACGCCCAAGTTCTCCAAAGAAGACTAAAACTGCAATGGCTGTATCTGAAGACGATCATTTAAAGAAGCTGGAATCCGTAGTTGCCGACTTGGTCATGTCGATGAAAGAAAGTAGGCCGAAGAAAAACACAAAAACATGCTACAACTGCAGAGAAAGAAGGTCTTTTCAGGGCCAGTTGCCCACGTCTCAAGAAAAATCGAGGAGCAGGCACAGCACAGCAGCGTCGGGAAACGAGAGGTAACTGGGGAAGTGGTCCCTCCACCAGTTAGTCAACCGCATGGGACCGACAGTTCAGACGTTATGGCTGTTCATTGTGCTACCTTTGTAAATGGCCAATGTGGTTCTTACCATGGGTCAATGTTAGTAGACTCTGGATCGGCGATTACAGTTGTTAAAGATTACTGGGTGGATGAGAGTTGTTGTGCCATTTTTGCATTGCCACTTAACGCCAGGACAGCTAACAAGCAATTTATGAAGATTAAAGGTAAAGGCACGGTTCGTATCCAGATAAATGGTTGCCAGTTTGAGCATGAAGCCTTGATTTCTTCAGAGGTTGCTCATGACGTCATTTTGGGACGCGATTTCCTGCAACATAACGGGATTCTAGTGGACTTTCAGAGTTTGAAGCTTCGATGGGCAAAAGGTGAAGCAGAGGTAACCGACGACCCTAATTTCGGCAAAAAAGTGATTGCAAAAGAAGCCGTTTTCCTGCCGGACAATCACGAAATCATCGCATCTGTAGATATCCCTGACGGATTAAACAATCACACTTCTGCATTGTTTGAAGCTGATCGAAGTTTTGTGGCTCCAAATGGAATTCATTTGGACAGAGCTTTAATAAATCCAAAGGAAAAGAAGCTTCTTGTGCGTATCGCCAACTTTTCCTCCCAAAGGGTAGCTATTAAGCCTGGAACGGAATTAGGTACTTTGTCCTTGCTATCGGAAGATTTACCTGTGATGAGTTTGAAAGGTTGAAATGGACAGACAGGATTGGAGCGCAACACTGAAGATTCCTACCAGAAGTTATTTTCGTTGTTCGACATGCCGAAGCTACCGAAGGACAAGACAGACAGACTCGAGAAGTTACTGCAAAAACACCAGAAAATTATATCGATGAATTCGGACAAATGTATTCCACCATCGTATACACATGGGAGATCAACTCCCAGTCCGCATTCAATCCAGGCGAATTCCAGCACACTGGAGGCCCGAAGTTGAAGCTACGGTGAATAAACTGCTGGAAGGAAACATTATCTCACCTTCTAATAGTCCCTGGAATGCTCCAGTTGTGATGATAAGGGAAAAAGACGGATCCTTACAATTGTGTGTGGATTATCGGGGATTAAACGCCATCACGACCAAGGACGCTTATCCACTGCCCCGCATCGACGACACCCTTGATGCTTTACATGGACCTGCATATTTCTCGACATTGGATTTAACTAGCGGCTGTTATCAGCTAGAACTGGATCCAACTGACCGAGAAAAAACCGCTTTCCAGACCCCACAAGGGCCATTTCATTTCAATGTGATGCCGTTCGGATTGTGTAATGGCTCTGCGTCATTTCAAAGGCTCATGGAATTGGTGGTTCGAGGACTACAATGGCAAACGTGTCTAATTTACTTAGACGACATTATTGTGTTCAGACGGACTTTTGGAGAACATTTGGATCGCTTGGACGAAATTGTTAGCCACTTGGGAGACGCCAATCTGAAAATCAAATCAAAGTGCAAACTGTTTTGTGAGAGCGTTGTGTATTGGGGACACGTAGTAAGCAAGGAAGGAATTACTACGGATCGGGAAAAGACTAGAACCATTATTGAATGGCCTAGACCTAGCTGTAGCAACGATCTCAGCAGCTTTCTTGGGTTGGCCTCATATTATCGTCGGTTTATAGCTGCATTTGCCGACATCTCAAAACCCTTGTACCGGCTAATGGAAAAAAATGTCCCTTTCATTTGGACAACGGAATGTGAAGAGGCGTTTACTTGATTGAAAGATGCACTCACTTCTGCTCCTGTTTTGGCATTTTCCAGACCTTGCACAGCCTTTCATCGTAGACTGCGATGCCAGCAACGTCGGTTTAGGCGCGGGTTTGTCTCTAAAAACCGACGGAGTGGAGCGGCCAGTTGCGTTTGACAGTCGTAATTTGTCCAGAGCAGAAACGCGTTACTGCGTAACAAGGAAGGAGTTGCTGGGAATGAAGTTTGCATTAACCCAGTTTAGTCACTACTTGTTGTGACGGCCATTTAGGATTCGCACGGATAACAATGCAGTTAACTGGATAAAAAAATCAAGAATCCTTCGGGGCAGGTTCTACGCTGGCTAAGCTTGTTTGAGTCCTATGAATTCTCGGTGGAACATCGGCCAGGGAAAAAGCACCAAAATGCAGATGCCCTTGTTCGCACGCCCAGACGCCCTTGTTCGCAATGTGGTATTGTGGAAGATCAAGGTGAAGACGAAGAAGAGGAGGAGGAGGAGAGATGACTCGGAGATTCCCTCTATGGCAATAGAATATCAAGAGGCAGAAATCAAACAGGGATTGGTTGCAACAGGGCAAGTCAAGGATTCCGACTACAACAGGTGAAGCAGTGGATAATTAGTTCTAATTCGGTTCCATTGTCACCCAAGCACGTAAGTCCAGTACTGAGGAGTTATTGGGCGCAAAGGGCACAATTGTTAGTAAAAAAACCATTGTGTCTACCACCAGTGGAAAACGCCATCATGAACTAAGTCCCTACCGGTAGTACCTCTGAAATTAGTTCAAGACATCTTGAAGAGCTACCACGACGACAGCACGGCGGCTCATGTAGGAAGTCGTCAGAAAATGCTTCTAAAACTACGGGAACGTTTTTATTGGCCGCGAATGCGACAGTTTGTTATGGACTGGTGTAAAAATTGCGTAAAATGCATGGAGCGGAACCCGCCTGCAGAAAAGACTAGAGCGCCACTCAAGCAACTGCGATCCTGGTTTCCCAGTGATATCGTTGCGATGGACATTTTGGGGCCACTTGCCGAAACGCGACAAGGGAGTCGATACAATTTAGTGTTCTCAAAATGGATTGAGGCGTACGCCGTCCCGAACCAAGAAGCCAAGACCATTGCGGAGAAATTTCTATTGGAATACATTTCTAGGCACGGAGCCCCGCTGCATCTACATACAGATCAAGGTAAGAATTTTCAGTCAGCAACGCTCACGGAAGTCTGCAAGCTGTTGAATATCCGCAAGATTCGAGCCACACCGTATCACCCACAAAGTGATGGATTTTTGGAAAGGGCAAATCGGACAATATTTGCAGGACTGAGCAAAATCACTGACAACGGGGATGACACCTCGGACGTTGTGCAACCACATGTTTTGCTGGCTTACCGGACCAGCGTCCAAAGCTCCACAAAAATGACCCCAGCGTTTTTACAGTTTGGTAGAGAACTTCGCCTTCCAGCTGACATTGTTTATGGCAGTGGAAATGTACAAGAACATTCCATTTCGATCGGGGAATACGCAAAGACTTTGGAAAAGGACTTGCAAGAAGTGTACGAGGTAGTTCGTAAACAACTGGACCAGGCCCAAAAGGTTCAGAAAACCTACTACAATCGGTCGACTTCGAAAACTTAGATTCGACTTGGGGATCAAGTTTGGTTGCACCGGCCAGTGCCACCGCGAGGGAAATCCTCAAAGTTCCACCCACCTTGGACAGGTCCTTGGATAGTGCAGAAGATGATTACTGAAAAGTGGCTCGAATTAAAAACCGTGCGAATGGTTCGCGGAAGATTGTTCATGTGAACAATCTGAAGCGAGGACAAGTTTCGAGACCAACGGAAGAGCATGAGCAGGAAAGGAACGTAGAAGTTCCAGTCACCAGGACTACAGAACTAGTGGTGAGTCCTGTCTCACCTTCAAGTACTGCACAGAGAAGAGTGATAGATTGGGACGAAGACGAAGAAGAGCGGGGTGATGCGGAGGAACAGTTGGGAGCGAATTCGGAGCCAGGAGAGGACCCGCAAGTAGCAGTTCCAATAGACCAAGATGGACAGAGGCAAGATGGGGGTCTAGCAGTTAGCAGTTTCAAGAGGTCAGGAAGAACAACTTTAAGAAGAAACCAGAAGACTTCAAGAAGAAGGAACAACTTCAAGAAAGTCACTAAGAGCCAGGCATCCTCCGGAAAAATTGACATACGTTGAATTGGGAAAATCTATTGGCTAGTTCTTTTTAAGAGGGGGATAATTTAAGGTTGTTAATTGCCTTTAATGTTGTTTTAACCTTGTAACGGTATACCTTCGTAGCTATTTTTTGTATACGTTGACCTGACAACGTTCTAACCTTGTGACTTCAACTTGCTGAGATGGATCTATTGACGCATGACCTTCTAACTTTCCTGTCTTCCCTTCTCTTATATATATATATATGTCTAACTTTTGTAAATACAGTTGGTCATAACTAGATACTTGCCTACTCTACAGTATAATTCCGAAGTGCTGGGACTGGGATGTAGCAGACGACCCGCTGCTCAGTAGTTTCCTTTCGTTCTCTCGTTTTCAATAGACAATAGCGTCCTAAAACCGTTTTATTTTTTATTAGCATGACGAAGTTTCGAGGACGACTACGTAACTTTGCTACTGAGCCATCCCAATAAAAACATTACGCACACAGGTTTCTTTAATTGCATAATAAAATAAATCCTTGTTGGGGTTGTTGCCATTAATTTCCGGTTGATATGGGCTTTGGATTATTTCTTTAGATCAAATATCATAGAACATATTTTATCCAGGTAATAGCGTTATGTTACGTAAAAGATGAATTCCTAAACTTAAGTAACTCATCCAAACTTCTGAAGTCTCGCAATAATCACGAGTGATTTCCCAAATTTTCTGATGTGTAAACTCGTACTGTAATTTTCATTGGCTGACATCCAATTCCGTAAATGTATATATAACTGTGCGAGTCACACGTTATTGTACAATATTCATAACTATACATTACAACAATGTTCTAAAACTATTTTAACGAAACATACTGTGTGATTGTTCTATTTTTTACCATATTCCTTTTAAATTCTTATTCTAATGACTCTTGAGAATTTTTCCTAGGTAATTACAGAATTTTGAAAATATAAAAAATTAATGCAATACTATCTATGTATTCTATTAAATTCTTTACCAAGTACTGAAGCAAAAACGAAACAATATGACTGGGTCTATCATTTTGAAAAACCCGCTTCAACTGTGATCAGGACATTAGAGACTGATTTCATTTTTGGTTTGTATAATTCCCAATTGTATTATCCCATTGTTTAACCCAACCCTTTAATGCAATTATATTTCTGTAGTTGAATCACTCAGGGCGATTGATTCACAACGTCTGCTGTGGTCTTCCAAATTCTGGATAAATTTGTCGCCTCAGTTAGATTGCACTTATTTATTGCAAAATGTCTGGCCTGTAAAAGTTCGGAAAAGATTTTCTTGAAATTTAAGAAACCACAACTAGTTTTCCTAAACTTTACCAGTTGTTTGATCAATCCAGCTCAGGTAATTCGTCAGTTTGGTGTAAACTCCAGGATACGTGGCTCTTCCGCAGCCAGTTCCCCAGCTAACTACCCCAATCAAGTACGTGTTCGTTCCATTTTGCCAATTGACAGGGCCACCAGTATCACCCTACGAAGAAGAAGGGCAAATCATGAAATGCCTTACAAAACAAAAAAATTCCCAAATTACTTGGCAAGAATCGATGCCAGCTTGGCGGTACATGCAAAACATGTTATCCGTGATTTGATTAGTAGAATACAGGAACGGGGTCGTTGAGCACTGAGTTCGGTTCAAAATAGGGACAGTCATTTCCAAGAGTTTACTTGAACTAGTGCCGCTTTCGCTGGTAGCACCCCAACCTAGCAAAACAGACAGTTATTGCATCATTTTGTGCTTAACGAGCGCCGGTTAAAGGTTGCGGGTACTAGAGGCAGTTGCTCAGCGCGCCCAACTGACAGGGACGCTAACTGTACTCGGATTTGTTTCTTTTCGGCAAAAAGGCGCCATGCTTAGAGCAACCACCCAGGACACGAGTAACGCTCTGCCCGTACTGACTGTAATATATCTTAGATTTGTTTACCGGTCACTGTAGCATTCTGTCCGGAAATATTCATTGTGGTAAACTTGTAAGGCAGACAAATGGGCTGGATGGCAGCACTCAAAGGCGCTGGCTTAATCAGTCTTAATAGTGCAATGTCGTTATCGAAGGTGTATTGGTCAAACTTCGGGTGGATCGTGACGGTGGCATTTGTTAGCTGTTATGCATTTCGTAAAAACAACTATATACATATCTTTTTAAGTGATGACGAGTTATACGTACATGAAGGGCTGTTACTCTGATGTCATTAATTCCCAGGAAGACATCGACTCTCTTGGCATACTTGACGCAGCGAGCAGCCGAAACGACCCAGTTTTCGCTGATCAGACTGCCTCCACAACTCGTAGCATTGTCTATTAACAAATAGGCCATCCAGGGCCATTTTTTTAGGGTTGATTCTTGGCCACCTAGGATACGAGACTGTCAAGATAGTCAAGTTAATTGTGAGTTGAGAGCGAAGCATTGAAAAGTACTGTATTTGTTGAATTTCCTTTGATGCCGCAGGTACAGTCGGCGGACGGGGCAACAGCACTATCACACCCAAATTGTCGCAAGTAAGAGGCCATGCGACTAAAAGCTAAAAAAAAAAAGCAAACAGTGTAATGATTGTTCTGGAAAGTACGGAACTTGAAAGTGTAAATGAAAGTCAGTCAAGTAAAGACTTACGAGAGAGTACTGCGCGCTCCCAGAGGCTCACATCCGTTTTAATTGGCTCTACGGGGTTTGGTTCGGAACTCTAGCGTTTGAATTTATTTGAGACATTTTCCGGTAAGTACACTATAAGGAGCTGTGGTTGACTTACGTGTTGCTGTTGGCTCAGTAGGAATGCGAGCAAACCAGGTTCAACTGTGATGGGCCCAACACCGTCAGCATCGTCACCGTTTGGGTTGACAGCGGAAGCTAAGGCAAAAATCCCAAACAGGGCTACCAACACCACGGAAAACTTGGAACTCATTACGTTTACGTTTCAGTTGAGTCCGAAGGAATGAATTTTCTTCGCTCCCGGCGGTCACATTTATGTTCTTCTTAACTAGAGTGAAGAGCCGCGTCTGATTTCAGTTCAGGAAGACTGTGGCAACTTGAAAGGCTTCTCACTAGAAAAAAAAATAAACTTTATGAAATACGACAGGTGGTGATAGCAAGTGATGAGGGAGATCGGCTTATTTGTGGTTGTAAACTTAATGATTCTTCCATAGAAATTATTTGTTCACGTCTCCAGCTTGTCGCTTGTAAAAGGAAGTCTGCAATTTGGAAGTAATAAGATGCGTCATAGGACCTTCGTTCAAGGACCTAGCACGCTACAGATTATCGTATAATTTTATTGACGTGACCTAATTTGAAAGAAGACATGTAACTTCATGTTGTGAAATAAGATAGACACACACGGTACATATGTTGCTTCATTTAACAAAACAGTTCTTGCTTTTAACATAATTAGATTCCTTGGTTAGCATAGCAAGCAATAGCACGCATGCTAAACTCGAAATGAAAAAAGCATTGATCCCGGAACTAGAAATTTGCCAATGAAATGTACGTCCTAATTCCGTTCCGAAATTAAAGCTACTCGTGCTCGTAGCAAGATCAGACAGGGAGGCTTAAATTTGCTAATTATAACTCCGTTCACAACTCGTTTATTAATAATTATACAAATTTAAATAATTCAATGTTCTTCAAATAACGTTTTTGTTTTGTCAATCTCAATTTTCATTATTGGTCTGCAAGGCGGATAAGGTTGTGTTACAAGTCGTCTGCAAAATTATTAACCCAACCCTCCAAATAAATATATTGAAGGGTTAAAGCCTTGGAATCCGCTCGCAAGGCCTTCTTCTTCTTTGTGTTGTTGTTGATCTGTTTTTAGTCAAAACTGTGCCATCTAACGAGCACATTATCGACTATCTCTGACATTTAATATTTCTGATTTTTTTTTATAAAGGATTTTTATTATTCTGAAACAACTTTCTATTGATCTTATTATTGGTAGAGAAAAGGAAAAAAAAAATTCTTTGTGTCAAAGACGACAGGTGAAGTGGCATCGCATCGTCGTCTGCTTCATTCAAGATAGGTGTCGCTGTCTATTCAACTCCGGTTGACTTTGCTCCGAACACGAATTTATACTATTATATTGGGATGGGCGTGCTTAGGAAAGTGCATGTTAAAGAAAGGTGATAGAATTTAGACCTTCACCGAACATTTTAATAATATCCACTAGTCCTGTAACTCTTATGTAATCAACTAAAAATGACTGGGCTAAAAATTGCTTGTATTCTGTAAGATTGCCAAAACACAGTACGTTCTCGAGCTTAAATTCGATTCCCTCTTTTATCATTTTATTCTTTAGTAATTTCCCGTTCAAATGAGTGGTACAAGCATTCCATAATCTTTTCTTCCACCGTATCTTCCCTCTCTCCACACCTATTGCACGTGCTATTTCTTTTTAGATTTAATCTATACATCCATGATCCTGTTTTTCTGTTTTTACCAGGGTGCTGTCCTGATGTTTGGAGGAAATTGTACAAAATTTTAAGATTTGTTAGAATCTCAAAACTCTTTTCAAATACTATGGAGCCATATTCAAGCTTTGATCTTTTTAGTCCTTGATAGAGGGATTTCATAACTTATTGGCTACTCCCCCAACTGGTCCCTGCTAGTCTACTGAGCATCCCCATCTTCCAAATGTTCTGTGAAGGACAAAGACTTGCTAAAAGTTATCCCCCAAAATTGGTCCGACTTCACTCTCGTTATCTCCGTCCCATTGATCTTTCATTTCCATCTGCTTTCTAACTTTCGTTTTCGCGTGATGACCATGTAATTTAATACTTCAGTGGACATTTTGAAGCCATTTTTACTACACCAAGAGTTAACATCCCCGAGAATTGTATTAGCCTTTCCCATTGCTATATCTACACTAATCCCTGTAACCCATAGTGCACTATCGTCTGCAAATATCCATATGTTTCCGTGTCCTAATTTACTAGGCGTAGATTATTAACAAACCTTAATTGACATGGATTTGACCTTTGCGGTTGTTATTCGGAGTGATCTGTTTTTTGTGAATTGGTTTAAAGCTATGCTGGTGATTCAGGTGATTTCTCAAACTTTCTGAAACTTGACATTTTTATTAGCTGACATCCTGTTCCGTCAATTTATGTACAGTTTCACGAACTGAGATATTTTCTTAGGTAATTAAATAATTTCGATAGTATCAAAGATTGACTATGTATAAGTAGAAAAACTCTAAAGCAATTTGTCTTCTCAATTGCACAGTACTTTTAAATGCGTGCAAAGCACGCATTTATAAGTACTGTGCAATGAAAGTTCAAAATGTAAATAAGTACTGTAGCGTGAAAGTTGAAAATGTAAGCGAAAGTGAGTTAAGCCAGAACTTACACTTCCGTTTACATTGGCGCTTCGGGTATTGGTTCGGACCTCAAATGTTTAAAATTGATGGAAGAAATTTTCCAGTAAGTAAATGAGAAGGAACTACAGTGACTTAGTTCAGCTGTAAGTTCAGCTGTGATCATTAGAGACTGATTTCATTTTTGGTTTGTATAATTCCCAATTGTATTATCCCATTGTATTAACCCAATCTTTTAATGCATTTATATTTCTGTAGTTGAATCACTCAGGTCGATTGATTCACAATGTCTGCTGTGGTCTTCCAGATTCTGGGTAAATTTTTCGCCTCAATTAGATTGCATTTATTTATTGCAAAATGTCTGGCCTGTAAAAGTATGGAAAAGATTTCCTTGAAATTTAAAACACCACAACTAGTTTTCCTTAAACTTTACCAGTTGTTTGATCAATCCAGCTCAGTTAATTTATCAGTTTGGTGTAAATTCCAGGAAATACATCGCTTGCGCAGCTAAATCCCACGCTAACTACCAAAATCAAGTACGTGTTCGTACCATTTTGCCAATTGACAGGGCCACCAGTGTCACCCTACGAAGAAGAAGAGCAAGTGTATGAAATGGCTTAAAAAACAAGAAAATTCTCAAGTTCTCAAATTACGAAGCAGAAATCGAAGCCACCTCGACGGTACATGCAAAACTTGTTATCCGTGATAAAAGCACTATCATACGAAAAAGGTCTCCTTGTACAATGAGTTCGGTTAAAAATAGGGAGAGTCGTTTCCAAGAGTTTATTGGATAATCGCCAGTCATACTGGAAGCATTCCAACCTCGCAAAACAGACAGTTATTGTATCATTGTATGCTGTAACACGCGCCAGTTAAAGGTTGCGGGTACTGGAGGCAGTAGCTAAGCGCGCCAAACTCACAGCGACGCTAACTGTACTTCGATTTGTTTCTTTCCGGCAAAAAAGGCACCATGCTTAGAGCAACCACCCAGGGCACGAGTAACGCTCTACCCGTACTAACTATAATATATCTTAGATTTGTTTACCAGTCACTGTAGCATTCTGTCCTGTAAATTCGTTGTATTAAACTTGTAAGGCAGCAAATGGGCTGGATGGCAGCACTCAAAGGCGCCGGCTTAATCAGTCTTAATAGTGCAATGTCGTTATCCGTGTTGTAACTGCTGAACTTTGGATGGATCATGATGGTGGCATTTGTTAGCTGTTATGCATTTCGTAAATACAACTATTTATATATCTTTTCAAGAGATCACGAATTATAATTACGTGAAGGCAGTTACTGTAATGTCATTAATTCCCAGGTAGATATCGACACCCTTTCTTGCATAAAAAACGCAGTTACCAGATGAAACGACCCAGTTTTCGCTGATCACACTGCCTCCGCAACGTAAAGTATTGTCCACTAACAAATAGGCCATCCAGGGCCATTTTTTCAGGGTTGATTCTTGGCCACCTATGATACGATTCTGTCAAGGTAGTCAAGTTAATTGTGAGTTGAAAGCGAAGTATTGAAAAGTACTATATTTATTGAAATACCTTTGATGCCGCAGCTACACGCTGCGGACACTTTAGAAAGCTTTATGAAATACGACAGGTGGTGATAACACGTGATGAGAGAGATGGGTATATTTGTGGTTGTAAACTTAATGATTCTTCCATAGAAATTATTGGTCTTCAGCTTGTCGTTTCTAAAAGGAAGTCTGCAATTTGGAAGTAATGGGATGCGTCGTAGGACCTTCGTTCAAGGACCTAGCACGCTACAGATTATCGTATAATTTTATTGACGTGACCTAATTTGAAAGAAGATATGTAGCTTCATGCTGTGAAATAAGATAGACACACATGGTACACATGTTGCTTCATTTAACAAAACAGTTGTTGCTTTTAACATAATTAGATTCCTTGGTTAGCATAGCAAGGAATAGCACGCATGTTAAACTCGAAATGAAAAAACCATTGATCCCGGAACTAGAAATTTGACAATGAAATGTACGTCCTAATTTCGTTCCGAAGTCAAAGCTACTCGTGCTCGTAGCAAGATCGGTCAGGGAGGCGAAAATTGGCTAATTATAACGCCGTTCAAAACTAGTTTATTAATAATTATACAAATTTAAATAATTCAATTTAAAAAAAAAGTTTTTGTATTGTCAATCTCAAATTTCCTCATTTGTCTGCAAGGAGGATATGGTTGTGTTACAAATTTTCTGCAAAATTGTTACCCAACCTCCCAAATAAATATATTGAAGGTTTAAAGCCTTGGGATCCGTCCGCAACGCCATTCGTCCTGTTCTACAATTGCAAGGCGTTCATCTGTCAACGTGGCTTTGAAAAGCCCTCCAAAACCTGTTACATTTTCAAACTTTCCGTCTTATCTGTCAGAAATTCGAGTGCTTAAATTTCTTCTCATCAACCTCCTCAACTATGGTAAATTACATAATTTTATATTGGCATTCTTTTATCGCATTTATCTCATTTACTAATTTCTATCTCTTTGTTTATTTTCTGTAGATTCAAGTTATTTTTATTGTTGGCGTGATAATTTGACAAGTTTCTTAAAACCTGGTGCCGTCAAAAGAGACGTGGCGTTAGAAAGAGCGAAACAGTTCGCAATATGGCGTGCCAATTTGCAGAAAATAACCGGTTTATAATAAGCGCGTTTACCATCAAACGCGCTTTGACATGGCTCCACACCGACAGCGGGAAAGCTGCCGCGAAACTTTCATCTACGATTGCAAATTAGATGATAGGGTCTACTGCCGAATTGCAATGCTGATCTGATGACCATCGGAGATTAACTAGATACACTGATTCGCAGAGTTTATCTTGATGACTGGCTTAGTTGCGGTACCTATTTCCTATAATTCAAAAGACCGTGAGTGTAATCTCTTTATTCTTTATTCAATCTTTATTTAATCAGTATACTGAAACTCGGAAACTTTACAGCTAAAATACAAATGCATATTTATACACTTAGAGTATCCATGTTTTCGAAAGTTAACTAAATAACTAAAATTGTCTGATGTTAAGCTGATTTTTTATTTGTTTGAAATTTAAACCAAAGTATACTTTGCCTCCCCCCCAAATCTGTGATCTTTCTATTGGTTTTACCCAACGCTCGTTTTTCGGAAAAATTTTGAGCTAGTTACTTACGAAAGAATCTTGTTTTCTATGACGAGCAAGTACATGCAAGAGGAATTTGAATAGCAACGATTTATGTGTGTAAACATGATTATGGTGTCTTATAATTGCAGTGGAATTTTGTGGTAACGGATATATCCGTGGAAGTTTTTACGATAAAGACAGGAAAAAGGGTGCGGCAAGCTAACTCGCCCATATCGGTAGTGTCATTTGGCAGTGCTAAAGCATCCTGATTAGATTGAATCCCACTTCATAGCGAAAATGGTATCCACAGTCTTCGTTTGTAGCCTTGATAAATGAACACAAAAACAAATGTGAGCTCATCTGGAATTCTGTTACACTTTCTATTAAATTACAGGCTTAATTTATCAAGGATGAAGCATAGTTCAAGCAATCATTTAGTAAGATACTAGACAATATTGAATGATCATCTTAATCCTACCCCCTCGGTGATTTATATCATGCAAGGAAATCATGTTTACAACCACACAGATAAATAAAAAAGCCAAGAAATCCATTCAGCAAACTGTAACAGCAAGGTATGCTTTGTATATTTGTGTGGCAAGAGTTGAGTATAAACTTGATCGAGAAGGAGCACGCCAAAGAGCTGATATCACCTTGGAACGCCGCTTAATTAAATTAGCCGGAATGCTCCCACAGATATGTGTACTCGCGATACCAAAGTCTGTCGCCATGTCAGGAGTTTGTTTACTGTTGCGGAGCTACCACCCTAACTACGAAGTCGACTAAAAGGCTGCGTTCTTCTAAAAACTTATTTTTTCTGGCCTTCTTCACTGTACAGGAGCACCTTGTCACATTTCCAAGCGCCGACTCGTCAGCTAGATCTGGGTACGCTATACAAGATCCACTGTCTCGTGATAAATGAAATTTTAAGAATTCAATTAAGATTCAGAATTATTCTGAATGTACTGGAATACGGGAGATTGATAAGGAGGACCTATCTCGACTTATCGACGAGCATTCGGTAGCCTGAGGATGTCACCAAAAATGGTTATCACTTTGGATAAAATTGTATATTGTTTAGATCGCAACTGCAGCTGGTTGTCAAAACATAGTGACGTTTGATAACTTGTGTCAGCCCATGCATGAAATTTACAGCAATGTGTTTCTGACCGTATATCAGAACAACTTCATCGAAATGTATGTACGGCTCACGAAGCAGCTTTTCGGTGTATTAGTACCGGAACCTTCCCAACAAAGGATGCTGGTGAACTTGTTTGTTCCTGGGCACAATCCATCCAATTCAGTTTTGTGTAGTACATGGAAGCATTCATGAAGTATAACCTGATCTTGTCAATGCTTCCAGATGGATCATTTCTATGGAACGATTAAAGGCAATATTCGTGGTATTCAAAATTCTTTGCGCCATTATTGGTATACCCATTTACTGTTGAAAGTGATGATGCCCTTAATATTTGTTTGTTTTTAAAATACATACACTGTATCGAAACAAAAATATACATTTATTCCAATTCGCAGACGCAAGAGTTTGAACAGTAACAGTATACCCCTAATTTTGGGTTTGGAAGAAGGGGTTTGGCAGAAATGATAGCACTCTTAGGTTGGCGTTAATGGTGCAATATTAACACTGTTCGTGTATAGCAACAGTTTCATTTGAGTCTTCGTTTGCAGCCCTTCAGTTCACAATATGCAATTTCGCAATTCCGTTTTTCAATTCAGTCTCAATTCGTCATGAGTCGCAAGCCCCATAATTATATGGGTAAGTATCCGAAATACACCTAACAGCTACTTTACTGTAGTACTGTCATGTCGAAAAAGAAAACGCATAGGGAAAGCTCAGTGGTCTAATCCCTACCCATGGGATTAATCAAAGCTTTTCTGATTGCGAAGCTGCTCGCCTCTAAAACCAAACCGAAACTAGACCACTTTGATCTCCCTATACCCGTTTATTTTCACAGGATTACATCACACTCTGATGTGCATACATCTGATTTACAATCCCAATAAACCCGTACAGTAGGTGGATACCATGACTCCATTGTGCAGACAACAGAAGACTCAGAAGGTACGACATTCTGGTGGTCAATACACCAACATTTTAATTATACTTTACCAAATCGCCCTCTGATGTGAACATATTATTTTACAATCTCAAACACCACAATTTCAAACATCCATAGATTCTATCCAAATTGGGAAAACTGATGACGGCACTAGGTTAACAAGAGGAAACCCTGACTCCATCAATCAGAAAGCCAAAAACGTGTCGGGTAATAAGTATCCTAAATACACGAAACTCTACTGGCATCTTAGTTAATTGTACTCTGACTCCGATGTGCGCATATTTCGTCTGTTTACCATCTCAAATAAACTCCGCAGGTTCAATCCAAATTGGCAAAGCTGAGGGTGGTAGCACTGTTCAGGTACTAGCCGAACACGCTAAGGCCACCCGTCAGACTATCACTAACACAATTGGTAAGTATCCTAAATACATTGAAACTCTATTCCTATACCTTAGTAAATCGCAGTATTGATGTGCATACAATTTGGTTTAAAATCTCAAATAAAATCCCACATGTGAATTCCATGTTGACAATAAGGCCGGCAACGTGGTAACAGGAGCCAACGTTACCTTGCCCTCCAAAGATTCCATACCCGTAGACGAGCGTGCTTCGAAACTAAAGGGAAAATTCGATAGTCTCGAAAACAAAATTGATGCTATCTTAAACAAATTGCCAAAGTAAAAAATCAACTTTGAAGTGTCGGCCTTAAATTGTCGTTGAGCGCAAAACAATACAAGCCTTGACAAAAGGAATAAAAATAAAGCCTAAATTCTATACACAAGCTCATCCGGAAATAAGTTACGCTTTCTGTTATCTTAAAGGCTAGCTTATTCAGGACAAAACATAATTTTAAGCAATAACTTAGTAGTACAGGACAGCATTGAATAATCGTCTTTATTCTCCCCCTCTGGTGATTGATACCATACAAGGAAAATCCTGTTTGCAGTCACACAGTTAAAATAGAAAGGTCAAGGAATCCACTGAGCAAACCGTAAGGTCTGCGTTGTATGTTTGGGTGGGATGAGTTGAGTGCAAACTTTGGTCGGTAATGGGCAACTGAAAGAGATGATATCGTCATGGAATGCAGGGTCTACAGCTGTTTTTTGTCACTTCTCCGTTTATTTATATTAGCCGCAGAAGGTTCCACAGACGTGTAAAGGAATGTTGGGAATGCAGAGTTATATCTCCATGTCAGGATATGACTTGATCCTTTGGATCCAGTGACTGGAACCTTGAACAATTCTGTACAATTTGAAGCACGAAGTCGAATTATGGGAAACAAGCTCTACTTCCCTGAATGTTGACAAGAAACCTCACAAATCTTCAAGTAATCCTTAATAGTCCGCCGCAGTACTCTCTGTTGGAACCAAGGAGAAGAAATTTAATTTCTGTTCTGTCTCTCTATTCCCGAGCTCCTGTTCTAAATATCCAACTTGCGGAAGATCGTCTGAAAGTAATCAAAGAGAAGCAACTTTGTTTCAACTGCTTGGCGTTTAATGGTCATTCGAAAGATTCCAAGTGTCCTTCTAAATTTTTGAGTCGCCGCTGTGGAAAAACATTTCTTCAGATCCTATTACTTCCAACGTTACTGACTCAACCGCTGTACTCGCAGCTAACGTTGATGAATCTGCTACCATTCTTCTGAATAAGGCTCAATCGAGAATCCTCAACAAGAACAAACCCATTCGAGCGAACATCATCATCGACGAAGGATCGCAACGTTCCTTTGCTACACTTCAATTAGGGAAAGAGCTTGGACTAAAGATTTCCGAGAGTCTCACAACCAACACTAGCCCCTTTGGTGCTCGAACACTCATGCCACAACTCTCCCTCTCGCTGCCTTGAAAATCTCCACCCTCCATCGCGAAGAAATTCCAATCAAAACTCTTCTAGTACCTTCTATCTCCACTCCTCTTCGATTTGATCTTGATGTCCCTTTGAATTCCTTTGCTCATTTGCAAAAACCTACACTTGGCTCACCCGAATCTTGAATCATCCTTGCTTCGCATCGATATTCTTATTGGCGCGGACTACTGCTGGTTGTTCGTTGGCGATGAAGTAATACAAGGATTGGTTATATAGCTGTGAATTCTAAATTGGGATACATTCTTTCCAGTCCTGTATCATCTTCAGTTGCTCCTACCAGAAGTTGCCTTTTAAATCTCATCTGCTGTCCCTCAAACCCAAATTTCAACCTGGAATCGTTCTGGAAATTTGATAGCTCCCGTTTTCTTAACACCTCTCTGCGCTATCTGCGCTAGATAAGTATCAAACCACCTCAATCAAATACTGTGATGGGAAGTATGAAGCAAAACTACCTTGGCGTTCCAACCATCGGTTCCTTCCGACTCATTGCTAAGACTCGACTCGAATCGCTTCTAAGACGTCGTTGGCCAGGATCCAAATGTGGTATCGGAAGGACTCGAGCTAAACGATGCATGGCAGACCCTCGCTTTGGCATGGCTCGCATCCTAAGCATACACGAAATATCTGTTACCATACAAACCACCATGCAATAATACAAAACTGTATTCATGTTTACACAGATGAATCGTATTTTGGAGAGAAAAACCTCTTAGATAATGTCACTCATTGTAAAAAATAAGAAAACTCTTTGGAAAGTCACATTAAAAAATAACTTTCGCAAAACTCCTAGATAATAGGCACATTTTGGAAAAAAAAAAAACTTTTGAAAAAAAGTCAAATATTTTTAAAAATCCTAGAAAGAAATCCAAGAAAGAAATCCTACAAAGAAAGTCACATATTTTGGGAAAAAAATACTCTTAGAAAAAGTCACATATTAAAAAAGGTTAACTTTCTTCTAACAAGTTGCCCCTAAAATGGAGCTCACTGTTCCGTTGAAAAATATAAACAAGAAAGAGGATCCAAGCAGGACTTGCAGGACGAGTCCACGGTATAAGCAACCTATCATCGGGTTAAGTGTTTCTTATTCATTATTGCGTCACTATGACATTGCGTAAGGGAACATCCACTATTGCGTCAGTAATTCATGTTAATTCAAGCAGGGATAACTAGGCGACTCGCAGTTAGAAAACCGGTGTCATTTCATACTTCTTTGTTGCGTCGTTTTGCTTTAGGGAGATGGTCGAGCACTTTTGTTGTTGTTTGTATTTTTGAGGCGAACCATAGCCGCGTTTGAGTTGTACAGTGTCGTTCCAAGCGGTCGTTCCAAGTTTTCGAAATTTATGCTTAGAGCCGTTATATTTAGCTTCACTTGGCAAGTCGTCGTTGAAAGACAGAAGGGGATTAAAAAACGGCCTTTTAGCAAAGCGCAGCTTAACCACGCCTTTGTTACGCTCATCAGTCCTGTTTACATAACATATATGTTATTGATTTCTGTGTTCTTTTTTGTAGGGTATATTGTCACGGTTTATTTGAAAGGCTTATCATGGAATTAAAAATAAAACTGTTACTAATCCAGTGCATTAAGTTGCTTCTGGAATCTACAAGTAATATTGCCATGGTGTTACCAGTGTTGTTATTGTTTGATGAACATGAAGATGAAGAGTCCGTAAATATTTTGAGTACTTTAATACAAAGCTCATCGGTTTTAATTTCCCCAACTATACAAGCCCGAATTAGTAATTTTGAAGAGGTCATTATTGCTCAGCTTTCCACGGTATATGTACTAAATTCAACAAGCATCAGCGGTAATATTTTTGTATCGCAGATGCAGTTCAAGAGCCACTTCCGACTGGAACGTGCAACGTTTGATGAACTGTTTGATTCGCTTTCACGGAATGCAAACCTTTCGGCATTTTTCCCCCACGAGCACGAGTTGAAAACTCAAAGCTTACAAGGTAGGACCTGGAATCGCCCCGGAAAACCCCCCATTAGATTGCGCAAAGGACTTCTAGTCACGATTTGGTATCTGGCCAATATGGAGTCAATGCGAGAAATTGCGAACGTATTTGGACTTTCAAAATATTCCGTATGTGTATCAGTTTCCCCATAAAAGAAATTATAAAATGCTTGTAGGTTCACTCATGTGTGCATCGGGTATGCTTGTTTTTATGTATCATTGTACAAGAGCACATTGCATGGCCAAAAACCCAATTGGATATTAATACCATAGAGCAAGGTTTTTTTCGTCGCGGTGGGTTTCCGAATGTGTTAGGGGCCATAGACGGATCACACATCAATATCGTCTGTCCTGCTGATCAACAGGATTCATACTTAAATAGGAAGTGCGGGCATTCTATTGTCCTCCAGGGCATATGCGATTCAAATAAGGTTTTCCTTGACGTGTTTGTCGGATTTCCAGGTATGTAGTCTTCTAAAATGTCCATTTCAAACTTTATTATATAATTTACTTTATTATAGGTTCTGCGCACGATGCCCGCGTGCTGAGAAACTCGGCTATTTATCGAAAAACTGTTGCTGACTCAAAATCCCATTTTCCTAATGACAAATACCACATTTTGGGGGATTCGGCTTATCCTATCATGCCTTGGTTAATTGTACCGTATAAGAAGCCTCCTGGAGGAGTGTTAACAAGGCAGCAGAAAAAGTTTAACTTCGTACATTCACAACATCGAGTTCCGATAGAACACGCATTCGGTTTACTGAAAGGTCGGTGGCGAAAACTTTTACGCGTTGATACTCAAATTAAATTTATACCATATGTTGTGACCGCGTGCTGCATTTTGCATAATTTCTGCCAAAAACGCAAGGATCACATAAGTTGTGATGAGACGGTTGCAATGAATGATGAAGAAATTGATTGCCCGCCAGGTGTGGTAAACCCACGAGCTGCTGTGCAGAAGCGAGATCGCTTAGCAAGAGAACTAGCTGGTGCTTAACCAGCTACTTCCTTGACACGAATTTTTTGTTTGTTTTGAAGTTACCTCTGTTCCTTCTATATCTTTTAGAGCGTTTTGTTTCCTTTGTTGAAGTCGAGTTTTGGGAACGGAAATCAGTAAGAAAGCAAATCCCAAGGTGTAGATTTCATAAGCATACGTATTTTTTTTAAAGTAGTTGTAAGCCAGTTTACGTATTTTCTCTTATCTTCCAAAGTGCATCAATATAAGCTAATTTGGCTCAATTTATACTCGAACGCTTTAGCACGAAAAATTAATCTAAAGGCGTGGATTATTGTAAATAAAATGGGCGAAATAAACAGACTAGATAGTGTGAAGTTAAATATGAAGTACCTTCATATTGTATGTTTTGAGGAACGAACATTCATTTTTACATATTCTTGGTTTTATCAAAATATGTGATTATTCCAGCAACTACTGAAATTGTAACATCTGCAGAACACATTTTTTGTTTTGAAAACACGAACAAGAGAGACGAGTATGAGGTTACACATTAATACATTGTTGGTCAAACACGGCAGTAATTCAATCACAGTTACTGAAACTTATAAAATTTTTGGCACAAACTTTTGGCTGGAGTAAATGAACTAGAGGAAAGATTTTTTCCGCTAAGATCTGATTTTCTTAATAGATTCGTAGGTTACAAAAACAGGAACGTTATGTTGGAAGCTGCATAAGACTAGTGCCATTTAGTGGTCTGAATCATCAGACGATTGTGAACGACGGTGACGCTTGCGTCTCCGTTCCTCCCGTTCTTTTTCACCAGCTAGACGTTCTTGTTCTACAGCTAAAAAACTCTTTAATACATCCACTAGCTCTTTCCCCGTTTTCTTGCTTTGCTTAGCGTTCTTCTTTAAAATTTGGAGGGCATCACGTCGAAAAGACGACGTTTCTGAAAAGCGTTCTGCTACACGAGCTTCTGTTTCGTCTATAGCCTTCAAAGTTTCTTGTAGTCCAGCACGCCGTTCACGTTTGGCACTGGATTTCTTCAATGTAGGAATAGCTTTAGAAGAAGTGTTAAACTCTTCCCAAGGATCTACTTGTAAGACTTCATCGAAAGTTTCCGTGTTTCTCGCTGATGAGTTAAGTTCAGCGGCAATACTCTCAAGTTGGTGGGGCTCGCTACTATCGAATAAATTTACCGGATTCACACTATGCTCTGCCTGTAATATATCGTGAACTCGGTCAAAAAATTCAGGTTTTTTCTTGGGTGCAGCACCCGTTGTCTTGGAATTATCCATCCAGATCTTGTATCCAGTTTTTAGATTGTTCCACTTGTTTGTGCATTTACGTTTTGGATCTTTGCCTAAATTGATGTCTAAGTCCAGCATCTCTTGTGCGATCTCAGCAAAAACAGATTTGCCTGTTTGTTTTTTTCCTTTCAGTGCCTGTTGAACAGAAGGCCTAGCAATGATATTTAAAAAAATTGTCGTGGCTGCGTCATCTAATTCTTTAAGGGAGCTAGATGTCCACCTTTCTTCCCGAGCTACAAAAGTCTGTCGGCTTTCTTCATTCTGTTGAAGGAAAAACACGTTCAAATTTGCAGCTGACGAAATGCTTCAATTGTCACATTTACCTGACTGCCACTTAAGAAAACTACTTCTGTTTCTTCTAATCCTGCTTGAACACTTGGTGGACCTACTTCTACTACAGGAACTAAATGCTCTAATTGTAGGGCCCGGACCAAAGCCATTGACAAATATGTTTCTTTTCCATCTAATAACTAAAATTTAATAAATACGTTTTTAGTGATAAGTAATACCATTTAAATTTCGAAACACATGCGAGTCCTCGTCATCAACCACACGGCCAATATATTCCATATTAGAGGCTATTTTAATTAAACAGAAAACACAACAACAACATGCACTGAAGCACTAGAGCGCGAAGGGGCGGGGCAACGACGAGCCGAACTTCCCGAAAAAGGTAGTTCCTTAAATTTCCCTAACTTGCCAAGTCGTCGTTGAACGACGACTTGGCGTTCCAAATAAAACGGCAACTAAGCACCAAGTCAAGTCAAATAAAACGACTCCCGTGGCTGTCTTGGGAAGTTTAGGAAAGACAGCCTTGTCTTGTGGCAAATAAAACACGGCTCATGTCGCTATCGCGCCACATTATCGCCTTCGGCTTTCTTTTTCAACACACTCTCACTGTTTGGTACTTTAGCATCTTCAGATGAAATCTAAAATCTTCGTTTGTTTTATGAACTTGATAAAATTGTTTTGTATAAAAAACCGATCATGCACTGTTCTGTTTCCGAATCCTACAATTTCTTCGAAGTCCACTGGTATGTTTTTGCTTCGCAGTTTGCTGAATAAAGCGTTGCGCTCCGCTCTCAGGGTTGGGCATTCCATGACTAGATGCTTCCCGGTTTCGTTTGCCTCACCACAGTTTCGGCACACCGGGCTATCCTGTAGCTTAAATCTGTGCATCCACGATCCGGTCATGCCATGACATCTGAGTCTTAATACAGCAACAGCTTCTCTTCTTCTTTTGATGGTCCTCCATTTGTTGGATCCTGGGGTTTCTGTCTTTAATACAATGCTCTGTGACGTAGTCAGTTTGATTTCGTTAAAAAAATCTCTTTCGATGTTTGGCTTGGTGATTGTTTTTAGCTCGTGTCTTGTCAGCCCGTTTGTTCTTTCATTGCTGGAGGTTCTTCCTCTCTTTGCTGCTTGATCCGCTGCATCATTACCAGTGATGCCAATATGGGCGGGGATCCATCGTAAATTGATTGTATAACCATCTACTCTTAAACCTCTTATTTTTCCCTGAATTTGTTGGCTGAGATCAAAATGAGTTCTGCAACTCCAACTTTTTAGTATAGCTAGCGCCGCCTCTGAGTCTGTTAGAATGACAAATTTGTCGGGGGGGGGGGGGGGGGGGGGTTGTCGCTACCGAATCTAACGCTATTTCAATTGCTGTAAGTTCAGCTGACAATATGGAGGATCTTTGGAGCATGCGAAATTCTTTTGTCTCGCCCGTTTTTTCTATATATATTCCACATTCGGTGTTTTCTTGTTCGTCTTTCGATCCGTCTGTGAATATTTCTTAAAATCCCTGTAAGAATTTTATAAAAATGCTAATACTAATTGCACTGCTATCTGAGGATTCTTCTTTGTGATTAGCCCGTCAATGTCCGTAAAGATATATTTTTCCCGTAAATTCCCAGGGGGCCATCAAGTTTAAAAAAAAAAAAAATTCTTTGTGTTATGTCTGGTAGCTGAAATTTTTCTTTAAGTTCTTTATAGTCTTCCCAGATTATCGATTTGTTCTTGGAGATCTCCTTTACTATTAGGTCTCCCTTATGACATTCAGTCATTCTGTTAATATAATCTTGCGCCAATAGCGTTCTCCTATACCGTAAAGGCAACATGCTCGCCGCACATAGCAATACCCCAATAGGGGTAGTTTTTGTTGCTCCCAAAATAATTCTTAGAGCTTTGTTTTGTATCAATTCCAACGGTTGTAGCTTTCTTGCGTTACCAATCTTGTATATAAAACAGGCATATTCTAGTCTGGACCTAATAAGGTTTTTGTAGATGGTGAGTAAAAGTTTTGTGCTGGCTCCCCAGTTTGTGCCTGCCAGCCTACTTAAAACCCCTACTGCTTTCATACCTTTCTGTCGTAAATATTTAATATGCTTTTCAAACTTGAGTCTTTTATCGAAAATGACCCCCAAGAATCTTGCATTTTCGACCCTCTCGATGACCGTGCCATTTATCTTGCACTTCTTATTTGTCTGCCATTTCCTTTTCCTGGTTATCACAAGGTATTTCGTTTTTTTCTGGTGATAAGGTAAACCCGTTCCTTTTACACCACGTCTATATTTCCTTAACTCTAAATCTCAACTTGTCCATTGCGGAATCCATATTTTTGCCCAGTGTCCACGTTTCCGCATCATCTGCGAAAAGGGATGTATTTGTGTCCCTCTGGTTCTCCGGGAAATCCGCTAGCATGATATTGAATAGACAAGGACTTAAGACTGCACCCTGGGGTATGCCTCTTACTAGTCTTTGCTTGGTGGACAGGCTGGATCCGACTCGTACTTCCATTGTTCTGTCGCATAAATAGCTTCTGATGATTCCCAAGAGTTTTCCGTTGACCCCTTTTCTCCCCAACTTGTATAGATGTCCATCCATCCAGACCGAGTCGTAGGCAGAAGTTAGGTCGAGCAAAAGGACAGTTAGCACCCAGCCTTTTTTAAAGACTGTGTGTGCGTCGTTCATCAATCTCATCAACTGGTTGACCGTACTTCTACCTGCCCTAAAACCGGATTGGTATTTCGAGAACCAGTTAATTTTTCTGATACCCAGCTCAGTCTTTTTATGATTATTCGTTCGAATAATTTTGCCAGGCATAATATTAGGGATATCGGCCTATAAGATTGCACTGCTCCAGGATCTTTACCTGGCTTCCCGATAGGTCTTACGACTGCATTTCTCCAGTCGCTTGGTACTACTCCTCCTTCGAGTATAAAATTGAATATTTTTTCTAATGCTTTCCTCAATTTTTGTGGCATTCTTTTTAATAACTCGTTGTGGACCATGTCCTTCCCTGGCTTGTTTTTGGTGTTGCTTTAAGTACACTGTCGATTTCCCATGCGGTGAAGGGTCTTTCCAAGTTCGGTTCCACACTTTTCTCATTGATCGTTGTCTGTATATCCATTTTCAACTCATCTATGTCCACTTCCGGTTGAAGTATTACCGGCTCTGCTCTCTGTACCCTAGCGAATTGTTCTGCGAAGGCCTCCGATTTCTCTTCGTCACTTTGTATGACGCGTCCGTTTTTTCCACTATACAAATCTGCCCTTTTTGAGGCGACCTTTCCATACCTCTTAGGGATCGTCCATAAATGGCACCACCCAAAAATCGCGAATTTCTTACCCACCACCCCCCTCTCAGTCACCTACCGTCACCTTCACCGTCACCCCACCCTCTAAAAGGGCGCCATCACCTGGTTGACTCCTCTCACAAAAAAGGGAAAAAAATAAATAGGCGATCTTGTGTAATGAGATCGCTTGCTTTTTAACAAAATTTCAAGCAAACGCGAGGGCATCTGAATCCGTCCTCCACGTAATGAGCCATTGTTCCATTACATCATTGTCATCAAGATTAATGACAGGGAAGCCACAATCAGACGTCTGGAGAGAACTAGTCGGCAAGGGCATTCCAAGGATGTCAGAACCAACTTCGAACTGGGGCCACCACTCAACTTCTTCCATTGCGCCGTCTTGAGACTTAGCTTGAACTAAGACCTCGTCGGCTTGAGCATCGATGATCATTCTGGGCGTGAGTCCGGCCATAAATTCGGTTTGCCTTGTTTACTGGTTATTCCTCGGATGGATAGACTTCATATGAGCTTGCAAGCTTTTAATGGTTGCAAAGTATAATCCACAGAATCTAATAAATAGGAGCTTCTACCTTGTACATGGAAAACCAGACGGTCGTGTTCCTCCAAGATGTAGTCTTTGAGAAGTTGCAGATGTTAGTTGATTTCATGTATAGATAGAATCCGGCGTTAGATTTTGATATATGACTTGTTTTAAAAATTGAACACTGGAAAAAGTGTTCGAAAACGATATTGAAAGAACGCAAATGTGATAAATTTCTACATGTGCTGTTATGGCTAAAAAATAATGTCTTTAACAAGTAGCTTCAGCTAAAAGATGATATTATTAAGTCGACTGGCTTTAGTGGAAAGATTCTGTATTTATGTTCGTTTTTTGACTGACCTTTAGCGTTAAACATTGAGGTTATATAGTCAATGGTCTGTCGTATAATTAACGTCAGAAGTTAATGAAAAACTTTTTTAGGTTGAGACAAGAAATCTTGAGGCGATTCTGTGTAGCCAAGCCATTTTTCGCCATATTACTAAGAAATTGTGTAGAGTAGACGAAATCTTTTGAACGTACAACCGGGGTTTTGAGAACGAAGTATAATCTTAGAAGGAGCCGTTCCATTGCGCTTGACGGTCGATTCTGACCTGAGTTGAAGATATTAGCTTCCCTGTCGTCATCATGGGGCATGTGGTGTCGGATATCTTAAAATGTTTTACGGTACCTTCTATTTCTTCGGTGCCTAACAACCGAACCACCATGGTCCGGCTGGTCTTGGGTAAGGAGGATTTCCTTCAGCAACCTGTATTTAGATTGATTTATCATAAAAACTTGTCTCTAAAAGATTTGGACACGACAATAAGTGTCGCCCCCTTACTCTGTCGTCTCGATCGTTATACTGCCAGTACTTTCCGTCTTTGAAGAAGTACGTCCTACCATTGGAATGTTTAAAAGCCGCGTCCAAGTTAGAGGGCAGACCTCTCCATTCCAAGGTTATGGTCTTAGGATAATCCGTACTTTCGATCTTCTGAGAAGGATCAAACCTCCAATACAGGCTCCCTGTGAATAAAACAAAGTCTTTAGAAACTTGGATAAGGCCCGTTTATTTAATTAAACTAAAAAATTAATCGTAATTTTTAGTGACCACTTAGATTTGGGGATTTCACCGTAAATTACCTTTGAATAAGTAGGCTTTTTCATTACTCCAGGCAAATGCGGTATCAATGCCCTCGGGAATTCCTGGGAATCTTTGGGCGATGGATTTAGGATAACCAGAGTCTCTTTTGAAGTTGGTGAATCTCCAGTACTTGGTGCCTTTGAAGAAATAAGTTTGGCCGTTCTTCCAGGTGAAAGCAGCATCAATATTATCAGGCAGTCCGACCCAGTCTGTGGCAATGCTACGAGGATAGCCAAAAGCGATACCGTCCACATTTAACCTGTAGTACTTGTCGCCTATATGCAACATTGTTGGAGTAAACTATCCGGTTAGAAAACTTGGATTTATAATCTAACCTTTGAAGACGTACGTATCGCCGTCAGGTGCAGAGAAAATGGTATCGATTTCGCCATCTGAACACAGATCAATAGATCCGGTAGCTGCAGGTAGAGTTAAGGCCGAGTTAGTGTCACGACTTGGTTTCGTTTATAAAGAATTATTTTTAAGCCTTACTACGTAAGCCTTATTTATTAATCTAGTTTTCTAATTTATTACTTTTCTCAACACTTTTTATATTCTAAGCTATTTTGACTACTTCAGACTACTTTGAAGCTACTTCAGGCTAAATTAAATGTTGCGGTGTACCGTTTTCCTGGGGAACAGTCAAAACCTCGGCGTGAACAGAATAAGTGCCATTAGGTCCATCGTAAGGAAGTATATGCCCATAGTCGGTTAACTGAAATCTGAAAATAACCATTTTTTAAAAGATTGCGTTTCATAAATATATTTCCAGTGTTCGGAGAGGCTGATACCTGATTTCTACGTCAGAATGTTGGGTTCCGTATTCAAACAATAACTCGGTTTTGGAGGCCCATAGTTCGAATGCTTCTTCTAGTTCGCGGTCTGCATCACTTCCAGGTAATTTGATCGGATACTTTATACCCCCGTGAGATACTTCCTTCATAGACCATTGACTTCTTTCCGTCTAGAATGGTAGAGTTGTAGTAGAGGTGTGCTTCTGTCTTTCAAGTTTTAGTCCCATGTGTTATGTATCTTTAGATACATAACACATGGGGCTAAAACTTTTGTTTTAAAAAAAAAGAAACATACCAGTGTTTGTACCCAATATAGGAATTTAAGTGCACCTTCATCGAACATTACGCCTAATTCCTTGCCATATTTGATGCCCGTGCAGGACTTTGGAAATCGTGTTGAAAAATTCCTTTGGATTATTGAAAGTTTTCGCTCTTACTATGTACTTTTTGCATGTGGGAATTGCGCAAGTGAATTCTATTCTTCTCTGACTTCCGTTTCCAGGTACATCTGATAAACGCGTGTTCAGACGGGGTCATTCAATGTTCTGTTTATCTAGTCTCCTGGGTCAGATGTTTATCAAAAACGGTTTTGCTTTTTTCAAGAGCAGATCAAGGTGTGCCTTCTCTTTATCTTTCCGCTCCGGAAGTTAAAGGTCTAACTAGCAATGAAGCTAGAAGTAGTTGAACGACAAGCTCTCTCGAAACAGCGTTTCCCCGAATACCTGAGCTCGACTATAACCAAACGGCAACGCATGGCATGCTTAATACATAACCTACTTAACTCTTCAGCTTAAGAAGTAGTGGGGCTGTAACAACACAAAAGGTTCCCTTTTCTGTCTAAATTGCTTTGCATATAATGGTTAAGAAATGAATAAGCTAGCTTACCATTGCTTGTTTTTCTGACAGTTCTGACCGGATTGGTCGAGAACTTGGCACACTCACGACAGTCTTGGATAGAGCACATAGGGCAAGTAGGAAAATCCAATTGGCCATTTTGCAAAGAACAGAGGTTTTGTTTAGTGTGTGTAGAATTGAATATCGTGCAAAGCTGGTGGCAGCGACTTAGAAAATTTTTCAAGTATTTGTGAATGCGTCAAAGCATTGAACTCACTTTTTTCTTTATATTATGAATTGAATAATTTAAGGATAGGCTTTGGTAAGTGTTCTCACTTTTAAAGCACAAAAATTTACTGAGCAGCGGATAATTCTACTGACAAAATTGAAAGTGTGCTTTGTCTTTTATACCTTTGTGTTCGCTAACTGCCGTGCATTATTCCGACTTGTCTTCTTTTACTAACTGGCAAACCAATTGCAGAGGATGGAACTTGTTTCAACCGGGGGTTTTTGGACAAGAAACATATCGTTTCATTTGTAACGGCAAAATCTGCGGGATTCGGCTACCCAACGTATAAGTAATTCCCCGCTTGCTGGGTATCTTTTTTTTTGGGGGGGGGGGGGGGGGGGGGGGCGCTTCCTTTAATATGTGTTCGACACTTCTTGTCTTGCCTGAGGCCGGCCCTGGTATGAACGAACTTTGGATCTTAGCCATTCAAAAAAATTACTGAAGAAGAGTCGCCACTCAGTTTCTAAAGTGGTCAACCCTGAAAACATGAAACTGGAAGTACCCACTGCATATGATTGCAATAGGATGAATTAGATACATATCACGAGTGTGCCCTTATACGAAAACGCGAGCCAGGTGGCAGTGTTGCTAATGAGTATTTCCCGACGAGGTCTAATGACGATTAAATATCCGTTACATATGTGCGTATAACCATGAAAAAGTGCAGTAAAATAAAATTCGGACTTCGGAGTAGTAATCACAATATCACAGTGACAACTCTTGCACACCAAGTATCCGCCCTACAGGCTGAAGTGACGATGCTTCGCCAAAACCTTCCAGAGGCGAGGACAAAGCAAGCCATTGCCCCTAAACAACCCAAAACACTGGAATTCCCTGGTCTCAAGCTACAGCCGACAATAAAATCCTGGTTTACACCGACATCTGATTTAACCTCTCTGGTAAGATTTGTTTATTTCTGCTTAGTTATAAGTCTGTAGGATATCTCATAGAATGTGCAAATTTCCTAGTCTCGGGAGCGTAAGTATAGCATATAAACCAGCTGGTATCTACTGGCTGCACGCTACGTTCGATAACAAAAGCCCACAGTCCAGAGACATGAAACTGAACCTTTGAAAGTGTGTCCTTTTGCCACAAAAAACTTACACAATGTGCTGTTACTAGTGTAATACTATAACCTATAATGTGTAACATAAACTCCCAAACTTCTCTCTGTACATTATGGATTTACGGCAGTCCGGTTCATGTGTATGTCATTTCTATCCCGTCATAATAAAACACAAACAAAAAATACTTACCGAATTAAACTTTGATAAGCTCAGAATTAAGGGATTTATTCCAAACCAGTCATAGACCGCAATTAGGGTTTTCTGATAATGCGATAATGAAGCTTTTATACTTACAGAAAAAAACAACCGTAACGCAGCGAAAAAGTCCTATATTTCGGTCGTGTCGTATTTCTCGTCTACACAATAAAAATATTCCGCCCACTTGTTTTTTGATTCTAACCTTTGTCGTGAAATATTCTATACTGCTGCCCACTCCAGATGAAAAGCAGGAAACGACCCCAAAATTACTGTAGCAGTACTCCGAATCGCAGTTTTGTATGCAACAGTTCTTAGTCAGAAAATCTTTAGAATTCCCAGGGCTCATTCGCAGTTCTGTACGATCAAGTTCCTGTTGCATGTTCATGCTTTTCTCCTTCGAACCGGCGTTCAAGCTATCCTGGGAACAAAAAATTCCTCAGCGACTCCACGTGGGAAGCTTTATTGACGAAAAGCATTGTCAGAGCCTAGAAATGAATAATTCCAGGTTTCCAGTAAAAGTGAATTGAGATAGCATATCCCAGCACAGTTATATGAAAGACATTGGAAGGTTCTGTATACAAGTTACTTGTTCTAAGATTAAAATTGGCTAAAGTGTAACTTGAATACTGTCTGTTAAAGTAATTTATTGGCAGTAGTTCCATTCAGAATATTGTATCGAAAATCCAGCGATAAATATTACAAGAATTGCCATTTTACAAAGAAAGGAAATGGCACTGATTTGGACGATTTCCCAAGCCACGACGTTAGATATAACTTCAAGTTGGATGAAACTAGTCTCAAGCTTGAATTACCAAAATACCAAATTGATTCTCGAAAGTGAAACTTGGAATTAAACTCATAATACCAGCAAAGGTAAATAAACTCCCCCAAAAGAACCTAAACTAAGCCCTTTCTGTTTGAACATAAATTATAAAAACATTATAAAAAATTATAAACGACTTTTGCGTATTTGATTTAATTTTAATTGACAAATAAAAAATAAAAAAGTGGCAACATAAAAAATACCTCGTGCCATCAAACCCACACTATTGTGTCAGGTACCGGTCCGTTAAGCCAATATAGGCAATATAATCCAATGTAAGCAATAATATAAAGCCAGTATAGGCTACATGGCTAATTCCACCCTTTGGCAATCATTGATATTCCAGGCCAACGTACGACTATTTCGCCGCCAACATTTGCGACCGCCGTACTTGTCCGAAATTGAAAATTTAACGAAAAATCCAAGCTAGCCGCGTTAAGCGAAAAAAGAAGCGCAAAATCCGAACTTGCTAGTAGCCGCGTTAAGGTTGGAAAAAGGTAACGCAGGTTGGGCCATATCTGACTTGAGGAAGGCGAAAGATTTAGGAAGGAGGTTTAACTTAAGTTAACTTGAGATAGTTTCTACTACGAACTAGGGCACTGCCTTCGATTTATACATCAATGAGTACCTATCTAACAATTTATTCTTGTTATAAATTTTACCTAAAAGCAAATATAATAACTCTTTTACGTTTAAATACTTTAGATATTGCAAATTATATTTAACCGTTCAACTGACTCTTAAATTAGAATGAATGGCTAACAATCCCGTACACGCTTGTTTGCCATTATAAGGTTCGTCATGCACCGCACGGCGACATGTTCCACGTAGTAGAGCTCGTATCCCATTTTTGCGTTACATTAACCAACGTTCCAGGGATGTTTCCCACCGCTACCACTGGGAGGAGCCGACGTCAGCGGCAATACATTGAAATAGTCCTTGTTACTACAGCATTAAACTTCGACAGTCCATCCATACGGCTGTAACTCGAAAAACCTCGTTAGTCCTTTTACGACCAGGTCATGCCCAGGTGTTGCAAGTGAGAGAACCACTTACTCAATACTACCAGTAGTGGTAATGCTGTCCTCCAACCTGCAATAAGAATTCAAAGAGCAAGTTGTAGTGTGTTGCTACATCATCTTAGAGACTTCCGCATAACATCAATCATCACATCAACGTCCGCAATCAAATAACCACAGCGCTCCCTCGTACTTACAAGATGCGTCGAGATCGAAATACTTGAGACGGCAAGCTTCAGGAAACTCTTGCATGGCCAGGATCAAGAGCATTATGAAATCTAAATATTAAAAATAGCCAAACAGCATTTTACAATCCAGATAGTTAATTTAACCTACCTAGTGAAGGGGGCGGGAAGCACAATTGAACAGGGCAGGAAGCAGATTGAAGAACCTCCTGAAGACGGCGAGCTAATTCTTGTCGCATTTCCAAGAACTTATAAAGATCTAGACAACCTATCAAGCTATGAAGAACACCGGACTCGGAAAAAATCTGCAACAGAACTTTTAAAAAACTCATTTCAGATTGCATTTCAAGGGAAACGAGGCAATCCTTTGGAAACGAACGGCGTGCGTTCGTTTCTCCAATGTTCTCCTTGCGAAACACTTCTTTCTGGCTGCGCGGTAGAGGTTTCGGTTGATCATGCCAAAGTCCCGAGCAAGTGGATGCGAGTGGAGTGGAGCAAGTGGATGCAAGACCCGAGCAAGTGGATGGTAGTTCAGCAAGTGGATG